>JAJQZP010000302.1:0-135320 GCA_025403435.1 Artocarpus heterophyllus
GCTGGCTCCTTTTTCTTAGTTGATTGCTTCTGATGAAGCTATCTGTCAAAGATTCAACTTAATACCAAAACCTTTGGATCACAAAAATAATATTCGTGTTGCAATAACCCTATTCTGGTTTCCTTGCTATTATGTTCTTGATTGATATTCATCATTTTCTAGGTATCTTGCAGTAACGGATTTTATTCTGGAAGGCCAAAATTTTTATCATTTTTACTCCGGAAAGAATAAAAATAAAGAAACAACCAACAAGAAGCTGCTTTACCTATGAAACAAAACGTCATGTTGCTATCTCTAGTCTCAATCAGAAGAGCAGATGCAAGATCAATACACAAGTCAAACAAAGGAAAATTAAAAGTTTTTATTTATTTTAATCCTTTTAAGCTAGGGTTATTTTCGTTTGATTATTTTGAGCAGGTAGTGAGGTTCTAGGAGTTTGAGTTGATTTATAAAAGATTGTTGTTACGGTTTACTTTTGTATGGCTCATTATAAATGCAAGTTTATCGACATTCTTTACACAAGTTTTAATCAACTTAAACTCCTAAAATATTTCCTCCTATTCAAAATCATGATGGGAAAGACGTTCTTTATCAAATCTTATTTAGAAGGAGATCTGGAGGTCTCTTTGTGAAACCTGTGCAATGTTAGAGATGTTGAGTGATTCTGCATAACCCAAATCAACTCTCAAGTAGTCAAGTTTACCCTCAGTTCGTTCATATCCACTAATGCTGCTGCTTTCATTGGGAAAGAAAATAAAATGTCAATGGGTTTCCCTTGGGAATAGGTGCATGGTCAAAAATATTTTTTTAAAAATTTGCAAAAAAAAAAAAAAGTAAATGGTGATGCTCAAATAAAAGTATAGTTTTCATTTAGAACTTCACTTGTAACGGATTTTTTAAGTTTTACAACTGTAACAATTTTTTATTTTTTATTGTAATTATTGAAACTTTGTATTATTTATAGTTGTAATTGACAGGTTAAGACTAAAGTTTCAAACACCTCTATCGTCCTATGTTCAGGTTTCTATTTCAGGGCACCATAGGTGGTAAACAAATCAGCCTTGAGTTCAAATGTTTAATAATTTGTGGTATGCTTTGTGATGGCTGAGCACTACATGATGCAGGGTCAAATTAATGTGCTAATGTCATGTTTTAGTATATTGGCGATGAGACCGTACTTTCCACATGTATATTCTTGATGAAAATCTAAATGTTTTTAAAAATAGTTTTAATTATTTTCTATTTCCTTTATAATTTAGTTCAATAAAAAAATTAATAGAGCACATTTTAAAAGAAAGAAGTTTTGAAAAGAAAAAGTTAGATAGTATATTATTTATGCTGTGTATATATAAAGAACAATATTAAGAGGATTGCATGACAAAAATGTTTTCGTCTGGAAAGAAATTATTTGAGGGAAACAATTAGGAAAAACAAATTTATGAGGGCTATAGTTGGAGAAAATTTTAATTAAAAAACATGTTTAGCTTAAATAGAAAGGTAAAAGAACAAAACTTGCAAGTGGCGCTTGATAAATAATATTTTTAATGATACAAAAGAATATGCAACAATAATAAATTAAAAAAAATATTTTGAAATTTGAATTGTATAGGGTTTTTTTTGCCACTTTTCAAAACTGTCCGAAAAATAAGAACTTTGCAATTTTATCCCATCAAATGTTACAAACTTTTGTTCATAAATATTGTCATTTTCACTGTGTTAATCAAAATCAAATCCTTCCCAAAAAATCTAGTTGCCTCAAATTCCATCAAAACCCTTAATTTCACTAAAACCTACAAAAAAAAAAAATTACTAGGTTCTATGAACTTAGGGTTTTTCAAGTGTGTAACCCCTATTTCACACATCCACATTGCCACAAAAACACAATATAAATATCCCATAGTGTCACACAATCATGCCATAGTCTTTGTTTAATATAAATATCCCATAGTGTCACACAATCATGCCATAGTCTTTGTTTAATCTTTACATAACAAATACCATAGGAAAATACTTTTTTTTTTTTTTGTAAAAGCTTAGAATTTACCCAAATTCCCTTGATGAACTTTGTGATTCTCCACCCAAAGCTTGTTTTTAGCACAATCCTTAGCATAAATCATACAAAGTTTCTCATCAAAACCTCTTCCAAGAATCAAGAAGAAAAACCCAAAGGAAAAGGAAAATGCTCTCGGAATCCTTGGAAGTAGTTTCTTGCTAAAATTTAGAAGAAATTGTGAGAAAATGGGCTTAGGGACTTCGGGTTCCATTAGGAGAATAATGTGATTTTTATTTTTTCAAAATTTAACCACTTTTTTCCTTAAAAAAGTTCACTTTTGGGCCTTTTTGCAAATTTTCTTAATTTTGGGGGCAAAAATTAAAAAAAAAAACTCTTGTCTCTCCACCTCAAGTGGCCACCATGTGTCTCATAGGTTGGGGTGGCCAGATTTGGGCCTTTTGTGATAAAGCAAATGGGACCACCACCTTTTTACACAATATAAATTTATACTACACTATAATTTCTTCTATTGCCAGTGTAAAATTTTGTACAAATATTACCTTTGACAGTCTAAAATTACACTGATTAACTTTTCCCATATAACCTTCCTCCAACACAGTATTTTATATATATATATATATATATATATATATGTATTTATACTTTATCAGTACCATTTTGCCACACTTTGTATTCTTTTTACTGATGTGTGTCTTTTTATATTATTTTCATCAATTGATGATTGGTAAACATCAAAAATATTTTATCAGTTTTTTGATTGTCAATTAACCATTTTTATACTGCTTAGACTATGGTATGATTATTTACTCCATTTAACATTTATTTTCCCTCACTAACTTATACTAGAAAGTTTATAATTATTTTGATATAAATTTCAATTTGAGAGTATTTTATAAATTTTTGAGTGCTCATACTCACAAAAATCTGTATATCAAAATACTCCATTTTGTACAAAATTTACGTACATAATCCTTACTAGTAATATCCTTAGTTACTCCATTTTATCATAATTTTACAGAAATATAATTTATCGAGGAACATTCATTATTTAAATTCAAATAGATTTTAGATTTAAATAAAAGAAATTTTTCCTAGACGTTACAGATTAAGAGTCACATGTTTAATATATCACAGGCTAAAACGGGTCGTGTTCATGTCAACATTTATTATTTAAACCCAAATAGATTTTAGATTTAAATAAATGAAAATTTTCCCGGGCATTATAGGTTGAGAGTCTCATTCTTAATATATCACGGGTTAAAGCGGATCGTGTTTATTTCAACCTATGTCAAGACGGATCGTGTTAGTGTCAGAATTTTCTAACTCGTTCATGTAACGAGTCAGGTTAGTGTTGATGGTATTTTCTATATGTTTGAGTCTCAACCCAACACAAATATAACTCGTCGACACAAATTACCGCCTTGAAAAATAGGTGCTAGGACAAGGAAGGAGAAAATTAAATGCAAGGCTATTTCCTGGTATTTTATTCAAGTACAGTTTCGTTTTAAGACTTACTTTTAATTATTGTTCTTAAAAGGTCGACTACTGATTTTAATTCTTTTATTATTATTATTATTATTATTTTGTGAATTTCTTTGTCGCTTATAAAAGTCTGTCAAAAAAAAATCATTATTAAGTTAAATACTAGGGATTTTGGGCGTGCCGGAGTGGTTATCAGGCATGACTAGAAACCATGTGGGCTCTGCCCGCGCAGGTTTGAATCCTGCTGCTCACGCCCTTTTGCCCAAAAAAGAATTTTTTCTTCCTAAAGAAATGATTCTTTTGCTTCATCTTTTGACTTCTATCTTCTTTATCCTTTCTTGGATTGGCCATGCTCTTTTTGTCAGTTTGCTTGCTTGTGATTTCAATATCCCTTTCATTTCTTGTTGAAATCATAATCTTAAAAGAGAAGACAATATCTCAAAATGAAAATTTTGCATCTCGGATTTCCCATAGCCAATATAGAAAAGTCCTAGTGGTTGAGATCTAGTCTCAAATTCTGATTTTCCTTCTTTATCGTGACTAGTGGCTATAATTTTCTCCTCATATTCCAACCACAAAATGACTTCAAACTTTGAGGCATAAAAGTCATGGCCTTTGAAAGTTACAATACATAAACTATTAAATCAAGATAAATTGTACACCAAATTATTGCACAGGGTTCATCAAACTACTATTCCATATTTTGGTTTTCTCTCTTACCAAACATGAAAGTCATATCCAATAAAACAAGTGCCGCAAATGTAGACCAAGGGAATGAGCTGTCTGGCTCATGAAGCTTTTTACAGATCAATAATTTATCTTAACCTTGTTCACACCGGTAATATTTTCTTGTACCAAACTTTGGTTTTTGGAGTATTTCACTAGAATCCAAGGAAAACCCACTTCAGATCATTCCCACATATATCCAAACAAAAACTACATCGACGAAAAGACATTTGACCCAAGAATTGTTTACTTGTGCTTGAAATTTTACTGATATCATAGAGATTCTTTGTGTCATGATCTGTTCTATACGTATAAGTTATGACCTCTCATATTCATGAGCTATTACTTACATAGCTTTTTGCTACGTTGTATGGTCCTAGCTAGCTTTGATTTTAAGAGAAAGATGACTTATTATATTGCTGGTAAACGACCACTATTTTGGACACACAATGATGCAACCTTATCTACATATTCTTTGGTGGGATCAGAAGCATTTTCTTTCGAGAGCTCTTTCGTTTTCCCTTAATATCTCTCATCAATTAATTAATTCATGCCCCTTTCAAACTTGTAGAGTCAAAGAAAATCAGTCCCCAAGAAAAAAAAAAGTATTAACATCTGTTGGCATATTGTTTTTTCAATTAAATTTTAACATCTAAAGTGAATTTCATAATTACTTTTAATAATCAAGTTTTATTTATGTGTTTAAGTTGTTAAATTTAAATAATATGTCGAATCAATAGTAAAAAAAAGCCATTTAGATAGGGAAAAAAAGATTTACTATTCCATATTTGACTGAGTGGTGGGAACCCTCAGTTATGAATAGCGTAAAGCTCTCACATGCTACAGTAATAATAATAAAAAAAATCGTTACAGTATAAAACTCTCACATGGTACAATAAAAGTGATTCTAATTATCGATTCCTACCGTCCTTTTAAACACCCTTCTAGACTCCTGAAAAAAGGGCCATTCAATGGGCTCGGAGTCAGATATACAGGTATACAGATATAAAGGCTTTTATTCTTTGAGGGGCCAAAAAATGAGCATGAAAATGTTGGTTCTCGAGAGAGAGTCGAAAATTATCCATTTGGGTACAGGTGCTAATGCTGTGTTCGTCTCATTGGACAACATGTGGAGCCCAGGTGGCACTTATCTGTTTTACGTGTTGTGAATATGAATGCATATTGATACCATGATGATGATGATATAATATTGTATTACGTAGAGAATAGAATGTGGGGACAGTGCAAAGGTTAGGAAATTTACCAGTCTTTGATTATAAAAAAGGGAAAGAAATCTTATATAATAGAAATATTAGCAAATAGATTTACTTACTTCTCTGTTGGGTGATGATGGCACAAGGGCGGCACTATTCAGTAAATTAATCAGTTCCGTCTTGTGTAGAGGGAGAAAAGTTTCTACCATACATTTGATGGGTTTGTGACAAGAACAATACACCCAAAACTAACGTATCTTCGCAGCTTTTTCTCTTCTTTTCTCTCTGGCTGTTTATCTCAACTGGGTTTTTCTTGGGAGATTGTTTTGTTCTGTTGATTTTCAGAGAGAGAAAGAAAGAACAAAAAAAAAAAAAAAGTCATTAATGGAGGGTAAGAACCAAGGGAATAATTCATCCTTATCTTTCACTGCTAAGCTTTTTGGTGCTAAGGAGTCTTCATCTCAGCAGTCCGATGCAGGGATTTTTGCATCCATTTTTCCCCCTCAATCCAAGGCATGCATGTTCTTCTCCTTGTGGTTTTGATATATATATATATATATATTTATATATTTATATATGTATGTATTTATGTATTAAGAAAGGTTTTTATATTTTTGATTGCTGTTGTGATGATTGTTTTGTTGTTTCTTTGATTTAAGGATTCTGCTTAGAGCATATTCATGCTTCATACCAGTGTTAATATTGTTTACATGGAGCTTTATATATAAAAGGAATGATATTGTAAATTATAAATGATAATGGATGCATTTATTTCTTGAAGAAAAGCTTTATGGACAAATGGAACTCTGTCTCTCTCTGTTATAAACAAAACAAACTTTAAATAATTTATTGAAAACTAAAATAGAACTCTTCAAGTGCACGGAAAAGTAGTTAGCCCCTGTAAATAGAAAAAAGGGTATTGCTTTTCACAGTTAGTTACTTGTGAAGTAAAAGTATAGTGAAACAAAAACAACTTAGGGGTTTTCATCTATGGAGTCTGTTCACCTTCCTCTATCTGGTCTTTTCCTTTTCCTTTTCTTTTTCCTCTTCCTTTTCTTTATTCTTTCATCATTTCTTTTTTTGGTAATAATCTTTCTGGTTCATCTGGCCTGATTTTAGGTGGTTGGGAGAAACTCAGCCAACTCTGACCTATTAGGACCTTGGCAAAAACATGCCCCGGAAAATCAAGCATGGCCCACAACCAAAAATGGGAGCTCAGGTATTGGATCATGTCATTTTCTTTGTTTCTAAATCTTTTCTTTCCTTCTTTTTTCTTTTTTTGACACCAAAATTCCTAGTTGAAAGATGGACAGTATTGGAATTACTTCTTTTTCATTTGGTCCTAATTTTGCATAAGCAACTTTTTAGAACTGTCACATGTGACATGTTCTAGGAAACTACCTAATATTCCATTTGTAATCATATTCCTTTCACTGTCTAAAATCTGATCTGGTGTAAAATAAATCTCAACTTTTGATTTTGAGATATGAAATTATGTGTTCAATGAATATTGCCTCAAAACTTTTATTTTTAGAAAACTTGTATAGCAATTAGCTGCGAAGGTGCACGCTATAGCATGCCTAACAAGGACAGGAATTCTTTACTTCAAGAAGAAAGAGTGGAACCATGTCATGTAAGTTCATCGCTTTACTATGGTGGGCAAGACGTCTACTCTCGGTCCACAGGTACCCAGACCTCTGCATCTTACCCTCTGGTGAGTCTTGATTTAGTTATTTTTATTCAACAGATAAATACTATGAATGACATGATATATTTTGTTAGCATGATTAGTTGAAAGATATGAGCATAACTGTAGTCATGTATTTACTCTATAAATGAATCAGTTCATGAAGCACGGCGGGGAAGACGATCCAAATGGAAGCAATTCGAGTAATGCTTCTCGAGGAAATTGGTGGCAAGGTGATTAGACAAAGAAATGAGTACTTCACTTTTTGAAACCATGCTTTAGACCTTCTATTAGCATCCTGAGCATTTCACCATGAATTCTGCAGGCTCACTTTATTATTAGGACCTTGCCCCCCAAGGCCACATGACTTCTCCAATTTTTTGAGGTATAGCTTTTATGGAAAAGGATATCAATGATCTTTTATCAATCAAGATTTTTATAATCTTACCATGTCTTAGGTCAATCCTTTTATCTAGTACTCACATTTTGTGGGATTTATGAAGCCTGATCAAAAAGCACGTAAACATGTAATTTTAAATAAGAAGCTCAACCGGAAAGATTTCATGTTTCTATTTTGCAGCAACTGAAGAGATTGGGTTATGCCTGAACCATATGTAACATAAATAAGCAGCAGATGTCGGAAACGAGACATGTGTAGTTAGAAACCACAAAGCCTTATTTTGATGTAGTTATTTTATAGGAATTTCATTTGTAAACTAGGCCAGGACGTTTTGGAGGTTTGCTGACGTTTTTATAGTGGCTTAAGTTTCTATTTTCATGCTTTTGTGGAGCCTGCAGTGTCTGACCATGAACTGATGCTATGGGCCTTTTTCTTCCGTTATATATCAATGCAGATGTTGTTTGTAACTGGGTTGGATTCTAGTTTGTCTTCAGTTTCTATGATAGTATAAAAAATATGCAATGTCAGGATCATAACATTCCTGATGAGTAAATATAAAAGAGATTTGTAATGCTTGATTTTACTTTAACAGAACTTTCCAGATGGGCAAAAATTATCTAACTAAATCAAAACAGTGGCTACAATTATGGATTATATGAAAACAAAATTGTAGAAAAACACATCTAATAAAAAGTTACCTAGGGAGAAATCAACTAAACAAAAAGGTTTAGGAAATGGTTAAAATGCTTCCAAGAATCCAGGTTAAAGTATTGTTTCTCTTCGAGAAAAGCTTTCCTTAACTAGCATCCTCTAACAACCAGCCAGAGAGTGTATATACAGTAAGACAGCAGTTGAAAGCACCCCATTCTAACGTTGCAATTGAGGCCACACGCTTAAAAATCAAAATTTTGAAGAAAGAGCTGATATTTTAGTTGGATGGATCCTGATACCCAACAGTAATTGTCCACATTGTCATCACCATCTGAATTGCAAAGGAAAAGTCTTTCGTAAGTAGCAGTCATCTTCGTGGCTGTGAATAATTGCAAGCCTCTACGCCTAGCTGCCCGACTTTCTGCTCCAAAGCTTCTCTTCCGTCGTCAAGAACGTTAAAGAGGGCCTTTTTCAATGAAATTACTATTGGTGAGAATGTATAACCCATTTCAGGGCCAACAAGTACGGACCCTGTAATGCTAGCTACCCTTATGGCCGGTACTAGCTTACCTAATAGAATAGCTTCTAATAGAGTGTGATCAAGACCCTGAGCTCGCAGAGTTGGGTTGACAAAGATATCTATAGCATTGTAGCAAGCTGCCAATTGAGCTTGTTCCAGTGGCCCCAAAACAAGTACATTGGTTCCCAAATCTCTGTATCTAGCAGCCCAAGGACCATCTCCTGCTACCAGAACAATGACTCTTTCCCTAAACGTATCATTTCCATGACTAATTTTTGTAAAGCCTCGAACATTAATGGATGCCCTTTATCTTTCACCAACCTCCCAGCCATTCCTAAAACCAATGTCCCGGTTTCAGGTATGCCAAACTTCTGCTTGAAAATCTTCCCCTCGGTGATATTTGGTTTGAAGATTTCCTCATCTACGCCATTAAGAATAATGTGAACCCTGTCTTCTGGGATCAAGTAAATCCTCTTCAGGATGTCTCCAGCATGGTCACTGGTTGCAACATGGTAAGCATAAAATGGGAAGAACTTCACCTCTTCAACAACCTTAAAAATTCTCTCCGTCAATGCATATGCCTGTGGTTCTTCAGGGCTCCTCAGAAGTTCTTGAATGATGTCCGAATGAATGGTTTCATAGGCAATCCTGTCCCAAGAAACTGCCAGTTTGGTTAGATTATGAGATCAAGTATGCAAGAGGCCAACACTTTCAGTGTGTATCACATCAAAAGGCCTTCCAGTTGAGTTTTGAGTTTGAAAGGGCCTCCAGACTAAAGCTTGGTCCAAATACCCTCCAGTTGGTGGTTTTGATAGATGAAAATATAAGTTGCTTATCACGTATCTAGGGGGATTCTGGGTTGCGAAGATGGGGAAGGAAGACGCGGTGAAGCTGATCAGCGCCGAGGGCTTTTAATTCGCAGTCCACAAAGACACCACCATGGTTTCTTAGACCATTCGCAACATGCTTACTTCTCCTGGTAATACAATCCTTTTCGCGACTCTTTCTTTCACAATTATGTCACCCAGGAACAAAATTAGGGTTTCACAGCCCCATTGGATTTCCTTTTTTGGGTTGGTAATGGCAGGGAGTTTTGCCGAAACTTAGCACGGTGAGGTCACTTTCCCTGAGATCAGCACCACTATCCTCGAGAAGATCTGCAAGTATTTCAATTGGAATCTTCAATTCGCCAGGTTTATTTTGTTTCATAACCTAATTCTTTTCCAATTTTCTTGCCATTGATTTTTGGGGTTCTTTTTGTGGATTCTTTTTTTTTTTTCATTTCTTTTGGATCGAATTTGATTTGGGCTGTTGTTTGATTTTAGATTAATGTGTTTCATTACTCTGATAGAACTTTGGTTGGAGCTAACTTTCATCATCGTGAGTATTATCTCTTGTGAAGTAAAAGCAAATCAAAATGTGAAGTTTATAGTGTTAGTTTGGTTGGACTAAAATAAGCTAATTTTTAGGCAAAATGACGACACAAACATAAGGAGAGGTATATCAAAATTTTTGGGCATTTGTGAATTTGGTTCGTAGTAGATGGGAGATATAATATATATATATATGTGTGTGTGTGTGTGATATTGAAGCTATTGGTGTTTCAAACTCTTATGGTGCTCCAATTGCTCAAAGTAGACAGGACAGGATTTCCGTGTTTGGTTTTCAATATTCCAACGATGATTGCTATTATTATTATTACCATTTTTTTAGATGTATCTATCTTTCTTTATGGCTTTTGCTATGCTCACGTCAAATTATTGAAGTAGGAGTTCGAAATATAAGTGTCTTGGAAGGATGCTTATTCCTTATAACTTCTCTTCTTTCATGAGAAATTTGTACCCTCTCTTTTTTCCCTTTGCATATAAATAGAAAGGCAAGTGCAAGTATTAATGTTAATGATTTTCGCTTGCTTCACCAATTAAGCGCTTCAAGATTAACCTCTAGACAGACTGCTTTGTTGGTTTTCAAGAACCTTTTTGGATTGAAACTTAACTGGTTTGTTGGGAGGAATAAAAATTTTGAGGGCTTTATTTGCTTCTTTCTTTTTCTTTCATTCTTTTCTCTTATTTCTTGGGTTTGCTCTTCTGTCAGCAGGAAAGAGACCGAGTTCTATATTGAACCTGAATTAACTCTAGAGTTGATGATGGCCGCGATTATCTCCACACTTAGCATTATCATTCCTTTCTAGCCTCTTGGGCGATTGTGTCCTTTCTGTCATTGTAAGGTGACTTGAATAATCCTGGCATATCATGTAGTTTGTTAACTCCCAATTTTTCATTTTAATGTGTTTTTTTCTTTCTTTGGTTTTATTTTCTACCAGGAACTGTCGAGGACGAGATTGTGGCTTGGGAAGGCTCGACTGTAGGAATCGTATACTGGTACTGAACATTAAAATTCACTCCTAGATTGCAATGCATTGTAGTGTAGTGTTTAGGGTTACATGTGGTTGCTGCACTTGGAACGGTGAGAGACTTGACGAGCTGATGTAGTCATGTTCCTAGCCCTGTCAAGATCATGTAAATCTGTTTTCACAACTAATCAAATCAAGCAAGGATGCTTTGGATGACTCTCAATCATTTATGCATTTATTTTTTGAAAATACTCGAACCATTTTCCATATATAACTTGCCAATGAAAAGGATCAAGTATCACAAAATAGCCTATTTAGGAACATAGTTTGAATAAAAAAATTTTAGTGTCTTCTCTTACACTATTTTAGGTTTAAACTTATGTTCCCAAACAGACAAAGCTCGTAGATGCAAACTTGATTAAGCTCATAGATGAAAACTTGATTAATGTCCAATGGGAATTAGTTATAATAGTTGCTGAAATTATGCCTTTCTGAAAATGAGAGGGTAGTTCGAAAACTCAGAGTAAATGACACTGATGTGTCTACATCACTAAATCGCACATGGTCCTCACACTTTTTTTTTCGTCTAGATTTTAAATACCAGAGCTAAATAAGGACTAATTTAGAACAATCTTATAGATGTTTAAAAAATCTAAGATCAAACCTATAATTCGTGGACTAAAACTTGAGATTACAGGAAAATGAAAAGTTGTTCACCTCTCTACTTACGAATTGAAATTGACGTACTAAAGAAACAAGAGAAAAATGAAGAGAGGAGCGGACCACAGAGCATGGACAAAAAGTTCTTCGATGTTTTTGAAATTTTTGCAAAAATTTCTATAATTTTAAGCTTTGGAAATATCTTTTGGATGTAAAAGAATTTCTTTGCTAATCACTAATTTTTTTTTTTTAAAAAAAAACTTTGAGAGAAGTATTTTTTACACTAAATGATGTTTTGGGACTTTAGAAACTCTAAAATGATGGTAGAAAATTCAGAAAAACCAAAAATATTTGCAAGAGTAAACTTTTGAGAAAATTTGAGTTAATATAGAATAAATCTATAAAATATTTTTTAGAGGTCGTAATGTAATATGCAGAACTTCAGTTCATTTCATTTCAGAATTTCAATTTGAAATAAATATTTATAGTTTTTATAATTTTTTTATATTTTTATTGATGTCGGTATTTTTTTCAAAATTTCTTTAAATTTAAAGTGCAGATGTTATTACAAATTCTGACATTTTCATCTTGCCACTGCGTAAGCAATTTCACCAAGAACAACACTCAACAATATCCGCTGGCTGATATACAATGGGAGCACTTTTAACCTTTTTTATAACGTAAACCGTACAATGGAGCTATCACCAAAAACAACTAAGAAGGACTTAATTTTTAGAGCATGAAAATTATAGAAAAAAATAAAAAGAAATAAAAACGTAAGAAGGCTATGGTTACCCTTCAAATTTAAAGACTAGTCTCACACACTAGAGGTCCCCGGTTCAAACCCGAGCTCAGACAACCTGTTTGTTTGCATTATTTTTTGGTATCTTTCTTCAACCAAAAGAGAAGGAGAACATACGGAGGACACCTAAGAGGCTGGTTACAGAAAAGAGATGAGTTTGGTTTTGAGAAAATTATATCTTGGCATATTTTTAAAAATAGCTTTATTTATTCCATACTTAAAAAAATTATGTCATTTTATTACTTATATTATTTTTTGACAGAAAATTTTGAATTTGATTCTGTAAGGAAAGAAACTAATGTCAAATTTTTAGTTTTTTTTCTTTTTTTCTTTTTTTCCCCCTCAAGTGTCACGTTATCTTTTTGTTCTTTTTTTCGAAAGGTAGTTATTTTTAAATTTTAACCACATAAAGAAAAATGCGAAGGACGAGTTAGGGATGGTATTTCCTATGAGATAAACATTTATGCAAGTATGCTTTAGCCCAAAAAAATAAAAGAAGAGGCAATCGAAATCCTTTATGAGATAAACCTATTAAAGAAAAAGTCTTACTTGCTCGAAATAATTTATCAAAAATAAAATAAAATAAATTTTAAGGGATTGTTCATAGTATGAAAACAAATCATCAATTAGTTGGTTGCTAATCACCAACCCAGAAGAATCAACAAGCAATCAAATTCAATAAATGCAATTACGCTTTAATTGCCAAAGTTAAAATTGAAAAGAATCACATATCAAAGAGTAACATACACCTCTAATTGAGGCAAAAAATTTGGAGTCTTTAGTGAAGGATAAAGCCTTGGTCAGATGCGCTGTTGCCTTCCTTCTTGGATTTGTGCATAATAGGTTCAGAATCTTCAGATAAAATCTTACAAAAGAAAAAGAATCCTCAGATAATGAAATAGACTGATTAATAGATATTATACCATAAAAATCATCCATAACATTGTTAACGAATTTATTTTTATTTACTCTTTATTTTAGGAAGTCCAACTTTCATGCCTATATAACGTGTACCTCTTATAACATCAAAAAGGAAAATGAAAAACAAAAAAGGAAAAAAGGAAAAAAGAAAAAAGAAAAGAAAAAGCTAAGAATTTTACCATTGCTACAACAAATATTTCTGTCATACCATATATTATATATGCATGAAATTAAATATTTTGATACCATTAAACAAATTTTTGTGATATTGAGAATTTTACTCCCACAAATATTTCTGTCATACTAAATATATCACATATAAATTTTGCATAAAAGTAAATATTTTGATACTATATGGATCCGGTAATATTATGCTTAATCTGATCTCCCTCTCTGTCTCTCTATTTATATATATATGTGTGTATATTATCACCCACCACTCTTATACTCATAGCATACATCTTTTCTCTTTCGTTTTACGCCATTTGTCTTTGAAACATGGACAAATATGGAGCTTTTCTTTTTCTGTTCTCCATTTGTATCCTCAACATGGGCTTAAATTGCAAAGCCAATGATGAAGAAAGAAAGGCCAGTGCAAATCTTTTTTTTGTTTAAACATATAGTACTTGTATTATATCTTTCACTTGATATCTAATTTTACTAGAATAACATCCAAACAGCATTAATAAAATGCAACAAAAAACCAGCATTTTGTACTTTTTGCCAGGTGAGATTTGAGATGAGACTCTTTCGTGCTAATACAGGTCTATATTGTGTATCTGGGTGCACTTCCTGATGTGACGTACTCACCCTCATCTCACCACCTAAGCATGCTACAAGGTGTCATTGAGGGCAGGTAATATAGTTATACACACAAATATATATATATATACACACACATTATGCCTTGTACAGAATTAAAAAATTGTTTCTTATTCACTCACTTGTTCATGTTTCAGTTCTGTTGAGAATTCCTTAATTCGAAGTTATACAAGAAGTTTCAACGGATTTGTAGCAAAACTTACTGATCAGGAGAAACAGAATCTTGCCAGTAAGTATTTTTTAGACATACGTGATTTGTTTGTATCTTTTAAAGAATGGTATGACATATCATGAGATACAAAATTATATTAGTGAGTTCACTTATGAGCCGTTTTTTCTTCGTAAAGGTTTTTTGGTCGATCTATCTTTTTTTTTTTGTGTGTTTTTTATTCATATATATATATACATATATATATCCTTGATTAATTGGCTGCAGAGAAAGGCGAAGTGGTCTCCATTTTCCCTAACAATATTTTTCATATTCAAACAACAAGATCATGGGACTTCATAGGCTTGAAAGACACATCAAAAAGAAATCTTACAGTCGAGAGTGACACTATAGTTGGTGTTCTCGACTCCGGAATTTGGCCTGAATTGGAGAGCTTTAGCGACAAAGGTTTTGGCCCTCCTCCCAAAAAATGGAAGGGTGCTTGCAAAGGCGGGCAAAACTTCACTTGCAATAAGTATTTTTCTCTCTTCATTTCACTATAGTTTATTGGCATTGTAGTCTCTTATATAAATCCATTCTACATAGTATTCTAATAATTAGTTATTTCTGCGGCACATTAATACAAAGACAAAAGAGAGTAGTATTCTATTTCGTTATTATAAAAATCTATTTTAGCTTGTCCTGGATGGATTAAAATAATTTGCTTAATTTTTGATATTTCAAATAGTATCTAACTTACCATGTTGTCATGTCTTGAATAAATTGTCCTGTTTTTTGTTAGTTCCACTATAAATTACTAAAAGCGCCTTAATTTTTGTAGCAAGTTGATCGGAGCTCGGTATTATGGCACGAGATCAGACATCACCTCTGCGTGGGATGAGGTCGGTCACGGAACCCACACAGCCTCAACGGCTACTGGGAACTACGTCAAGGACGCAAGTTTTTATGATATTGCAAAAGGCGCTGCAAGAGGAGGTGTTCCCTCGGCCAGAATTGCGGCCTACAAAGTCTGCAGTTGAGGGTGCCCATCGGCCGCTATATTGGCTGCTTTTGACGATGCCATTGCTGATGGTGTCGACGTCATTACAGTTTCAATTGGAACTAAACAAGCTCAGGACTTTGCCAGTGATCCGATCGCCATTGGTGATTTTCACGCGATGGAGAAAGGAATACTGACCTTAAACGCTGCAGGAAATAGTGGACCTACTCCTGGATCTGTGTCGAGTGTTGCACCCTGGATGATGTCGGTAGCAGCCAGTAGCACAGACCGGCGAATCATAGACCATGTTGTTCTCGGCAATGGAAAGACCATAGCCGTATGTCTCAATTCTCTTCTTGCTTACGGTCTAAATTGTGTCTTTTTTTTAGTACATTTCTCTAAGTTTACAAATGACATTTAAAAAAGACCTGGCCATTTATATCTTTTGTTGTTATTTCTCATATGGCAAAAACAACTTGAAGCTCGACGACCCAGAGTGATTTTTCCATCCTTCAACGCGATGATCTGAAAAAGACTAGTCAATTGCTATTGTGCTAAGTATTATTTGTAATGGTTTTGCCTCAAACATGGAAATTCAGTGAACTCTTTCCAACTGAATGGATCATCCTTTCCTCTAGTACATGGGTTAAGTGCTTCAACTGAATGCTCGGAATATGTGGCTGGGTAATTTCTGCAAAATTCAATTTTGTTGACCTCGAAAGTATTCAAAAGCATAATATCAGTGTATAAAAAATAATTTTTCTTCTATTTTTTTGTTGTTATTTTGCAATTTAGTTCTTGTGAAATTGGGTGTCTAGACAAAGCTTTAGTGAAGGGAAAGATTGTGGCGTGTGATTCAGCACAGTATATCGTTGAGGCCTTAAATGCTGGTGCACTTGGTGTGATTTACAAAAATCAAAGAACAGATGATGTTTCCTTTGTTGTGCCACTGCCTGCAATAGCACTTTAACGCGAAAGCTATCTGGCAGTCTTGTCCTACATTAAATCCACAAGGTAAACATTACTGCAATATATCTCAGGGACAAGGAGGGAAATTGGTTTTTTTTATAAAAAAAAATGATGTGAATTTTGTATTATAGCAAAAATTACAATATTTGACCAAATTATTGTTATAAAGTTTAAATTTAACATAATATTTAGAATATCTTAAAAATATCGTTGATTATTTAGTAAATATTTTAATGATATTATATTTTGTACTATATTATTGTATAATAATTATTTTTAATGATATTTTTCTTGATACATATAAAAATATTTACACACCGAAATCATATTATAATTCAATAAACATAATTGTGTCATTTATCTTATTAACCCTTTTATATAAGTTAGTAAATAGCTTTAAATTCAATATTTATTAGATTTATCTTATGATTTTTTTTTATCAAATTCCTGATTTATCCTAAATGTCTCGGGTTTACCTTCAAACAATTTTTTTTTTAGTAAATCCTACATTTATCACACGATGAAATACGATAATTTGTGATTCACAAGCATTTATACAGTTATTAAATTTCAAAAATCCTTGATTTACCATATCCACTCTCCTTAAGCTCCAAGTTATACTATAATTTATCAACATTTACTAACTTTATATGCATTATATTCATTGATTTTTAAGTTACTAAACTTAATTTTTGCTCTAACAATCTTCTTTCAAAATTAACAAAATGTTATTTACAAACAATTGTTGTAAATATCCTATGCACTGCCTTCAAAACTATGTTATCAGTTTGAGTGTCCTTATTTGCCCTTAAATTTGATATTCTTCTTCTTATTAGCTAAAAAAAGATTGATATTTTTCCCCCCTCAATTGAAGCAAGCCCTTTTCTTATTTTTGCAGTCAGCCTACTGGAACCATATTAAAAAGGGTTACCGTGAAAGATTTATTAGCTCCTAAGGTTGCTTCCTTCTCTTCACGTGGGCCAAATACTATTACACCGGATGTTCTAAAGGTTTATTTTCTGCCCTTTCCTACCTATTGCTCATACCTATTTAGACTATGATTTAATTTTTTGCAGCCAGATATAAGTGCCCCAGGAGTAGAGATTTTAGCCGCATATTCACCAATTGCTACACCCTCACCTTATTCGGATGACAAGAGGCGCGTAAAGTACAATATCTTATCTGGAACCTCCATGGTTTGCCCCCATGTTGCCGGAGCAGCTGCCTATGTCAAGACAATTCGCCCTGATTGGTCTCCTTCTACTGTAAAATCATCTCTTATGACTACAGGTACTAGTGAAAAGGTTGGGATTAGAGTTGGTATACCTAACATTACTCATTTACATACATTTACATTTCCATGTGACCAAATCTCTTTTTCTCTCTTTGTTGGATGTAGCTTGGGTCATGAGGATGAATAATGGTTCGAACGGAGAATTCAATTATGGTGCTGGCCATGTCAACCCTGTAAAAGCCATCAGTCCTGGACTTGTGTATGAGGCCTTTGAAGAAGACTACATAAACCTTCTTTGTAGCATTGGCTTGTATGGCAAGAAAGTTGAGCTTATATCAAGACACAATAGCTGTTGCCCCAAAGGCTCCAAAGAAGGATCACCAAGAGATCTGAACTACCCTTCAATGGCTGCTTTTGTTTTGAATGGCACATCGTTTCCCATTAAATTTCATAGAAAAGTCAAGAATGTTGGCTATTCCAACTCCACATACAAGGCCACCATCATCCCTAAAACAAAGTTTGATATCGAAGTTGTGCCTCCGGTTCTTTCTTTCAAGTCACTCCATGAGGAGAATCCTTTGATGTGATTGTCAAAGGAAGCAGTTTGCCACCTAACTCTTTGGTGTCTACATCATTGGTGTGGTCTGACGGCTTTCATAAGGTCAGAAGCCCAATTGTCTTGCACAACGTATTTGAAAATTGAAGCCAAAATTTGAGGCACAATGATAGAGCATTACACACCTTTCATAATTCTTTCAATAAATTTATAGCATCTTCATTTGTCATAATTGCTTTTGATGCTGTCTTTTTTTTATTTCTACAATACAAAAATACAGAATGCAGTTTTAGCTAAACATTTCCTTGATTTCTCTCCATCTTTATGTCGTTATTTAATTTAGAACTGCTAAAGTGCGGAAACGATGTTTCACATACATAATTGATAACGCTAACTGAAGTAACAGAAGAACGAATGATGTAGATTAAGCAATTTCACACAAATTAAATGACAGTAAAATATGTACATATGAAACTATGTCATTTTTACGCCTAAACGTTAGAAAACTTTAGGAGACTCGCTACGGGAATCTTTTTCGTCTATTAGATTCCAACAACAAATGTAATCCCTACACAACATAAAACGACATGGCTATGTGAACCTTAGACGACCAAAAAAAAAAAACTCTGATGTAAACGACCATAGAATTACGAAAAAGTTCCTTAAGGGCTTATTTGATACATCATATTGTATTGTATTGTATTGTATTTTTTGTATATAATGCAATATAATGTAATACAATACAATGCGGTTTGCTAAACATGCCTTAAGACTACCAAAAAAAAAGACATCTAAATCTCACAGTTATACTAAAATGAAGGTGAAAAAATACTAAACGCAACAAAATATGGGTTAGTGATCTCCGAACTTTAAAGATCAAAGTTTAATTCTTGACGTATACAATGTCCAAACCTGACCTTGCCACAACATTTGAAGCACAGTGTTCATTTTTCCAAATGTATGTCATAAGGTCTTATAGGACTCCTGAAACATTTATAACTCACTTCAATAATCCAATCGTCCACTACACGACTCATGTGTTATTTGTCAAAATTTTTAATTTGTCGACTGATGAAAAGAATTTTGACACATGAAGTATATATATTTGTTAACAACATTACACCCAAAAAGAACTTCATGTCTTTTTAGCTTCTCTCTCTTTCTTTTTTTTTTTAAAAAAAAAATACTAATCACGTTTTATATTTGAAAAGGAAGTTGATATTTAAATAAATTTGAAAAAAAAATTGTGGTAAAGAAGTTACAAAAATAAAGTATTTGTAAAATTCATGGTTGAAAGAGTAATATTTCAGAGTGTTTTTAGCAAAAAAAAGAAAAG
Source organism: Artocarpus heterophyllus (assembly GCA_025403435.1). Classification (NCBI taxonomy): domain Eukaryota; kingdom Viridiplantae; phylum Streptophyta; class Magnoliopsida; order Rosales; family Moraceae; genus Artocarpus; species Artocarpus heterophyllus. Next base: position 19,496 of record JAJQZP010000302.1, read on the forward strand.
TTAACAAAAGTCTAAAAAAAAAAGGCCACAAAAAGATAAAATAACTTGACCATTTCTTCCAATAGTGCCCCAAAACAGCTTTCACTTTTAGTAAAATTGTACATTATAGGTCTATAGATAGATTTGATACAACGTCGGGACCTACAAAAACATAATAATAAAAAAAACTAAAAAAATTTAGTTTTTTAATTCAAAAAAAATATTAACAAAATGATTTAGAGTTCTAATTAGAGAACCCAAAAATATATCAAAGTAAAATTGCAGAACAACAAGTGTCAAAAACTCAAAAGTTTGGACCTACGATGCAAATTTCACGTAAAATAAGAACGCCAAGAGTTACTTGGCCAAACTCGTGTGTTTAAGATTAAGAGCTCCATGCTAGTTCTAGACTTCCAGCATTGTTTTCTAACCGTAGGTTTGACTCACTAGTTTCTACTTGAACACTTTACACCCAACAAAAGACGCAATATTATTCATCATCCGACGCTAAAACCCTGCGCCGAAAACTCTTAAAAAGCCGAACAGCCTTCAGTTCGGAGCTCGAATGGCCAAGCGAGCATTTTCATGATCGAAATTCTCAATCTTGGCCTCGGGATTATTCCGAGCAATCTACAGAACACCGATCAAAGAATCCCCTTTGCCTCTGAAGCTGAAATTTGCGGTGTTTGAAATCGATCTGTGGAGACCCAATTGTGGGTTTTGGGAGTCCCATGATGGGAGGCCCAGAGGACCCCTTTGGAGGGGGAAGAAGCTTATAGGCAAAGAAGCGCTTTTCGTGATACTGGGTTTGAAGAGGTTCAAGGACGAAGAAGAGAAGTTACAGAAGTTTATCAAGACTCATGTTCTGAGGCTTTTGAAGATGGGCATTGTTGCTGTTCTCATTGAGCTTGAGCGACAAAAGGAGGTCGCTTTGGCTATCAAGGTACTCTTTTTCTTTTGCTTAGAGTTAGCTGGGATTGCATTTTCTTTTATGGGTTATCTTTTGTTGTCTTGTTTTGGTTTCCATTTTCAATAGTAATGCTTGCAATCTGTTTGATTAAATGCTTGAAAGAAATGTACCCACTTAGACAGCTTTCTAGTTTCTTCTTCTTGGTGATCTTAATCAATCTGTTTGATTTATGTATTTTGGGTGTGTGATGATTTTTTCCAAAGCAGTTTTAATTAATTACACTTGCAATGTTTGAAAGAAATATACGCAATTAGAGAGCTTTCTAGTTTCTTCTTCGTTGAAAGGACGTCACCTTTTGGGCTTTTCTTCGAGCAATGCCGGTTCAAGGAGTATGATAGAATCAAACTGGAGTTTAGTATTTACATGTGGTTCTACAAGATTAAGCTCTCTGTAGATTCTAAGATGGTTTGAATGGTTAACTTGGTTTTTCACATATATGTTTCTAGCCATTTCTAGATCATATGGCTTGGTTTCCATTAGCTTCTGTATGGTTTCTAAGATGTGGTTTCAAACTAGTATTAACTGTATAAGCTGTAGAATGTTACCGTCGTTTTAAATTGTAATATCAAAGTGAATGATGAAAAAACTTTCTTTTTCTTGTCGTATTCTGGTTAATGTCCAACTAACCATCCTTCATGGGTGACTACAAGTAAGCTGTGGCTCACTCCTGGAGGACATATTTCTCCAAAATGCAGAAAAGACTGGATTTGTTAACTACGTTATGTGGCTATTTTATTGTAGTGATGACTTCTTTCTGTGATCTCACAAGCAACTATATGATTTTTTTTCCAGATATTTAATGTGATTCAGAAGAAAGATTGGTACAAGCCTGATGTCTACTTGTATAAGGATCTAATTATTGCATTAGCAAGATGCAAGAAAATGGATGATGTTATGGGACTTTGGGAAAGCATAAGGGCGGACGGTCTAGCTCCTAACTCTCAAACATACGCGGAAGTTATCAGGGGCTTTCTGAGCTCCGGTTCTCCTGGAGATGCAATGAACATATATGAGGACATGAAGAAGTCTCTGGATCCGCCAGAAGAGTTGCCATTCAGGATTTTGTCGAAGGGTCTTTTGCCACACCCTCTTTTGAGAAACAGAGTGAAGCAAGACTTTGAGGAGCTCTTTCCTAAGAAACACATGTATGATCCTCCAGAAGAGATATTTGGCACGCGCTGAGGTTTGCATTCGAGCTTTAGTTTCTATTTTTTTATATGTTTTCTTTCACTTTCTCTCCCGCTCAAATAAATATGCTTGTGTGCTCCAGCAAGTTTATAGCATGCATCTCGCTTTGCTTGCTTTAGTCTTGTTGTTACATGTCCATTGTATTGACACTGACTTCAGTGTTTCACGGAAGCTATGCTTGCTCCTTTTTCTTAGTTGATTGCTTCATGATGAAGCTATCGGTCAAAGATTCAACTTAATACCAAAACCTTTAGATCACAAAAAATAATGTTCGTGTTGCAATAACCCTGTTTTGGTGTCCTTGTTATTATGTTCTTGATTGATATTCATCCTTTTCTGGGTATCTTGCAGTAACTGGATTTTATTCTGGAAGGCCAAAATTTTTATCATTTTTACTCCGGAAAGAAGAAAAATAAAGAAACAACCAACAAGAAGCTGCTTTACCTATGAAACAAAACGTCGTGTTGCTATCTCTAGCCTCAATCAGAAGAGCAGATGCAGGATCAATACATAAGTCAAACAAAGGAAAATTAAAATTTTTTATTTATTTTTAATCCTTTTAAGCTAGGGTTATTTCCCTTTGATCATTTTGAGCAGGTAGTGAGGTTCTAGGAGTTTGAGTTGATTTATAAAAGATTGTTGGTAACTGTTTACTTTTGTATGGCTCATTATAAATGCAAGTTTATCGACATTCTTTATACAAGTTTTAATCAACTTAAACTCCTAAAATATTTCCTCCTATTCAAAATCATGATGGGAAAGACGTTCTTTATCAAATCTTCTTTAGAAGGAGATCTGGAGGTCTCTTTGTGAAACCTGTGCAATGTTAGAGATGTTGAGTGATTTTTGCATAACCCAAATCAACTCTCAAGTAGTCAAGTTTACCCTCAATTCGTGTGATTGCACCTTATGCGTTGAAGAACTTCGCATCCACTAATGCTGTTGTTTTCATTGGGAAAGAAAATAAAAATGTCAATGGGGTTTCCCTTGGGAATAGGTGCATGGTCAAAAATATTTTTTTAAAAATTTGCAAAAAAAAAAAAGTAAATGGTGATGCTCAAATAAAAGTATAGCTTTCATTTAGAACTTCACTTGTAACGGATTTTTTAAGTTTTACAATGTAACAATTTTTTGTTTTTTATTGTAATTATTAAAACTTTGTATTAATTACAGTTGTAATTGATAGGTTAAGACTAAAGTTTCAAACACCTCTATCGTCCTATGTTCAAGTTTATCTATTTCACGGCACCATAGGTGGTAAAAAAATCAGCCTTGAGTTCAAATGTTCAATAATTTGTGGTATGCTTTGTGACGGCTAAGCACTACATGATGCAGGGTCAAATTAATGTGCTAATGTCATGTTTAAGTATATTGGTGATGAGCCCGTACTTTCCACATGTATATTCTTGATGAAAATCTAAATGTTTTTAAAAATAGTTTTAATTATTTTATATTTCCTTTATAATTTAGTTCAATTAAAAAAATTAAATAGAGCACATTTTAAAAGAAAGAAGTTTTGAAAAGAAAAAGTTAGATAGTATATTATTTATGCTGTGCATATATAAAGAAAAATATTAGGAGGATTGCATGACAAAAATGTTTTCGTCTGGAAAGAAATTATTTGAGGGAAACAATTAGGAAAAAAAATTTATGAGGGCTATAGTTGGAGAAAATTTTAATTAAAAAACATGTTTAGCTTAAATAGAAAGGTAAAAGAACAAAACTTGCAGGTGACGCTTGATAAATAACATTTTTAATGATACAAAAGAATATGCAACAATAATAACTTAAAAAAATATTTTGAAATTTGAATTGTATAGGGTTTTTTTTTGCCACTTTTCAAAACTGTCCCAAAAATAAGAACTTTGCAATTTTATCCCATCAAATGTTACAAACTTTTGTTCATAAAAATTGTCATTTTCACTGTGTTAATCAAAATCAAATCCTTCCCAAAAAATCTAGTTGCCTCAAATTCCATCAAAACCCTTAATTTCACTAAAACCTAAAAAAAAAAAAAAAATTTACTAGGTTCTATGAACTTAGGGTTTTTCAAGTGTGTAACCCCTATTTCACACATCCACATTGCCACAAAAACACAATATAAATATCCCATAGTGTCACACAATCATGCCATAGTCTTTGTTTAATTTTTACATAACAAATACCATAGGAAAATACAATTTTTTTTTTTTTTTGTAAAAGCTTAGAATTTACCCAAATTCCCTTGATGAACTTTGTGATTCTCCACCCAAAGCTTATTTTTAGCACAATCCTTAGCATAAATCATACAAAGTTTCTCATCAAAACCTCTTCCAAGAATCAAGAAGAAAAACCCAAAGGAAAAGGAAAAATGCTCTTGGAATCCTTGGAAGTAGTTTCTTGCTAAAATTTAGAAGAAATTGTTGAGAAAATGGGCTTAGGGACTTCGGGTTCCATTAGGAGAATAATGGGATTTTTATTTTTTCAAAATTTTAACCACTTTTTCCTTAAAAAAGTTAACTTTTGGGCCTTTTTGCAATTTTTCTTAATTTTGGGGCAAAAATTAAAAAAAAAACTCTTGTCTTTCCACCTCAAGTGGCCACCATGTGTCTCATAGGTTGGGTGTTTTGTGATAAAGCAAATGGGACCGCCACCTTTTTACACAATATAATTTTATACTACACTATAATTTCTTATATTGCCAGTGTAAAATTTTGTACAAATATTATCTTTAACAGTTAAAAATTACACTGATTAACTTTCCCCATATTAACCTTCCTCCAACACAGTATTTTATATATATATGTATTTGTACTTTATCAGTACCATTTTGCCACACTGTGTATTCTCTTTACTGATGTGCCTTTTTATATTATTTTCATCAACTGATGATTGGTAAACATCAAAAATATTTTATCAGTTTTTTGATTGTCAATTAACCATTTTTATACTACTTAGACTATGGTATGATTATCTACTCCATTTAACATTTATTTTCCCTCACTAACTTATACCAGAAAGTTTATAATTATTTTGATATAAATTTCAATTTGAGAGTATTTTATAAATTTTTGAGTACTCATACTCACAAAAATCTGTATATCAAAATACTCCATTTTGCACAAAATTTACGTACATAATCCTTACTAGTAATATCCTTAGTTACTCCATTTTATCATAATTTTACAAAAATATAATTTATTCAGGAACATTCATTATTTAAATTCATATAGATTTTAGATTTAAATAAAAGAAATTTTTCCTGGACGTTACAAATTAAGAGTCACATGTTTAATATATCACAGGCTAAAACGGGTCGTGTTCATGTCAACATTCATTATTTAAACCCAAATAGATTTTAGATTTATATAAATGAAAATTTTCCCGGGCATTATAGGTTGAGAGTCTCATTCTTAATATATCACGGGTTAAAGCGGGTCGTGTTTATTTCAACCTATGTCAAGACGGATCATGTTAGTGTCAAAATTTTCTAACTCGTTCATGTAACGAGTCAGGTTAGTGTTGATGGTATTTTCTATATGTTTGAGTCTCAACCCAACACAAATACAACTCGTCGACACAAATTACCGCCTTGAAAAATAGGTGCTAGGACAAGGAAGGAGAAAATTAAATGCGAGGCTATTTTCTGGTATTTTATTCAAGTACAATTTTATTTTAACACTTACTTTTAATTATTGTTCTTAAAAGTTCCACTACTAATTTTAATTCTTTTATTATTATTATTATTATTTTGTGAATTTCTTTGTTGCTTATAAAAGTCTGTCCAAAAAAAATCATTTTTAAGTTAACTACTAGGGATTTTGGGCGTGCCGAAGTAGTTATCAGGCATGACTAGAAACCATGTGGGCTCTGCCCGTGCAGGTTCGAATCCTGCTGCTCACGCCCTTTTGCCCAAAAAAGAATTTTTCTTCCTAGAGAATTGATTCTTTTGCTTCATCTTTTGACTTCTATCTTCTTAATCCTTTCTTGGATTGGCCATGCTCTTTTTGTCACTTTGCTTGCTTGTGATTTCAATATCCCTTTCATTTCTTGTTGAAATCATAATCTTAAAAGAGAAGACAATATCTCAAAATGAAAATTTTGCATCTCGGATTTCCCATAGCCAATATAGAAAAGTCCCAGTGGTTGAGATCTAGTCTCAAATTCTGATTTTCCTTCTTTATTGTGACTAGTGGCTACAATTTTCTCCTCATATTCCAACCACAAAATGACTTCAAACTTTGAGGCATAAAAGTCATGGCCTTTGAAAGTTACAATACATAAACTATTAAATCAAGATAAATTGTACACCAAATTAATGCACAGGGTTCATCAAACTACTATTCCATATTTTGGTTTTGTCTCTTACCAAACATGAAAGTGTAATCATATCCAATAAAACAAGTGCCGCAAATATAGACCCAAGGGAATGAGCTGTCTGGCTCATGAAGCTTTTTACAGATCAATAATTTATCTTAACCTCGTTCACACCAGTAATATTTTCTTGTTACAAACTTTGCTTTTTGGAGCATTTCACTCCAATCCAAGGAAAACCCACTTCAGATCATTCCCACATACATCCAAACAAAAACTATATCGACTAAAAGACATTTGACCCAAGAATTGTTTACTTGTGCTTGAAATTTTACTGATATCATAGAGATTCTTTGTGTCATGATCTGTTCTATACGTATAAGTTATGACCTCTCAATTCATGAGCTATTACATACATAGCTTTTTGCTACGTAGTATGGTCCTAGCTAGCTTTGATTTTAAGAGAAAGATGACTTATTATATTGCTGGTAAACGACCACTATTTTGGACACACAATGATGCAACCTTATCTACATATTCTTTGGTGGGATCAGAAGCATTTTCTTTCGAGAGCTCTTTCGTTTTCCCTTAATATCTCTCATCAATTAATTAATTCATGCCCCTTTCAAACTTGTAGAGTCAAAGAAAATCAGTCCCCCAGGAGAAAAAAAAAGTATTAACATCTGTTGGCATATTGTTTTTTCAATTAAATTTTAACATCTAAAGTGAATTTTATAATTACTTTTAATAATCAAGTTTTATTTATGTGTTTAAGTTGTTAAATTTAAATAATATGTCGAATAAATAGTAAAAAAAAGCCATTTAGATAGGGGAAAAAAAAGATTTACTACTCCATGTTTGGCTGAGTGGTAGGAACCCTCAGTTATGAATAGCGTAAAGCTCTCACATGCTACAGTAATAATAATAAAAAAAATCGCTACAGTATAAAACTCTCACATGGTACAATAAAAGTGATTTTAACCATCGATTCCTACCATCCTTTTAAACACCCTTCTAGACTACAGAAAAAAGGGCCATTCAATGGGCTCGGAGTCAGATATACAGGTATACAGATATAAAGGCTTTTATTCTTTGAGGGGCCAAAAAATGAGCATGAAAATGTTGGTTCTTGAGAGAGAGTCGAAAATTATCCATTTGGGTACAGGTGCCAATGCTGTGTTCGTCTCATTGGACAACATGTGGAGCCCAGGTGGCACTTATCTGTTTTACGTGTTGTGAATATGAATGCATATTGATACCATGATGATGATGATATAATATTGTATTACGTAGAGTATAGAATGTGGGGACAGTGCAAAGGTTAGGAAATTTACCAGTCTTTGATTATAAAAAAGGGAAAAGAAATCTTATATAATAGAAATATTAGCAAATAGATTTACTTACCTCTCTGTTGGGTGATGATGGCACAAGGGCGGCACTATTCAGTAAATGAATCAATTCCGTCTTGTGTAGAGGGAGAAAAGTTTCTACCATAAATTTGATGGGTTTGTGACAAGAACAATACACCCAAAACTAACGTATCTTCGCAGCTTTTTCTCTTCTTTTCTCTCTGGCTGTTTTTCTCAACTGGGTTTTTCTTGGGAGATTGTTTTGTTCTGTTGATTTTCAGAGAGAGAAAGAAAGAACAAAAAAAAAAAAAGTCATTAATGGAGGGTAAGAACCAAGGGAATAATTCATCCTCATCTTTCACTGCTAAGCTTTTTGGTGCTAAGGAGTCTTCATCTCAGCAGTCCGATGCAGGGATTTTTGCATCCATTTTTCCCCCTCCATCCAAGGCATGCATGTTCTTCTCCTTGTGGTTTATATATATATATATATATATATATATATATGTATGTATGTATGTATTAAGAAAGGTTTTTATATTTTTGATTGCTGTTGTGGTGATTGTTTTGTTGTTTCTTTGATTTAAGGATTCTGCTTAGAGCATATTCATGCTTCATACTAGTGTTAATATTGTTTACATGGAGCTTTATATATAAAAGGAATGATATTGTAAATTATACATGATAATGGATGCATTTATTTCTTGAAGAAAAGCTTTATGGACAAATGGAACTCAGTCTCTCTCTGTTATAAACAAAACGAACTTTAAATTATTTATTGAAAACTAAAATAGAACTCTTCAAGTGCACGGAAAAGTATTTAGTCCCTCTAAATAGAAAAAAGGGTATTGCTTTTCACAGTTAGTTACTTGTGAAGTAAAAGTATAGTGAAACAAAAACAACTTAGGGGTTTTCATCTATGGAGTCTGTCCACCTTCCTCTATCTAGTTTTTTCCTTTTCCTTTTCCTCTTCCTTTTCCTTATTCTTTCATCATTTCTTTTTTTGGTAATAATCTTTCTGGTTCATCTGGCCTGATTTTAGGTGGTTGGGAGAAACTCAGCCAACTCTGACCTATTAGGACCTTGGCAAAAACGTGCCCCGGAAAATCAAGCATGGCCCACAACCAAAAATGGAAGCTTGGCTATTTGATCATGTCATTTTCTTTGTTTCTAAATCTTTTCTTTCCTTCTTTTTTTTTTTGACACCAAAATTCCTATTTGAAAGATGAGACAGTATTTGGAATTACTTCTTTTTCATTTGGTCCTAATTTTGCAGAAGCAACTTTTTAGAACTGTCACATGTGACATGTCCTAATTACTTCTTTTCCACATTATCATCACCATCTGATTTGCAAAGGAAAAGTCTTTCGTAAGCAGCAATCATCTTCGTGGCTGTGAATAATTGCAAGCCTCTGCGCCTAGCTGCCCGACTTTCTGCTCCAAAGCTTCTCTTCCATCGTCAAAAACGTTAAAGAGGGCCCTTTTCAATGAAATTACCGTTGGCGAGAATGTATAACCCATTTTAGGGCCAACAAGTATGGACCCTATAATGCTAGCTATCCTTGTGGCCGGTACTGGCTTACCTGATAGAATAGCTTCTAATAGAGTGTGATCAAGACCCGGAGCTCGCAGAGTTGGGTTGACAAAGATATCTATAGCATCGTGGCAAGCTGCCAATTGAGCTTGTTCTAGTGGCCCCAAAACAAGTACATTGGTTCCCAAATCTCTGTATCTAGCAGCCCAAGGACCATCTCCTACTACCAGAACAATGACTCTTTCCTTAAACGTATCATTTCCATGACTAATTGTTTTAAAGCCTCGAACATTAATGGATGCCCTTTATCTTTCACCAACCTCCCAGCCATTCCTAAAACCAATGTCCCGGTTTCAGGTATGCCGAACTTCTGCTTGAAAATCTTCCCCTCGGCAATATTTGGTTTGAAGATTTCCTCATCTACGCCATTAAGAATAATGTGAACCCTGTCTTCTGGGATCAAGTAAATCCTCTTCAGGATGTCTCCAGCATGGTCACTGGTTGCAACATGGTGATCATAAAATGGGCAGAACTTCACCTCTTCAACAACCTTAAAAATTCTCTCCGTCAATGCATATGCATGTGGTTCTTCAGGGCTCCTCAAAAGTTCTTGAATGATGTCCAAATGAATGGTTTCGTAGGCAATCCTGTCCTAAGAAACTGCCAGTTTAGTTATATTACGAGATCAAGTATGCAAGAGGCCAACACTTTCAGTGTGTATCACATCAAAAGGCCTTCCAGTTGAGTTTTGAGTTTGAAAGAGCTTCCAGACAAAAGCTTGGTCCAAATACCCTCCAGTTGGTGGTTTTGATAGATGAAAATATAAGTTGCTTATCACGTATCTAGGGGAATTCTGGGTTGCAAAGATGGGGAAGGAAGACACGGTGAAGCTAATCAGCGTCGAGGGCTTCGAATTTGTCGTCCACAAAGACGCCGCCATGGTTTCTTAGACCATTCGCAACATGCTCACTTCTCCTGGTAATACAATCCTTTTTGTGACTCTTTCTTTCACAATTATGTCACCCATGAACAAAATTAGGGTTTCACAGCCCAGTTGGATTTCCTTTTTTGGGTTGGTAATGGCAGGGAGTTTTGCCGAAACTTAGCACGATGAGGTCACTTTCCCCGAGATCAGCACCACTATCCTCGAGAAGATCTGCAAGTATTTCTATTGGAATCTTCAATTCGCCAGGTTTATTTTGTTTCATAACCTAATTCTTTTCCAATTTTCTTGCCATTGATTTTTGGGGTTCTTTTTGTGGATGCTTTTTTTTTCATTTCTTTTGGATGGAATTTGATTTGGGCTGTTGTTTGATTTTAGATTAATGTGTTTCATTACTCTGATAGAACTTTGGTTGGAGCTAACTTTCATCATCGTGAGTATTATCTCTTGTGAAGTAAAAGCTAACTTTCATGAATGTCTTGAAAGTGTGAGTGTTATGAACTTCCTGTTTTTGAATGAATGATTTTTGTGCTTGAATGAAAGTTTGCAAAGTGTCTTCAAGAGTTTTGACTCGAGATTGGAGATTTTCAAAAAACTTTTATGGAGGCCCTTGAGAATTTTAAGAATTTAATGGAAATGATGGACGGCCTTGAGAGTTTTGTGGTAGAAGTGGTGGTGGTGGTTGATATTGCTGTTGTGGTTGATCATTTCTCTTATTGAAATTGGGATGGTTTTTCCATTGTGAATTGTATGTGTCAGAATGTGGGGATGAAAATGGCTTTCTAGGTGGGTCCAATTGATTTGTGTAATTCACCTGTTCATAGGACTCTTCCTTAAAAATTGGGCATTCATAAGTTGAGTGTGCTAGAGTTTGGAAAACACTACACAAAATTTCAATTTTGGGTTCTTGGACATTCCTTCGTTCCATGGCTTCAATCTTTTTAGCCAAGCATGCAATTCTAACACTTAGATCATTTTCCTGACTAAGTTGATGGACACCTCTTTGACCATTAGCAAGATTAGATCTAATTGAGCCTTCAGAATTACTATGTTGCCAGTATTGAGAGTTATCAGCCAAATTATCAAGGAAATCTAACGCTTCATCAAGTTCTTTATCAAGGAATTCTCCATTACACATTGTTTCAACAAATTGACGGGTTTCAGGAGTTAAGCCTTCATAAAAAAAAAACTAATGTAATGTCATTTTTCAAAACCATGATGTGGGCAAGAATTCAACAAATCTTTAAATCGTTCCCAGCTTTGGAAATAAACTTCTTTTGCATTTTAGGAAAAATTTTGAATTTGTTTTTTCAAAGCATTAGTCTTATGTGTTGGAAAGAATTTTTTCAAAAACTTAGTTTGCATTTCTTGCCATGTACCTATTAACCTAGGTTTTAAAGAAGTAAGCCAAGTTTTAGCTTTGTCTTTTAAAGAAAAAGGAAAAAGCTTAAGCTTAACAATTTCATTTGAAACTTCCTGGTCAGTGAAGGTAGTACAAACATCTTCAAACTCTCTAAGGTGCAGATATGGGTTTTCAGATTCTAAGCCATGAAAATTGGGAAGCAAGTTGATTATCCCAGGTTTAAACCTAAAGTGATGAGCATTGAGAGGAAAAACCACACATGATGGAGTGGATTCACGGGGTGGTTGCAAATAATCTCTCATTGAACGAACAACAGGATTGATGATTTGTTGATTAACAATATTTTCATTATGAACACTTTCATCATCAGCCATTTTTGGTGAATTTGAAGACACAACAGAGACTAAATGTGGTTCTAAACTTTTCCTAACTAACCTACGACTATTAGACTCACGAAACCAAACTGGCATACAAATTATTTAAATATTTACAAAATTTTATAAACAAATACTAAGCTTTTCTCCACTCAGGGAGAATAGAGTAGTGAATGAAAAGTATCTGCCTTATTGATTTTGTGAAGTTTGCAAATTATATTTTTTAAGAATGTCCCCAAGAAAGATTGGTGGTGTTAAGGCTCCTTAAGAACCAATCTCCTTGACAGAACAACGTTCCAGGAATGACTGGTTTTGAGAGAATCTCCAAAAGTGAACCGGTTATGGGAAAGAATTTCGAACTAGTACTAGTCCTCAAACAAAACTTTCTCAAAAAATACTTTTCACAAAAACACAATTTATTTATTAAGTATTATGAAAAACCTAATCTAAAATTTTATGAAGTTTTATTTCTAAGGCAAAAACCTAAAACTAGCAAAATAAATATTTTACAGAAAAAATGAGAGAAAATAAATTTTTTTTTATGATTTTTGATTTTTTTATTTTATATATATATATTTTATTTTTTTTAATATTAACATAATGAGATGAATAGTAAAAATAGTAACTTACAGAAAATGCATGCAGATTTCTACGTGAACAGTACTTAATACCTGCAAAACAGAAGATATTAACAAAAAAAAAGAAATAAAACAACAGAAAAGAAAAGTTAGTAATATATAAAAGAAAAATAAAAAGAAAAAGAAAATATATTACACAATATTATACTGCATTGAAACAATACCGTTCCCCGGCAACGGCGCCAAAAACTTGATCTCATATCTATTTACACATTCTAAACTAACCACAAATATAAGGTTGTCTCAAGTAATATTTACTCAGTGAATCCGAGGTCGAACCCACAGGGAAGGATTTATTCAGTTTTAGTACATATATTATATAAACTTTTTCTTTTTATTTAAGCTGAAAAATTTGAGAATTAATATTTATTATTCACAGAATGTATTTACAATATTTACTCATTTTTACAATATTTTTCATCTTTAAATTTTGAATATTTGGAACTTTAATAACAAGAAATGCAAATAATAACTTAAGTAGAGTAACAACAATAATAACGACAATTTAAAGAAGTAAAACAACAATAATAACAGGACTGAGGTTCAAAGGTTTTGTTCTGACAATTATCTTCAATATATTTTAGTTTCTCTTTTTATTTATTAGTTGGTTTAAGTATACACTATGACATCCTATGTCGACAATAAATCAAGATTTACCAAGCATTTACTGTGTCATCCTATGTCTATAATGTAGCAAAAATATAACTTAATAAATAAGCAGCATTTCAACATATCTGAACTAAAATAACAACCAAGATAGTAAGTTAAGTATTTACCAAGCCATTCTCTGTCTATGAGTAATCAAGGTCCTCTCAAGCATTATCCGTGCCAGTCTATGTTGTCTATAAATCAGAACCGTAATTTTGGCAGAGTTTTAGCTAAGGAAATATTGAAATTCTAGGTTTTTTAAGAGAATATTTTGACATTACAACAGCTTAAAAAACTAAAAAAAAAAAACAAAAATATTTAAGATAATTTCACTAGAATTTTCCCCTCTCCCCTCAGCTAAAAAGAAATTTAGAAAGACATAATTAATAAAGTACTACTGATATTATTGAGCATAATTTTTACAACATAAACTAGAAAATATTTTACAAGAAACTAGACTAAAAACTAAAATAAAAACTAGACTATAACGATTACAACTGCATTCTCATGCTACAAGAGGGGTGCCAAGACCCGAAGGATAGGTCAGTATTTATAAGCACGAAAGGATTACTTTTCTTCAATAATTTCTACTATTCAACCGTTGAAAAAAAACTTTTCCCTCTTCTTTTTTGCGCGCTGGCCGTTCCTTAGGACGTGAGAATTTCGCTGAGATTCCCTGCTTTGCGATAAATGGCAGCATTGAAACAATGTAATCTAATCCATTCATTTTGTGATCCAACGACTTCTAGATGCGAATGAGATTGGGCCCAGGTGGGGCCAATGGGACCGATATTCGAGACCGTCAGATTGGTCTCTGTAAGCTAATCAAACGGATAGGAAGACGGATGCACGTGGAGTCAAGCGCACGAGATCCAACGCGGCCTGAGATGCTCCTCTAACGCGTATGTAGCTTGTCAGCGCATGTAATGCACGCACTAATCAGAAAATGACACGTGGACAGTACTGCGAGATTTTGCTGATGCACCAGATGATGCGATAACACGCGTCCCTCTGTTTGACGGCTGAGATCATTCTATCAGTTGATCCGATGGTCATAAAAGTGCCACGTGTCCACCAAGATGAATTTCAAATTTTCTTTATCTTTTTTATGTATTTGATGTCTGATTTTGTCCCTTTTTGCACTGTTTTGCTCCGTTCTTCCTCCAGATTTCAAATCTAAAATTCACAGACATACTAAAATTAATTATTTTACAAACATAATATTTACATTAATATTAAAAATATTTATTTTACATTAAAACACATAAAATTAAATAAAAACTCCTAAAATTTCTAGTCTTTTACGGTTTGACATATATATAATTTTTATAACTTGGAAATATTTTTAGAAATTACTAAAAATATAATAAGACGTATTTACAAACTTAAAACACACTATCAAACACACTAAAACTCAAAATAAAACAACCACATTACTCTTACGGTTTTAACTATTTACAAACTAAACACACATTTAACACATCGAATTAAACATAAAAACATACTAAAAATACATTTTTAAACATATTTACACACTAAGACATTAAAATACTGTTTATCATTGAATTACTATAATTGAGGAGTTTTATGAGAAATATTAATGCAAAATACTTGATTTTATAGTTAAGAAAAGTACACTTTCTAAGTCTCATCACCGGGCATTTAACGACTTTAATGTGTGCCCGGCTCAACTAAACCCGAACAGCTACAGGTCGCTGATTGGGATGTACGTGCTATGGAAGTACCATCGGGCCACTGAAAATGTTGTTGGAAGCTTTCAAGCAAGTGTACAAGATGAAGAAGCTTCCTCGGCAGTCCGGATGGTACTATGTCATCGGCTTCAGGAAGGACTTTATCTTGGGCAACCCTGACTCAGATAAACTCTAGAAGTATGAGTGGTTCTATGTCAGGGGTAACTATCTTGTCCGAGCTGGTGAGGCCGTACCTGGTGACCAACACGTGCCGAGGACGTTCGAATAGGGGCACGTGTGGTCCAAAAGGCCCTGGGCACCAAGCCATGTGATCAGGGCGGTCGAAGACCTATTTGAGAAGTCAGAGGCCACCAGGCAGCAGTCTTTCCTTCTCGAGAAGGAAACTCTTTCCCGTTACAGCTGGTTCGGGGAGCCCAGTAGAATAAATCCTCCATCGGTTCGCACTACGTGGTCCGTTGTGCAGGTCATAGTCGCCAAGTCTGGTGCCGTAGACATCTCGGGGCCGAGCACTTCCCAATCCGGATAGCCGACAAGAGGGCCATCATTGTCTAGTTTTGAGAACTTGTAGAATGGCTCCTTCAATATAGGGCCACCCGTGGCAGACGAGGACCTCGATGACATGATTCGGCTCATTTACATGTCTCGTCAACTCCGGATCGGAGGTTAGTCTTGAGTTTTTTGTTTTCTTATTTGTTTGTTTTTGTGCCGACTTAGTTTTAACTCGAGAACCTTTGGCTTACAGAGATGTCTTCATGGCCGAGCAGCGCTGCTGAGAGATGGGCTCTTATGGAGAGCCTCAGGAAACAAAAAGGAAAGGCCGTGGATGTCGAGAGGAAACGTAAGCGGACTCCAAGGACGAAGCTTCCTTCCTGACCCAAGCATGTCCCCATCTCAGTTCCAAAGCCATCACCTCAACCTCCGCAGACCAGGGCTTCATTAGAGGAGACGCCGGTTGAGGACACGGCTGTGGTCTCTTCCGAGGATCCTCAGAAGAGATGCCTGAATTACCGCAGAACCATCTTGGAGCGTCTCGGGGATGTGATGTCCCAGGATGACTTCTTTATGAACCTCCAAAGGGAGGACTTTCAAAGCCTGTGCAACATAGCTTTTCGCACCGCAGCCACAGTAAGTGTTTGTCCAACCCAAGCTTTTAATCTCTTTTTCTTTATCATCCTGTCGAGCGTTGAAGTCTTGTTATCCTCAAACGAGTGCCATTTTGTACATGGTCTACTTGACCGGGATGAAGGACCTCCACAAGGAGAAGGAGATGCATAAGAAGACCTTCCTTAGAAAGTTGGAGGTCGATAAGAAGCTCAGTGCTAAGAACAATGAGCTAGACCAAACCAAGAACTCCTTTTCTCAAGCAAAGGAGGAAGCTTGGAAGGCCAAGGGCAAGGTCGAGGAGGCTTGGAGGCCGGCCAAAGAGGCAAAGGACGAAGCTGCATGGCTCCAGGTGCAACTGGCGGCTCTGCAGGCCAACCACCAGTGACACTTGGATGAGTTGCCCAGTCGTTTGGCACAAGCCATGGAGGAATTCCAGGCATCTCCTGAGTACGTCGACTACTATTACTTTGGCATGACTGACATCTGGGATCATCTAATCCTACAACACCCCAAGGCTGAAGGCTTTGACTGGTCGCTCATAGTCGAGCCCGAGCAAGGCACTGCTCAACAACAGCAGGGTGGGGAGGTTGTCATAGTAGACGACGATGGCGACAGAGGTGAGCAAAGCACAGCTGGCGGAGGAGGCAAGGACGGCCTAGTGGGGATGAGACCCAGGCTTAGGTTATCCATCATCATTTTCATCATTTTTTTTGCTTGTCCGGGCTCAGGAGGTGCCTCCCCTGTATTATAAATGAAATTTATTTACTTTTTGCCTCTCGGATTTTTGTGTACCATGTTTGATATTTTCTAAGTGTGAGTGTTCTCGAGAAAATATATTCCTAAGTTATAGGTTCCTCAAGAATGTAGTTGGACCTTCGTCTCGTCGAGTTGCAGCAGACCTCGGTCTCAAAATTGAATTAGAATTCAGGCCAAAGTTGGATGTTCCTCAGAAGGGACATTCCTAGACGATAGTTTCCTGAGCTTCTATTTTTTCAATTTGAATCGAGGCCAAGTATATTATCTCGATGACTACCGAGTTCATCTAAGCAGGGATGGTATCCTCGTTTCTTAGTTAATCCGAGCAGGGATGGTATCCCTATTTTCTCGGTCGAGCAGAGCACAACAGCGTGTGGATGCCCTCACCCTGTCACCCCCCTAGACTTGTCTAAGTTTAAAAAGCTTTTGCAAGTCTAGAACTCGTCGGGCACGCAGTTGTGCCGAGCGACTTACTGGGTGTTCAGCACGGCGATAGACTTAGAATCGATGGGGTACTGATCAACCCTCTAGTCCGATTAGATAGGATGACTCTCCCTTGTCGGGAGTTATTGTCTGGTTCTCCAGGCTAGAGTTATGGCATCCCTCTTCGGGTATATATTTCCTTCAAACGCATTGCTCAATGGAATAGTGTAGGAAATTTACATTGCATTAATGTGTAGTATTTACATCCCAGCCCTATTCAATAGGTCTAGTTACAAAATAATTTCGGCTAGAGGTAAAAAAAGGTTTCTGGTCTTGACATTAGCAAAAGAATCTTTTCAAAAGCTCGGTGTTCCAAGGATACTTGAGCTGATTTCCTTCCATGTCAGATAATTTGTACATGCTCGGTCGAACAATGCCGACGACCTTATACGGCCCATCCCACTTTGGGCCAAAGGACCCCAAACCGGGCTGCTGAACTGTGATCTTCTTGAGTACCAAATCCTTGATCTTAAAGCTGCTCAGCTGGACCCTGTTGTTATAATACCGAGCTACCACTTGATTTCAGGCTGCGTTACGGATCGCTGCCTGGTTTCCTTTTTCCTCGAGTAGGTCAAGCTCGAACATCATTATCTCAGCGTTTTGGATCTCTTTGTAATGTTCTATTCTGAAGCTAGGCAACCCTACTTCGGCTAAGATGACAGCCTCCGCCCTGTACAAGAGGGAGAACGGGGTCCCTCAGTTGTTGTCCAGGTAGTTGTACGGTAAGCCCAAAGTACTTATGGGAGCTCGTCAATCCATACGCCCTTGAGGCCCTTGAGCTTTTTCTTTAGGTTATCTTTGATCGTCTTATTTATTGCCTCCACTTGGCTGTTACTCTGGTGTAGCTCGAGGAAGAGAAAACCTTCTTGATGCCGAGCTGTTCACATAAGCGGAGGAGACTTGAAGACTTAAACTGTTTGGCATTGTTGGTTACAATCGTGTGTGGGATCCCAAACTAACAAATGATGTTCTTCCACACGAAGTTGGTGCACTTGGCTTCGGTCATATTGGTACATGGTTCAACCTCGACCTACTGTGTGAGATAGTTAATGGCCACGATGCAGTACTTTAATTGTGATCGGGCCGGAGGGAGGGGCTCGATCAAATCAATGGCCCACTTTGCAAATGGGCATGTTGACGTAA
Organism: Artocarpus heterophyllus; assembly: GCA_025403435.1. NCBI lineage: Eukaryota > Viridiplantae > Streptophyta > Magnoliopsida > Rosales > Moraceae > Artocarpus > Artocarpus heterophyllus. Next base: position 37,970 of record JAJQZP010000302.1, read on the forward strand.
CTGGGGTAAGGGGCTCAACATGGTATCAGGGCATTCTTAAGAATTGCTGACATTTGAGGCATTTTTGAGTAAAATCCTTGCAGTTCTGCTCCATGGTCGGCAAGTAGTAGACCTGCTGAAGGCATTTTTGGGCCAAAGATCATCCCTTAGAATGGTTTCCACATAGACCTTCATGAATTTCCTTCATTAGATACTCGACTTCTTTGGGGCTCAAGCACTTCAAGCATGGCGTAGTGTAGCCTCGTCGGTATAGTTTGCTCCGATCATCGAATACCGGGCCGAGCTGTTGCGTATTCAATGTGCATCTTCTTGGTCATTAGGCAATTTGGCTGTGGTCAGGTATTGGATGATCAGGTCTATCCATGTGGTCTCGAGTTCCTCAGCTACATTTGCTACTTCCCTAATGATGCTTGGCTCGACAAGTCTTTCGATAGGGACCGAAGTAAGGTCACTATCGCCTAGGCCCGAGGCTAGTCGAGCAAGGGTGTTAGCTTCTAAGTTCTCTAACTGGGGGACTTACTTAAAAGAGTAGGATTTAAATTGTTCAAGCAATTTCTTGAATTTTTGTAAATACGCAGCCATAGAATCTGCTCGAGGATGGAATCCTCTCGAGGATGGAATCCTCTTGTGACCTACTGAACGACAAGCATAGAGTCATTATGGATGATTATGCGATCCACCCTAAGATCCCCGATGATCCAAAGTCTTGCCAGAAGCGTTTCGTATTCTGTCTCATTGTTAGAAGCTTTAAAATCAAATCGGAGGGCGTAGATCACCTTGTATCCATCCGGGCTTATTAAAATCAGCCCGGTGCCTGATCCATCAATATAGGAAGATCCGTCGACATAAAGTCTCCATTCTGAGTCTGGGGAAGTGCTATCCTCACTGCAACTGGGAGCATCGGGCACTTCAATGGGTGACTTCTCAGCCAGCGGTGTCGCCCATTCGGCATCCGTGAATTCAGCGATGAAGTCCGCCAGAGCTTGGGCTTTTATGGCCGTCCTTGGTACAAATGCACATCATACTGGTCGAGCTCTACTGACCATTTGGCCATGCGGCCTGATATCTCTAGGCTTTGGAGGACTTGTCGAAGAGGGAATTTGGTCGGGACCTTTATGGTATGGCCTTGGAAGTATGGTTACAACTTCCAACCCAAAGTGATTAAGGCGAAGGCCAACTTCTCAAGGGACGGGTACCATTCCTCGGCACCCTGGAATGCATGGCTGGTATAATAGACAGACTTTTGGGCTTCATCTTCATCTTGGACTAAGACCGAGCTAACGGCTTTCTCGAACGCGGCTAGATAGGCAGTTATAACCTTGCCGAGTAAAGGTTTGGACAGGAGCGGAGGCGTGGCTAAATACTTCTTCAAGCTTTGAAAAGCTTCCTCACATTCTCTACTCCATTCAAACCTCCCCTTGAGTGCCTTAAAAAATGGATGGCACTTGTCGGTGGCCCAGGAGACAAATCTTGAGAGGGCTGCTACCATGCCGATGATCCGTTGTACATCCTTTACAGTCCGAGGAGAATGCATGTTGATAATTGCTTAGGCCTTTGCTGGGTTGACCTCGATACCTTGTTGGTTGACCAAAAATTTGAGGAATTTGCCCGAGCTTACTCCGAACGCACACTTCATCAAGTTGAGTTTCATCCCATATTCCCACAGAATGTCGAAGCTTGCTCGGAGATCGGCCATGTCATCTTTTGCTCGGACAGATTTTACTAGCATGTCATCCACATAGAGCTCCATTGTTTTTCCGATCAGCCAAGCAAACATCTTATTGACAAGGGGCTGGTATGTAGCTCCAGCATTCTTTAGTCTGAAAAGGCATTACCACGTAGCAGTATAGCCCTTAGTCGGTAATAAAAGTTGTCTTTGCGTGATCCTTCTTGACCATCCTTATTTGATTGTACCTGGAATAGGCATCCATAAAGCTTGGGAGCTCGAGGCCGGCAGTGGCATCAATGAGCTGATCTATCCGAGGAAGTGAAAAGCAATCCTTCGGGCAGGCCTTGTTAAGGTCGGTGTAATTGATACAAACCCATCATTTGCCGTTGGCCTTTTTGACGAGAATGATGTTTGCCAACCACTCTGGATATTTAACCTCTTTGATGAAACCCAACTTAAGGAGCTTTTGGACTTCTTCATTTATAGCAGCGTACCTTTTCGGGTTGAAAGCTTTTCTCTTCTATATCACTGGCCTGTGGTTGGGTTGAACATTGAGCCGATGACTGATCACACTTGGTTCAATGCCTGGCATGCCTTCATGGGACCACGCAAACACATCCCGATATTCAATAAGAAGCCCTTCCAGGTCTGCCCAGATCTCGGGTCTCAGCTAGGATTTGAGTTAGATAGTGTGTTCAGACCTTGCAGGGTCTAAAGAGAACGGCAACAGGTCTTCCACCGGGGGGACTCTTACTTCTTTTTCAGGCAATCTGCGGTCTAGATCAAGCAACATTTTAGGTGTCGGGTCGGCAGGAAGATCCACCTCGTCAACCGTAAAGATGGCCGAGATGCCTAAATGCTGAGCCGTAGCTGCTCTTATGGCATTGGCTTAACAAGCTCGAGAATCCATCTAGGATGAGCAAATCACTCCAACTCTGTCTTCTGTTGAAAATTTCATGGCTAGGTGATACATGGAGACTATGGCCTTTAATGCGTTCAGCGTCGGGCGACCGATGATGATGTTGTACTGAGAAGGCTTGTCGACAACCAAAAAGTCAACAACCCAAGTGATCCAAAAGTCACGGGTAGGCTGAATTTCCCCACCGCTCAGATGCACTCTCCCGTGATGTAACAACCCGCCCTTACGTGGCCGTTACTTAACTTAAACATGCTCATAAACTTAAACTTACTTACAAATAAGGTAGAGACATTTGTGATAATTTTTTTTTTCCAATATGTACATGGATTCTTACTGAGGAATCCTTAACATGGAACCTTAGAGGAAGTAATAACTATTTTTCCAATCTTAATAACAAACAAATTCTTATTAGTAAAGAATTCTTAACATATAACCTTAAAAGACATAATAATCATTTCTCGAAACTACATTGCGTAAACCTAACGTAATACATAAAATTCTGAAATGTGATAATAACATAATAATAAACTTTATGTCTTAACATAGTTATAATTTCTAAAAGCATGATCCTTTACATAATTCATAATGTTAATTTCTTGAAACATAACCATAGTACTTTTCTTGAACTTTTTCTTTTAAAACATAAGAGTAATTATTTAGCAATTATTACTTTAAAGGCATTTCTCAATTTAGATAAAACTATTTTCAAGAGAATTTTAAATTAAATATTAAAATAAAATCCCATTTAAATGCTCTTCAAAACTTTTTTGGCAATTATAATATATTTTTGCTTATAATTTTAACGTTTTAAAAATATCATATTATTTTTTTAAAGGTAAACCTTCTTAAACTAAACAAAATATAGTTTCTTATAACTTAAACTTTTAAGTTTAAGATACTAATTTCTTAAAGCTTTTCTTTTACACTTTCATAATAACTTCATAAAAATATATTCATAAAATTCATTTCTTAACATAACGTAAAACCCTCACAATCCTTTGTAATTCCAAATAAACTTATAATTTTCTTTCTTAATAATTTTGTGCATTTGTTGCATTGTCTATTGCAACCTTTTTAAACTTTAAAATCTTCTAGACCAAGGTTGCGTAATCACAAGCTTGGTTTTTAAAACATAATTACGTAAATTATTTATTTATTCATATGCACATAATTTTCGTAAGGTGTAAGCATACGAAATTTCGTAAAATAAAACATGCATAAATTCATAAAATAATAATGCAAAAATATTACATTGCATGAGCAGTATCCATTCCCATCTTCATCATTCGTCCGCCACTCACCACGGCCCATCAAGTGCCGCTGACAGGTTTTTCTTATCTACAGCGTGAACATACTTAAATGAGCTTTCACTCAGCAAGTAGGAAATTACCCTCGCAAAACATAATTCAAAATCATTTTAATAAAAATATGCATGAGCATTTTATGCTTGCTTATCAACTTGATTTATGCTTAATTATTGAAACTGTATCTTATCTTCTTACTTTGGGCCTGAGTGATCGTACCGGTTGCTTACGAGTCTTGGGAAGTTAGGGTTCGTGAGGTCCCAACGACACCAAGATTATTCATTTCTTTAACATGCAACCTCCCCGTGGGTCAGGAAGTTGGTACGACACCCTTAACTTGTCTCATAAGTTTTACTTGTCTTATTGTGTGTATGCAGCATGACTTAATACTACATGACATCACAATTTCGTAACTCATGAATCATAAATCATAATCATACATGAATCCTAAATCATAATGATACTTGACTTGAAGGTGATTAAACAATATAATTTATGTATTGCATACATCACACATTAATCATATCATCATCATCATCATAGCATTTCACATAATGTCATAACATAACATATCACATCATAACATATAACAGTGTAATAAATCACTAATCATGCATTTTCATAAATTTTATGAAAATATTTAAAATTAATTTATTTTTAAAACTATTCATACTGTAGACGAGATTCCTACTTACCTGGACTCCGAGCTGTGTGGGTCCAGTTGCATCTTGTTGTATCCATAGTCTACGCTGCATCCTTAGCAGTGCTCCTCGGACCACTGTGGATGCCTAGGAATGATCCATGGAGATTTCTTATTGTTGAAAACATCATTCTAGACTCTGTCACTGCAGTCTGAGTCGCCTCGACCTACGTGCAGTCGGTATTAGACTATTCTTATCGGAGTGGAATTAGCTCAAACGGAGATCACCATCGTGTTCAGAGCGTCGAAAGTCAGGAGGCGGTCTCAGATCATCGATTAGAGGTCCGGATCATAAAAACCCAAGGTGGCCGTTGACCGCCGCTGTTGAGCTCCGTTGGTGGTTGGGCTCAAGCCTATCCCCCCTAAGTCGACCCTTCTGAGTCCAATGGTAGTGTCAATTTTACCCAATTTGGCCTCTAACTATGCTAATCGAAGCTGCCATCGACGGTGAAAATGCCAACTCTGATCTCGGTCTTCTGGTGGTGGTAGCGCCAAATTGGCTTGGGGGTTTTATTCCCCATGGTGGTCTGAGCATGTTGGTAGCGGTGGTGCACCACGTTGTTGCGTAGAATGGTGGCCCAAAGCTCCTCACGGTGGTGCACAAAGGCGGAGGCCGATCGTGATCCTCTGGCGAAGTTTCCAGGAAATTGGTTAGAGGATTAGCCTCTACATGTTCCTCTGAGTCTTTTCCCCCAATCAATTTGGGGCCATGGGTCGGGAACTGTAGCGACGGTGGCTGTTGCGATGGTGGACGGTGTCGGTCTTCAAACTCCGACGAGAGTTAGTTGGGTCATGAAATTGAACGGGGGAAAATCTTCCCCATCCCCCTCTAACCATAACCGAGTCACCAATTTGACTCAACGACGATGGAATGGCCAAAGTCATGATTTCACGGTGACTCCATGGTGGCAGTTGTGGAACTCTGGCAGGCGGCCAAGCAAGGTTGCAATTGGGTGGGCTTTCTCACTCCCCGTCGCCATCTGAGTCAAACGGTGGTGGCGGTGTACCTCAACGCCATCGTGAATGGCAGCATCGGGTGGTGGTGCGGTGAAGAAAAGAGGTAACTCCGACGAGGCTTTTTTTGGCCAAAATTGAGGGGTGCCACCTACTACATTTTGTTCTACTCATTGAGCTGAGTCTATAGACACCAAGATCGTGTCGATCGGTGCTCGGACGGTGAAGAAATCACGTCGAAAAAGTACTGTGTTTTTGCGTCTTCAACCGGCGCGTGTGGCCTCCTCTGACAGTGTTTTAGTCGGCACGACACACTGTTGAACTCAGCTCGACTAGAGCTTTCTATTGGTGTAGGAGGTGTCGAAAATGGAGGTCAGATTCTTGGACTGAGTTGGAGGAGAGAGAGAGTAGAGAGAGAAAGTAGAGAGAGGGGCTGTTTTGCAATTGATCTGATTTTTTTTGTCATGTATTTATAGACCATTTTGTGGTCTACATAGTCTAAATCCTGCAGTACCAGGTAGATCAAATTTTGATCCGTAACTTTAAATTTTTGTAAACATAATTGTACTTTTAAAAACTGTAACTTATTTGCACTCTAAAGATAATCACATAAATTTCTAATTTTCTTGTTGTATTATTGTGTTACTAAAATATTCATACTGACATAAAAATCATTTTCATAAATTTATCCATACTATATGGATTTTGTGATATAATTTTTGAAACCGTAAGCTTTGAAACATTTGTCTTCAAAACCGATGATTAACTATTTTTGTAACTGTAGACACACATATATGTATATATATGTGTATATGAATTCTAAGAAAGACATTATGTATTTAAAACTTTGCTCAATATAATTATTTTATTATTATAATTATTATAATTATTTTTATTATTTTACTTTTAAAACTTTAAAATTTATAACATATACTTCTCACTAAAAATTTTCATATTGTAAACTTCAAATTTCATTATAAAAACAATAGTTGTAATTTTATAAAAGTTTCGTAAATTAAATTGATTATCTAAAAGTCAATTTAATTAAAAATTCTAAACTTAGCACAACTTCGTGCTTTACGGATATAACCTAAACTATTTCTCGTAACGAACCATTTATAGATCCACTTCTTACCAATAGATCAGCATTTGTGGACTCTATCAACGCTTTTCTTCTTCTTTACTATTACTATGACAACTGCTATTATTAATATTGTCATTACAACAACAATAATAAACTTTGCGTAATTATTAATGTGTATAATAATTTACTATACATATTCAAAATATTAGAATTCTCGAACTTCCAATGATCTTTATAACTTTCTTAAAATTCTTATCTTACTTTATGATCTCTATAAATTTCGAGATCAATTATAGTAAAACATGTCATAAATCTTGCATACTTAAACTTGGTGCTCGCCATTTTCAATTTATGGTATGGAGCTCATGATCACTTTTGATCTGGGTTTCTTTTACTAAACTGACATCATATAGGAATTTTTCACATCATCATAGTAAGTTGGAAATTCCACTTTTGCCAAATAACATCATCTTTTTGGCTCATGCATGAAATTAATAAATTTTAAAATTTTAGTTTAGCACATTAAATAATTATTTTTAATTATTTTAATGTATTATCATAACATTACATTGTTACATGTTTCATAAATAAAGCACGTAAATTTGTGCATTCACAACATTATTTATTTTTAAGGTCTTACAACTATTAAGACATTCAAATTTGCGTATTAATAAATGCTAAACTTGTACCTTCTCAAGTACTTAGCTTAGTAATGATGGAAAAATCCTCAATTAATCATATTTATTAATTTCTGGATTTTTTCGGTCATTTCACGTGAAGCCGTAGAGTGGGGTCCAGACTGGAACCAAGGTGGCATTGCTTAACCTTAGTTTGTCAAAGGCTTGCTTGAAGAAGATGTCGGCTGAGCTACCGTTGTCAATCAAAACTCGCCGTACTACGTTGTTGGCGATGGACAGATCCCACACAATGCGTCATTGTATGGATGGATTAGCCGGTTCGCTTCCTCCTTGGTGAACGTGATCGGGATATCTTCTTGGCGATATATCTTGTTAACATGCTTGGACATGTTTATGAATTTGTCTCATTTGATCAGCCGAGCTTCTCTGACATACGACCGCCGCCCACTCGATGTGTCCCTGGTGACAGGCCAGTCGAACATCGTGTGGATGATGTTCAGGGGTTTTAAGGTGTTCCCAACGTCGGTCCGTGAGCGGGTTTGGTACATCTCAGCTAGGTAGATCGTTTCTTCTCGAGGTAGAACCCTGGGTCATAACTCGCTTAACAAATTCTCTTAAATGACCTTCTCAGACTAGCTTCTCAATTTGGTCCATTAGTTGGATGTATTCGCGGGTGTTGTGCCCCACATTCTTGTGAAACTCGTAATACCTCACTTGAGCCTGCTTTGCTTTGCTGCCCCTAAGCTTTGGTGGTGGTACCAACAGGTTCCTGCTACCTACCTGGGCGAGCACCTCATCGATAGTCGCTACCAAGGGCGTGTAGCTTTGAAACTTACCGGTCGGCACCTTTGGCTTCTCGGATTTCTTCTCCTTCTTCTGCTTCTTGCTCTGCTCGACATTGTTCTGCTCTGACGCCTTCTTTTGCTTCTTATCCTTCTTTGTTCTACTTGGGCCGGCTTCTTCCTCGCGGCTTTTCATATATTCGGCGGCGTCAGCGTACCTTTGGGCATAACCGAGCATTTGAGAAAACGTGCTCGGCTGCTAGGACCATACTACGTAGCACAAAACTATGTATGTAATAGCTCATGAACATGAGAGGTCATAAATTTTACGTATAGAACAGATCATGACACAAAGAATCTCTATGATATCAGTAAAATTTCAAGCACAAGTAAACAATTCTTGGGTCAAATGTCTTTTCGTCGATATAGTTTTTGTTTGGATATATGTGGGAATGATCTGAAGTGGGTTTTCCTTGGATTGTAGTGAAATGCTCCAAAAAGCAAAGTTTGGTACAAGAAATAATTACTGGTGTGAATAAGGTTAAGATAAATTATTGATCTTTAAAAAGCTTCATGAGCCAGACAGCTCATTCCCTTGGGTCTATATTTGCGGCACTTGTTTTATTGGATATGATTACACTTTCATGTTTGGTAAGAGAAAAAACCAAAATATGGAATAGTAGTTTGATGAACCCTTTGCAATAATTTGGTGTACAATTTATCTTGATTTAATAGTTTATGTATTGTAACTTTCAAGGCCATGACTTTTATCCTCAAAGCTTGAAGTCATTTTGTGGTTGGAATATGAGGAGAATATTGTAGCCACTAGTCACAATAAAGAAGGAAAATCAGAATTTGAGACTAGATCTCAAAGACTGGGACTTTTCTATATTGGCTATGGGAAATCCTGTTAGGGAATTAGACGACTCCTAATTCTAAGGATCGCAAGAACGAACAATTGCAGAGAATAAATAGGAGAAAAGAAGAAAAAGAGACACCAAATTTTTATACAGGTTCGTCCAAATTTGAGACTACGTCCTGTTTCTGCCGCTTGCAGATTCCACTATGATGAAGGAGATTACAGATTACAAGAGCAGTTTCTCACACACTCACAAATTGTGCTTACCAAAACTCTCTTCTATCTAACACCCAATGGGAATTTTTTCTCTCTCAAGGATTAAGCTCTCAAGAATTTTGCCTCTCACAAAATTATGCCTCTAACAATTTTCACACACAGTTTTCACACACACAACCCTAGTCACCTTGTGTCTATTTATAACCAAAGGAAGAGAAAATAGCAACTATTGGGAAACCCTAGTGGTTTCCCGTTTTTGGGACCTTCGAATTCGACTTTGATTCAAAACACATCGCGCAGCACAGCGCGTCAGTGCCGCGGCACTCGAAACGAGCGCTGCGGCGCCTAGGCGCAATTCACCTGGTGCCTAGGCGCCATCCTCTTTGAGCCTAGGCGCTTGCCACATAGCGCCTAGGCGCTCTTGTCCTGGCGCCTAGGCGCTCTTCACCTGGAGCCTTCGCCCCAGCGCCGCGGCGCTCTTCTGCCAGAGCCGCGGCGCTTGCTCCCTGCCTTCGAGGACGCGATTTTCTCCCTTTTCCTTCTTTTTGCTGGGTTGTCTACTTGATTTGGCTCCATATCTGCAACAATATCCCACTTGGAGACTAATCAATCACCATGTCTCCCACTGCAGCGGCAACGACTTCTCACGCCTCTTGGAGAAGTCCAACTGAAGTTGCGCACAACTTCAGTTTCTCAATCGGATCCATCTTGGTGAGCATATCACTGGATCCTTTTACCACCCACCTTGCCTTATACCGCTTGCTGCCAGCACTTTTATCTTTTGCCCGGTATACCCTCTTGTTGTGCAAGGACTTTTTACTCTGTGGTAACTTTGCCAGTTGCCATGTCCGATCCAACTCGTCCCTCATGGCTAACTCCCACTTGACCGAATCTCCAGCCTCCATGGCTTCATCAAAGCTCTCTGGCTTACCTTTGTCGGTCAACAAGATGTAATGCAGAGTTGGGGAGTATCTCTGCGGTGGTCTGATTGTCCTGCTAGACCTCCTGACTGGTGTGGCAGGAGTCCTCTGGTTTTCTTCTGGAGCTATGTTTTCCTGGTCTTCAACCTCTGGATTTTGCACCTCCACTTCAGACAGATCCTTCAATGGAATCACCTCAGGCTTCTTATCTTCAAAACCTGAACCCCTGGAGTCCGTGCTGTCTCTGTCCTTGTACAGAACACCTTCGTTGAAGATCACATCCTTGCTCCTGATAATCTTCCGGCTTTGGTCATCCCAGAGACGATAACCAAACTCAAGTCCGCCATAGCCAACCAGAAAGCACTTCTTGGACTTGGCATCCAGTTTACTTCTAGCAGTAGAATCAATATGTGCATAAGAAACACAACCAAACACTCTCAAGTAAGAGAGATCCACCTGTTTATGGCTCCAGACTTCTTCCGGTAGCTTGAACTTCAGCGGTGTGGATGGACTTCTGTTTATCAGATGAGCGGCTGTGTTAATTGCCTCAGCCCAAAACATCTTTGGCAGCCCTGCATGTAACCTCATGCTCCTAGCACGCTCGTTTAAAGTCTTGTTCATCCTCTCAGCCACCCCATTCTGTTGTGGTTTCCCTGGAATGGTCTTCCTCATCTTTATCCCATTCTCAGCACAGTACCGCCTGAAATCTTCACCTAGGTACTCTCCCCCATTGTTAGACTGCAAGCACTTCATCTTCAAATCTGTCTCGTTCTCCACCATGGCTTTCCATCTCTTGAAAGCATCGAACACATCAGATTTGTTTTTCAGAAAGTAAACCCATACCTTCCTGCTTGAGTCATCAATGAACGTCACATAGTAGTTTGCGCCACCAAGGGAAGTCACCGGCGCAGGCCCCCACACATCTGTGTGAACTAGCTCCAATCTCCTGGACTTAGGCTCTCTACCCATCTTTGAGAAACTCACTCTCTTCTGTTTACCAAAGATGCAGGCTTCACACAAACTGTGATCAACAGTTTTCAAACCCGGCAGTTTTCCTTTGCAGTGAAGCACCTTCATACCCTTCTCACTCATGTGACCAAGTCTATAATGCCATAGCTCGGTATCGGTAGCAGAATCAGCAACTGCTAGGGTATCTTTGCAGCTAGAGTTCATGTAGAGAGTTCCAGCCTTGCGTCCCCGAGCAATAACCATCGCTCCTTTCGTGGCTTTCCAACCTCCACAATTGAAGGTTACTTTATGTCCATCATCATCCAGTTGCCCCACCGAAATCAAGTTGCGCATTAATTTAGGAACATGTCTCACCTTATGAATCTTCCATACCGACCCATTAGGCATTTTTAAACTGACATCTCCAATGCCAACTATATCCAAAGGTTCTCCATCAGCGAGATAAACCTTACCATGATTTCCAGCAACGTAGTTCTCCAGGACATGACGGTGTGCAGTGGTGTGGAATGATGCTCCTGAATCCATCACCCACGAATCAAAAGAACTGTCGACAGACAAGATTAAGGCATCCTGTTGCTCTTCAGTGGCGGCGTTAGCTTCATCATTAGTCTTGTCTTCATTCTTCCTTGGAGCCCTGCAGTTCTTTTTCAAGTGGCCCGTCTTCCCATAGTTCCAACACTCCATGGTCCTACCGTTCCTTGACTTGCTTCTCCCATTCCTCGACTTGCCTCTCTTGCCATTATCCCTGTTGGATTGCCTGTCAAGTTTCCTGCCCCTATTATCAACATTAAGGGCCGAGTTCGACGAAGAGGCTTCACCTGAGTCCTTCCTGCGAACTTCTTCCACCAGAATAGAGTTTCTGACATCAACAAACTTCAATTTTGCACTCCCAAGAGAATTTGTAATGGCCACCCTCATGGGTTCCCAGCTATTCGGTAACGAGGCCAAGAGGATTAGAGCATTGATCTCATCATCGAATTTAATCTCTACCGAGACCAATTGGTTTAGGACAGTGTTGAAACTGTTCAGGTGCTCTACCACCGAGGCACCTTTAGGCATCTTTAAATTGAAAAGCTTCTTCATGAGATGTACCTTGTTATTGGCTGAGGGCTTTTCATACATCTCTGACAGAGCCTTCATCATCCCTGCTGTAGTATTCTCCTTCGCAACGTTGTGGGCAACGTTCTTTGACAAAGTCAAACGGATCAGACCGAGTACCTGTCTATCAAGGAGACTCCACTCCTCATCCTTCATGCCTTCGGGCTTATTACCCAAGGGCAAGGTGCAGTTTCCTGCTGTATAGGTAGTCCTCTACTTGCATCCTCCAATAGTAAAAATCTGAACCATCAAATTTGGTGATGCCGGCTGCCATACCTTCTTCTCCAGTCATCGTTCTTGATCAAAACCTCCGCTCTAATACCAGTTGTTAGGGAATTAGACGACTCCTAATTCCAAGGATCGCAAGAACGAACAATTGCAAAGAATAAATAGGAGAAAAGAAGAAAAAGAGACACCAAATTTTTATACAGGTTCGTCCAAATTTGAGACTACGTCCTGTTTTTGCCGCTTGCAGATTCCACTATGATGAAGGAGATTACAGATTACAAGAGCAGTTTCTCACACACTCACAAATTGTGCTTACCAAAACTCTCTTCTATCTAACACCCAATGGGAATTTTTTCTCTCTCAAGGATGAAGCTCTCAAGAATTTTGCCTCTCACAAAATTATGCCTCTAACAATTTTCACACACAGTTTTCACACACACAACCCTAGTCACCTTGTGTCTATTTATAACCAAAGGAAGAGAAAATAGCAACTATTGGGAAACCCTAGTGGTTTCCCGTTTTTGGGTCCTTTGAATTCGACTTTGATTCAAAACACATCGCGCAGCACAGCGCGTCAGCGCCGCGGCGCTCGAAACGAGCGCTGCGGCGCTCCCCTGCGGCGCCTAGGCGCAATTCACCTGGCGCCTAGGCGCCATCCTCTTTGAGCCTAGGCGCTTGCCACATAGCGCCTAGGCGCTCTTGTCCTGGCGCCTAGGCGCTCTTCACCTGGCGCCTTCGCCCTAGCGCCGCGGCGCTCTTCTGCCAGAGCCGCGGCGCTTGCTCCCTGCCTTCGAGGACGCGATTTTCTCCCTTTTCCTTCTTTTTGTTGGGTTGTCTACTTGATTTGGCTCCATATCTGCAACAAATCCGAGATGCAAAATTTTCATTTTGAGATATTGTCTTCTCTTTTAAGATTATGATTTCAACAAGAAATGAAAGGGATATTGGAATCACAAGCAAGCAAAGTGACAAAAAGAGCACGGCCAATCCCAGAAAGGATAAAGAAGATAGAAGTCAAAAGATGAAGCAAAAGAATCAATTCTCTATGAAGAAAAAATTCTTTTTTCGGCAAAAGAGCGTGAGCAGCAGAATTCGAACCTGTGTGGGCAGAGCCCACATGATTTCTAGTCATGCTCGATAACCACTCCGGCACGCCCAAAATCCCTAGTAGTTAACTTAATAATGATTTTTTTGGACAGACTTTTATAAGGGACAAAGAAATTCACAAAATAATAATAATAATAATAAAAGAATTAAAATCAGTAGTCGAGCTTTTAAGAACAATAATTAAAAGTAAGTCATAAAACGAAACTATACTTGAATAAAATACCAGAAAATAGCCTCGCATTTAATTTTCTCCTTCCTTGTCCTAGAACCTATTTTTCAAGGCGGCAATTTGTGTCGGTGAATTGTGTTTGTGTTGGGTTGAGACTCAAACATGTAGAAAATACCATCAACACTAACCTGACTCGTTACATGAACGAGTTAGAAAATTCTGACACTAACACGATCCGTCTTGACACAGGTTGACATAAACACGACCCGCTTTAACCCGTGATATATTAAAAATGAGACTCTCAACCTATAATACCCAGGAAAATTTTCATTTATTCAAATCTAAAATCTATTTGGGTTTAAATAATGAACGTTGACATGAACACGACCCGTTTTAGCCTGTGATATATTAAACATGTGACTCTTAATCTGCAACGTCCAGGAAAAATTTCTTTTATTTAAATCTAAAATCTATTTGAATTTAAATAATGAATGTTCCTCATTAAATTATATTTCTATAAAATTATGATAAAATAGAGTAACTAAGGATATTACTAGTAAGGATTATGTACGTAAATTTTGTGCAAAATGGAGTATTTTGATATACAGATTTTTGTGAGTATGATCACTCAAAATTTTATAAAATACTCTCAAATTGAAATTTATATCAAAATAATTATAAACTTTGTGGTATAAGTTAGTGAGGTGAAAATAAATGTTAAATGGAGTAAATAATCATACCATAGTCTAAGTAGTATAAAAATGGTTAATTGACAAATCAAAAAAGTGATAAAATATTTTTTATGTTTACCAATCATTAGTTGATGAAAATAATATAAGAAGACACACATCAGTAAAAAGAATACACAATGTGACAAAATGGTACTAATAAAGTACAAATACATGTATATATAAAATACTGTGTTGGAGGAAGTTTAATATGGGAAAAGTTAGTCAGTGCAATTTTAGATTGTCAAGGATAATATTTGTACAAAATTTTACACTGGCAATATAAGAAATTATAGTATAGTATAAATTTATACTATGTAAAAAGATGGTGGTCCCATTTGCTTTATCACAAAAGGCCCAAATTTGGCCACCCAACCTATGAGACACATGGTGGCCACTTGAGGTGGGGAGACAAGAGTTTTTTTTTTTTAATTTTTGCCCAAAATTAAGAAAAATTGCAAAATGGCCCAAAAGTGAACTTTTTAAAGGAAAAACGTGGTTAAAATTTTGAAAAAATAAAAATTCCATTATTCTCCTAATGGAACCCGAAGTCCCTAAGCCCATTTTCTCAACAATTTCTTCTAAATTTTAGCAAGAAACTTCTTCCAAGGATTCCAAGAGCATTTTTCCTTTTCCTTTGGGTTTTTCTTCTTGATTCTTGGAAGAGGTTTTGATGAGAAACTTTGTATAATTTATGCTAAGGATTGTGCTAAAAACAAGTTTTGGGTGGAGAATCACAAATTCATCAAGGGAATTTGGGTAAATTCTAAGCTTTTACCAAAAAAAAAAATTGTATTTTCCTATGGTATTTGTCATGTGAAAATTAAACAAAGACTATGGCATGATTGTGTGACACTATGGGATTTTTATATTGTGTTTTTGTGGCAATGTGGATGTGTGAAATAGGGGTTACACACTTGAAAAACCCTAAGTTCAAAGAACCTAGTAATTTTTATTTTTTTTTAGGTTTTAGTGAAATTAAGGGTTTTGATGGAATTTGAGGCAACTAGATCTTTTGGGAAGGATTTGATTTTGATTAACACAGTGAAAATAACAATTTTTATGAACAAAAGTTTGTAACATTTGATGGGATAAAATTGCAAAGTTATTATTTTTGGGACAATTTTGAAAAGTGGCCAAAAAAAACCCTATACAATTCAAATTTCAAAATATTTGTTTAATTTTTATTCTTTTGCATCATTTAAAATGTTATTTATCAAGCGTCACTTGCAAGTTTTGTTCTTTTACCTTTCTATTTAAGCTAAACATGTTTTTTAATTAAAATTTTCTCCAACTATAGCCCTCATAAATTTTTTTTCCTAATTGTTTCCCTCAAATAATTTCATTCCAGATGAAAACATTTTTGTCATGCAATCCTCTTAATATTTTTCTTTATATATACACAGCATAAATAATATATTACCTAACTTTTTCTTTTCAAAACTTCTTTCTTTTAAAATGTGCTCTATTTAAATTTTTTTATTGAACTAAATTATAAAGGAAATAGAAAATAATTAAAACTATTTTTAAAAACATTTAGATTTTCATCAAGAATATACATGTGGAAAGTACGGGCTCATCACCAATATACTAAAACATGACATTACCACATTAATTTGACCCTCCATCATGTAGTGCTCAGCCGTCACAAAGCATACCACAAATTATTGAACATTTGAACTCAAGGCTGATTTGTTTACCACCTATGGTGCCGTGAAATAGATAAACCTGAACATAGGACGATAGAGGTGTTTGGAACTTTAGTCTTAACCCGTCAATTGCAATGGTAAATAATACAAAGTTTCAACAATTACAATAAAAAGCAAAAAATTACTACAATATAAAACTTAAAAAACCCGTTAAGTTTTAAATGAAAGCTATACTTTTATTTGAGCATCACCATTTACTTTTTTTTTTTTTACAAATTTAAAAAAAAAATATTTTTGACCATGCACCTATTCCTAAGGGAAACCCCATTGACATTTTTATTTTCTTTCCCGATGAAAGCAGCAACATTAGTGGATGCGAAGTTCTTCAACGCTAAAGGCTTACTCAATCACACGAACTGAGGTAAACTTGACTACTTGAGAGTTGATTTGGGTTATGCAAAAATCACTCAACATCTCTAACATTGCACGGGCTTCACAAAGAGACCTCCAGATCTCGTTCTAAATAAGATTTGATAAAGAACGTCTTTCCCGTCATGATTTTGAATAGGAAGAAAGATTTTAGGACTTTAAGTTGATTAAAACTTGTTTAAAGAATGTCAATAAACTTGCATTTATAATGAGCCATACAAAAGTAAATAGTTAACAACAATCTTTTATAAATCAACTCAAACTCCTCGAACCTCACTACCTACTCAAAATGATCAAAGGGAAATAACCCTAGCTTAAAAGGATTAAAAATAAATAAAAAATTTTAATTTTCCTTTGTTTGACTTGTGTATTGATCCTACATCTGCTCTTCTGATTGAGACTAGAGATAGCAACATGACGTTTTGTTTCATAGGTAAAGCAGCTTCTTGTTGGTTGTTTCTTTATTTTTCTTCTTTTCGGAGTAAAAAAGATAAAAATTTTGGCCTTCCAGAATAAAATCCAGTTACTACAAGATACCTAGAAAAGGAGTAATATCAATCAAGACCATAATAGCAAGGAAACCAAAACAGGGTTATTGCAACACGAACATTATTTTTTGTGATCCAAAGGTTTTGGTATTAAGTTGAATCTTCGACATATAGCTTCATCATGAAGCAATCAACTAAGAAAAAGGAGCCAGCATAGCTTCCGTGAAACACTGAAGTCAGTGTCAACACAATGGACATGTAACAACAAGACTAAAGCAAACAAAGCGAGATGCATGCTATAAACTTGCTGGAGCACACACGCATATTTATTTGAGCGGGAGAGAAAGTGAAAGAAAACATATAAAAAAATAGAAACTAAAGCTCGAATGCAAACCTCAGCGCGCGCCAAGAGGATCATACATGTGTTTCTTAGGAAAGAGCTCCTCAAAGTCTTGCTTCACTCTGTTTCTCAAAAGAGGGTGTGGCAAAAGACCCTTCAACAAAATCCTGAATGGCAACTCTTCTGGTGGATCCGGAGACTTTTTCATGTCCTCATATATGTTCATTGCATCTCCAGGAGAACCGGAGCTCAGAAAGCCCCTAATAACTTCCGCGTATGTTTGAGAGTCAGGAAATAGACTGTCCGCCCTTATGCTTTCCCAAAGTCCCATAACATCATCCATTTTCTTGCATCTTGCTAATGCAATAATTAGATCCTTATACAAGTAGACATCAGGCTTGTACCAATCTTGCTTCCGAATCACATTAAATATCTGGAAAAAAAATCATACAGTTGCTTGTGAGATCACAGAAAGAAGTCATCACTACAATAAAATAGCCATATATCGTAGCTAACAAATTTGGTCTTTTCTGCATTTTGGAGAAATATGTCCTCCGGAAGTGAGCCATAGCTTACTTGTAGTCACCCATGAAGGATGGTTAATTGGACATTAACCAGAATACGACAAGACAAAGTAAGTTTATTCATTATTCACTTTGATATTGCAATTTAAAACGATGGTTACATTCTACAGCTTATACGGTTAATACTAGTTTGAAACCACATCTTAGAAACCAGGCAGAAGCTAATGGAAACCAAGCTAAATGATCTAGAAATGGCTAGAAACATATATGTGAAAAACCAAGTTAACCATTCAAACCGTCTTAGAATCTACAGAGCGCTTAATCTTGTAGAACCACATGTAAATACTAAACTCCAGTTTGATTTTATCATACTCCTTGAACCGGCATTGCTTGAAGAAAAGCCCAAAAAGCCACGTCCTTTCAACGAAGAAGAAACTTGAAAGCTCTCCAATTGCGTATGTTTCTTTCAAACAATGCAAGTGTAATTAATTAAAAATGCTCTGGGAAAAATCATCACACACCCAGAATACATAAATCAAACAGATTGATTAAGATCACCAAGAAGAAGAAACTAGAAAGCTGTCTAAGTGGGTACATTTCTTTCAAGCATTTAATCAAACAGATTGCAAGCACTACCCATTGAAAATGGAAACCAAAACAAGATAGCATAAGATGACCCATAGAAGAAAATGCAATCCCAACTAACTCTAAGCAAAAGAAAAGGAGAACCTTGATAGCCAAAGCGTCCTCCTCTTGTCGCTCAAGCTCAATGAGAACAGCAACCATGTCCATCTTCAGAAGCCTCAGAACGTAAGTCTTGATAAACTTCTATAACTTCTCTTCGTCATCCTTGAACCTCTTCAAACCCAATATCACGAAAAGCACTTCTTTGCCTATAAGCTTCTTCCCCCTCCAAAGGGGTCCTCTGGGCCTCTCATCATGGTACTCCTTAAACCCACAACTGGGTCTCCACAAATCGATTTCAAACACCGCAAATTTTGGTTTCAGAGGCAAAGGGGATTCTCTGATCGGTGTTCTGTAGATTGCTCAGAATAATCTCGAGACCAAGATTGAGATTTTCGATCGTGAAAATGCTCGCCTGGCCATTCGAGCTCTGAACTGAAGGTTGTTAGGCGTTTTAAGAGTTTTCGGCGTAGGGTTTTAGCGCTGGATGATGAATAATATTGCGTCTTTTGTAAGGTGTAAAGTGTTCAAGTAGAAATTAATGAGTCAGACATACGGTTATAAAACAATGCTGGAAGTCTATAACTAGCATGGAGTGTTAGAAACCAAATCAAACCAAATTCTACCAAGATCGTTCATGTTAAATTATTGAGAGAAATAATTCAAAATTACAGAAGCGTACCTTGATTCATGATCTTAGATTGTTGTGGGTTATTGCCTTCCAATCCAATATGTATACCTTGAGATTTTCTTTGAAGATGAGATATCAGAGAAAACATGAAGAGAATAAACGTATGGATTGGGGACCATAACCAGAATAAATAACTTTAGTTATTTTAATGTATTTTCAGTTTTGCCCATCATAAAATCTGGAAATTACAAATTGGTTTCTACACATATATTATTAATAATAATGATCCATACTTTATATTAATACCCAGAAGCCTTTCAACTTTATCTTAATTATATCACTTTAATTTAGGCTTTACGTTAAGATAGCATTAAACAACACATTTAAATACATATGTAGGTCCACATGAAAAATTAATTTCCAACAATCTCCCACTTGGGCCACATATGTTTCTTTGCAAAAATGTGTTTACCTTAATGAGCTCAACTTTTGCTATCACAAATAAGGGTATTCCTGAATAATCTCGTCCATTGATCATATCATCATAGGACCAAAGCGGTCTTTGTCACAAATATAATGTGACTAGACCCATCAATGATCACACATATCGATATAACCAAATGATATAGATCAAGTATGGATGTGTAGCATGAAAATTACATGCAAAGTGATCTAAACATGTCTATTTTCAACTGGTCCTACCTTATACCTTAATGAGATCAAAACCGTACCAAAATCAGAGTGTAAGTAAACTGTATTCTTTATTTCTGCAGAAAACATATACAAATACACAATGTCTATATATAAAGAAAATTAGAATTCAAATACAAACTCCCACTAAAACTGTATATCATCAAATGACTGGACACCCATGTGAGCAGTGTGCTCATAAAAAACCTTGGGTGGAAGCCCTTTTGTAAGCGGATCCGCTATCATGGAGCTTGTACCAATATGCTCTATAGACACCTGACCACTCTGAACTCTTTCTTTAACAACAAGAAACTTAATCTCTATATGTTTTGACTTTGAAGAGCTCCTGTTGTTGTTGGAATATAAGACTGCAGATTTATTGTCACAAAACAACTTAAGTGGTCTTTCTATACTTTTCACAATCCGTAGCCCAGTGACAAAGTTTCGCAGCCATATTCCATGATTGGATGCCTCATAACATGCTATAAATTCTGCCTCCATAGTGGAAGAAGCTATGAGTGACTGCTTAGCACTCCTCCAAGAAATAGCTCCTCCAGCAAGCCAAAAAATATAGCCTGAAGTGGATCGACGACTATCTTGACATCCAGCAAAATTTGAATCCGAATAACCAATGATCTCGAGTTGGTCTGACCTTCTATATGTAAGCATATGATCTTTTGTTCTCTATAAATATCGTATAACCCGTTTGGCTACTTTTCAATGATCCATTCCAGGGTTACTCAAATATTTGCCCAACAATCCAACAATGTATGCTATATCTGGACGAGTACAAACTTAAGCATACATTAGACTCCCAACAGCTGATGCATATGGGATCTTTTCCATTTCCTTAACCTCAAGGTCATTCTTAGGACACTAACTTAAACTGAACTTATCTCCTTTAGCCACAGGGGTATCTCATGGTTTACAATCCTGCATGCCAAATCTTTTAAGCACATTTTTGATATAGCTCTTTTGTGATAACCCAAGTATACCCCGAGAGCGATCTCGGTGTATTTTAATTCCTAATACAAAAGAGGCGTCACCAAGATCTTTCATTTCAAATTTCTTTGATAGAAATCTCTTGGTTTCGTGCAATAAGCCTATATCATTGGTGGCAAGCAGTATATCATCAACATACAATACCAGAAGAATACACTTACTCCTACTGAACTTATGGTATATACAGTCATCTACAGTGTTCATCTCAAAACTGAATGAGACTATCACTTGATGAAATTTGTAATACCATTGATGAGAAGCTTACTTAAGGCCATAGATGGATTTCTTTAATTTGCAAACCATCTTCTATGGGTCTCCCGACTCAAAGTTTTCTGGCTGCACCATATAGATCATTTCATCAATGTCACCATTTAGAAACGTCATCTTAATATCCATCTGATGTAGCTCAAGATCAAAATGTGCTACGAGTGCCATAATTGTCCTAAAAGAGTCTTTAGTTGAAACCGGAGAGAAAGTCTCTTTATAATCAATGCCTTCCTTTTGAGTAAAGCCTTTAGCGACAAGACGAGCCTTATATCGCTCTACATCACCCTTCGAATCCCTCTTGGTTTTAAATATCCATTTACAACCAATGAGCTTCGCACCTTCAGGCAATGGAACGAGATCCCAAACGTCATTGTCCTTCATAGACTTTATCTCATCCTTCATGGCATCCATCCACTTTTGAGAGTTTGAACTATGCATGGCTTGATGGAAATTGATCAGATCATCATCCATCAATCCAACACCTTCCTCATGTTCTTGGAGAAATACTATGTAATCATCCAGAATAGCACTTCTCCTCTCTCTTGTGGATCTCCTTCATGACACAAGTTCCTAAGGTTCTAGTTCTTGAGGTTGTTGAGTTTGTACCTGAAGGGGTTGAACGACTATGTCTGGTTGTTCTTGATATGCAATTTGATCAACGTCAGGGATAGAAGCCTGAACATTATCCAAAGCAATTGTAGGAATAGGAACCAATCCCTCTTGTACAAAAGGAACAGGATCAAATTCATCCTCAAAGACAAACTCTCTAACCTTATTTCTCCCCCCAAATTCAACATCCTCAAAGAATGTTGCAATTCCCGTCTCAAAAATAGCTTTAGTAGTGGGATCATAAAATTTGTAACCCCTTGACCGTTCAGAGTAACCAATGAAATAGCAGCTCACTGTATTGGAGTCCAATTTCTTTTCACTGGACCTATAAGGCCTTGCTTTTGCTGGACAACTCCAAGTATCTAAATGCTTCAGACTAGGCCTTTTGCCAATCTAAAGCTCATAAGGTGTTTTAGCTGCTGCTTTTGTTGGTACTCTGTTGAGAATGTAAGCTATAGTCTTTAGTGCTTCACCCCAGAGGGATTCTGGTAAGGTGGAATGACAAATCATACTCCTCACCATGTCCTTAAGTGTCTGGTTTCATCTCTCAGCTATACTATTCATGCTAGGTGAACCTAGCATGGTATATTGAGGGACTATCCCGCATTCCTCTAGGAATTTAGCAAAAGGTTCTGGACGTTGTTCACCTGATTCGTCATATCTGCCATAGTATTCACCACCACGGTCAGATCTGACGCCCTTAATTCTTTTATTGAGTTGAAGCTCAACTTCAGCCTTATATGATTTGAACACGTCCAAAGTCTGTGACTTCTCATGTATGAGATATAGGTAGCCATACTGGGAGTAATCGTCTATGAACGATACAAAATGTTGTTGACCATTCCATGAAGCCATAGGAAATGATCCACAAATATCCGTATGTATCAATTCTAAGACATCCGCAGCTCTATTGGAACCCAATCCCCTTTAGTTTGTCTGTTTCCCTTTAATACAATTAACACAGGTTTCAAAATTTGTAAAATTGAGGGAATTAAGAATTTCATCTGATACAAGTCTTTCCATCCTTTTTCTTGAAATATGTCCTAATCGCTTATGCCATAATACAACGGAATTCTCATCGCTTAATTTACGTTTTATGCCACAAGAACTAACATGCAAGGTTTCATTATAAGAAGCAACTGTATCAAGCAAATATAGGTTATCTTGAAATGATAAAGAACCAGTACCAACAACATTTGAATTTAAAGAAAGACTAAACTGACTATTTTTAAATGAACAATAGTATCCAGATTTGTCCAAAGCATAAATAGAAATTAAATTTTGCCTAAACGACGGTACAACAAAAGTGTCTTTCAAATCCAAATAATAACTAGAACTTAACAATAACCTAAAATGCCCTATTGCTTCAACTTCTACCAATTTGCCATCTCCCACATAGATGAATCTTTTAGCATCAATTGGCTTTCAGTAGCTCAGGCAACCCTGCATAGACACACTTATATGAGTAGTAGCACCTGAATTAATCCACCAAGTGTGTCTTGCCACTGAAGTTAAATTAACCTCAAAACAAACCAAATTGAGAAGCATACCTTTCTTTGCACGCCAAGCATAATACTTGGTACAGACCTTCTTCATGTGTCCAGGTTTACCACAAAAGAAACAACTATGATTTTCATCCTTATCCTTATGTTGTTTCTTTTGTGCTGGATCTTTGGCAGCTTCATTGCTTTTCTTTCATTTCTTCTTCTTGTCCTTAGAGGTGCTAGCCAAGTGAGCACTTTCAGTCTTCTCTTACTTCAGTCTTCTTCCTCTTGCACACAATAAGAAATTAACTCATTAAGAGTCCATTTCTCTTTCTGGCAGTTGTAACTGATCTTGAATTGGCTGAATTGTGCAGGAAGAGAAATCAAGACAAGATGCACTAGAAGATCCTCAGAAATTTCCAAATCTAGTGTCTTTAATCTTGAAGCCAAATGAGACATTTTCATAATGTACTCCCTTATGTTTCCTTTTGCTTTGTACCTCATTAAAATCAGGCTCGCCAAAGCGTGCTTGTTTCAGTCTTATCATTCTTTGCAAAGCATTTCTCAATGGCCTTAAGGAAACCCTTGGCAGTAGTGACCTCATTAGGCACAGTGCCCCTAAAGACTTCTGGAATGCCTCTATTAATGATCATCAGACTCATTCTGTTAGAATGATCCCATCTTTCAAGTTCCTTTTTATCCTCAGCGGAACTAGAATCCGTAATAGTGAGATGTTCAACCCTTATGGCTAAGTCCAGATCTAGGCAACCGAAAGCGATCAACACATTCTCTTTCCAGTCCTTGAAGTTAGTCCCATTCAGCATAGGAATGGAATTAACACTTGCAGATATCGAGGAAAATGATGCTAGAGCTGAGCAAAGAACAAAATCACATATTCATATAAGAGTTCACATAAACAGCCAATAAAATTCAAACAATGATTAATCCCATCACAAGAAACCTGTAACAACATTAATATTTAGTCTTTGGATAGAAATATTAACTTGTAAGTGGTACTCTTGGTGTAATGATCAAATATTAACAATAAATCATATTAAATAATAAGTTAATCTTTGGATCTACTTATTATTTATATGCCAAAAATAACCATATAATTGTTACATATTTATCACCACAAGTATGAATTTAATTCGGCCAAATATTAAGCTTCCTTTGGGCCGATTAATATTCGCATGAATTAAATTCACACAACCATCTTAATATCACAAATTAATTAACATCCACAAAAGAGGCTACTTTGGCAGCTTATTGGTTCAATTAATTAATTTGATAATATTAATAATCTAAAAAACACAATTTGAATTTTAAAGTTGCACCCCAAAAATGACCCAAAAAAATAAAATAAAATATAAAATAAAATAAAAAAGTCAACTGGGTTAAAGTCAACAATCAAAGTTGACCGTTGACCGTTGACCCATGACCGGGTCAAAGGGGACCGGGTTGGGTTGTGGACCGGGTCAGGTTAACTCAACCCGGATCCACTTCTAGGCCCCGCCCCCCCCTCTCCTTTTTTTTTTTTTTTTTTTTAAATCTGGGTTACCCAAGGGTTGAGCCCCTGGGTCTCCTTCTGGTCACGGGCCTATGTGGCCCGTGTAAACCAAAATCAATTCTGGGCTAAGCCTAGAATTCCATCACACCCAGGGGTCACGACCCCCCTGGGTATCGTCGCCAGGCGGTTGGCAGAGATGTTTTGCCGGAGGCCGCGGCTCTGCTCGCCAGTGGAACGTCACGGTCGCACCTAGAGAGTGCCGGTGTTGGCGGCATAGAGCAAGCCGCCGATGAAACCCAAAAACAGCCGCCTCTCTCCCATTGGCGAAACTAAGCAGGGCCGGCTGAGCAACCGCTTTTGGCCGCTGTTTCCACTCCTTCGCCGCGGCCAGAGACCGTCGCTCTTCCTTTCTGGCTAGGCCTAAGGGTCTCGGCCAAAGTTCCTTGCCGGTGCAAATGAGATTGCCGTTGGTAATCCCACGGTTTACCAAATGCATTATAAACGATTTCAAGAAATCATGTATCGAATATGCAATACTATTTTCATCAAATTTTTGTTTTTTGTTTTTGTTTTTTAATTGTAGCTGTACTCCAAAGAAGTTGAAAACAGAGTCAACAATTCTTGATTCAACTGAAAATTCAACCAAAAATTTGAGAAAAATATTTCTCAATGATTCAATATAAAATCATTCTGATGCCACTTGTTAGAAACCAAATCAAACCAAATTATACCAAGATCGTTCATGTTAAATCATTGAGAGAAATAATTCTAAATTACGGAAGCGTACCTTGAGTCATGATCTTGGATTGTTGTGGGTTATTGCCTTCCAATCAAATACGTATACCTTGAGATTTTCTTCGAAGATGGGATATCAGAGAAAACAAGAAGAGAATAAACGTACGTATGGATTGGGGACCATAACCAGAATAAATAACTTTAGTTATTTTAATGTATTTCTAGTTTTGCCCATCATAAAATCTAAAAATTACAAATTGGTATCTACACATATATTATTAATAATAATGACCCATACTTTATATTAATACCCAAAAGCCTTTCAACTTTATCTTAATTATATCACTCTAATTTAGGCTTTACCTTAAGATAGTATTAAACAACACATTTAAATACATATGTAGGCCGACATGAAAAATTAATTTCCAACATGGAGTTCTTAATCTTAAACACACGAGTTAGGCCAAGTAACTCTTGGCGTTCTTATTTTAGGTGAAATTTGCATCGTTGGTCCAAACTTTTGAGTTTTTGACACTTGTTGTTCTCCAATTATACTTTGATATATTTTTGGGTTCTCAAATTAGAACTCTAAATCATTTTGTTAAAAGTTTTTTGAATTAAAAAAACTAAATTTTTTAGTTTTTATTATTTTTATTTTTTGTAGGTCCTGACGTTGTATCAAATCTATCTATAGATCTATGATGTACAATTTTACTAAAAGTGAAAGCTGTTCTGGGGCACTATTGGAAGAAATGGTCAAGTTATTTTATCCTTTTGTGCTCTTTTTTTTTTTAGACTTTTGTCAACTTTCTTTTTTGCTAAAAACACTCTGAAATATTACTTTTTCAACCATGAATTTTACAAATACTTTATTTTTGTAACTTCTTTACGACAATTTTTTTTCAAATTTATTTAAATATTGACTTCCTTTTCAAATATACACCGTGATTAGCATTTAAAAAAAAAAAGAGAGAGAAGCTAAAAAGACATGAAGTTCTTTTTAGGTGTAATGTTGTTAACAAATATATATACTTCATATGTCAAAATTCTTTTCATCAGTTGATAAATAAAAAATTATGACAAATAACACATGAGTTGCGTAGTGGACGATTGGATTATTGAAGTGTGTTATAAATTGAAGTGAGTTATAAATGTTTCAGGAGTCCCATAAGACCTTATAACATACATTTGGAAAAATGAACATTGTGCTTCAAATGTTGTGGCAAGGTCAGGTTTGGACATTGTATACTTCAAGAATTAAACTTTGATCTGTTATATAGTTCAGAGATCACT
This sequence comes from Artocarpus heterophyllus, assembly GCA_025403435.1. Classification (NCBI taxonomy): domain Eukaryota; kingdom Viridiplantae; phylum Streptophyta; class Magnoliopsida; order Rosales; family Moraceae; genus Artocarpus; species Artocarpus heterophyllus. Next base: position 64,649 of record JAJQZP010000302.1, read on the forward strand.
AACCCATATTTTGTTGCGTTTAGTATTTTTTCACCTTCATTTTAGTATAACTGTTAGATTCAGATGTCGTTTAAACTTTATCGTTGTTTAATTTTGTTGTCGTTTATATCAGAGAGCATAGTTTCTATTACGTGCTTTTTTTTGTAGTCTTAAGGCATGTTTAGTAAACCGTATTGTATTGTATTGCATTATATACAAAAAATGTAATACAATACAATATAATATGGTGTGCCAAATAAGCCCTTAAAGAACTTTTTCGTCAGAGAGTTTTTTTCTTTTTTTTGTCGTCTAAGGTTCACCTAGCCATGACGTTTTATGTTGTGTAGGGATTACATTTGTTGTTGGAATCTAATAGACGAAAAAGATTCCCATAGCCAATCTCCTAAAGTTTTCTAACATTTAGGCGTAAAAATGACATGGTTTCATATGTACTTATTTTGTTGTCGTTTAATTTGTGTGAAATTGCTTAATCTACATCATTCGTTCTTCTGTTACTTCAGTTTGCATTTTCAATTATGTATGTGAAATGTCGTTTCCGCACTTTGGCAGTTCTAAATTAAATAACGACATAAAGATGGAGAGAAATCAAGGAAATGTTTTGCTAAAACTGCATTCTGTATTTTTGTATTCGAGAAATCAAAAAAAAAAAAAAAACACATAGCATCAAAAGCATTTATGACAGATGAAGGTGCTATAAATTTATTGAAAGAATTATGAAAGGTGTGTAATGCTCTATCATTGTGCCTCAAATATTTCTAATACGTTGTGCAGGACAATTGGGCTTCTGACCTTATGAACGCCGTCAGACCACACCAATGATGTAGACACCAAAGAGTTAGGTGGCAAACTGCTTCCTTTGACAATCACAGCAAAGGACTTCTCCTCATGGAGTGACTTGAAAGAAAGAACTAGAGGCACAACTTCGATATCAAACTTTGTTTTAGGGATGATGGTGGCCTTGTATGTGGAGTTGGAATAGCCAACATTCTTGACTTTTCTGTGAAATTTAATGGGAAACGACGTGCCGTCCAAAACAAAAGCAGCCATTGAAGGGTAGTTCAGATCTCTTGGTGATCCTTGTTTGGAGCCTTTGGGGCAACTGCTATTGTGTTTTGATACAAGCTCAACTATCCTGCCATCAAAGCCAATGCTGCACAGAAGGTTTATGTAGTCTTCTTCAAAGGCCTCATACACAAGTCCAGGACTGATGGCTTTTACAGGGTTGACATGGCCAGCACCATAATCGAATTCTCCATTCGAACCATTATTTGTCCTCATGACCCAAGCTACATCCAACAAAGAGAGAAAAAGAGATTTGGTCACATGGAAATGTAAATGTATGTAGATGAGTAATGATAGGTATACCAACTCTAATCCCAACTTTTTCACTAGTACCTGTAGTCATAAGAGATGATTTTACAGCAGAAGGAGACCAATCAGGGTGAATTGTCTTGACATAGGCAGCTGCTCCAGCAACATGGGCGCAAGCCATGGAGGTTCTAGATAAGATATTGTACTTTACGCGCCTCTTGTCATCCGAATTAGATGAGGGCTAAAATCTCTACTCCTGGGCCACTTATATCGGGCTGCAAAAAATTAAATCATAGTCTAAATAAAGATGAACTATGAAAGGGAAAAAAGAAAAGAAAAGAAAAGAAAATAATGAGCAATAGGTAGGAAAGCGCAAAACATAAACCTTTAGAACATCCGGTGTAATAATATTTGGCCCACGTGAAGAGAAGGAAGCAACCTTAGGAGCTAATAAATCTTTCACGGTAACACTTTTTAATATGGTTCTAGTAGGCTGACTGCAAAAATAAGAAAAGGGCTTGCTTCAATTGAGGGGGAAAAATATCAATCTTTATTTAGCTAATAACAAGAAGAATATCAAATTTAAGGGCATATAAGGACACTCAAACTGATAACATAGTTTTGAAGGCACTGCATAGGTTATATACAACAATTGTTTGTAAATAACATTTTGTTAATTTTGAAAGAAGATTGTTAGAGCAAAAATTAAGTTTAGTAACTTAAAAATCAATGAATATAATGCATATAAAGTTAGTAAATGTTGATAAATTATAGTGTAACTTGGAGCTTGAGGAGAGTGGATATGGTAAATCAAGGATTTTTGAAATTTAATAACTGTATAAATGCATGTGAATCACAAATTATCGTATTTCATCGTGTGATAAATGTAGGATTTACTAGAAAAAAATTGTTTGAAGGTAAACTCGAGACATTTAGGATAAATCAGGAATTTGATAAAAAATAATCATAAGATAAATCTAATAAATATTGAATTTAAAGCTATTTACTAACTTATATAAAAGGGTTAATAAGATAAATGACACAATTATGTTTATTGAATTATAATATGATTTCGTATGTAAATATTTTTTATATGTATCAAAAAGATATGATTAAAAATAATTATTATACAATAATATAGTACAAAATATAATATCATTAAAATTTTACTAAATAATGAACGTCATTTTTGAGATATTCTAAATATTGTGTTAAATTTGAACTTCGTAACAATAATTTAGTCATGTATTGTAATTTTTACTATAATACAAAATTCACGTCATTTATTTTTATTAAAAAAAAAAAACCAATTTCACACCTTGTCCCTGAAATATATTGCAGTGATGCTTACCTTGTGGATTTAATGTAGGACAAGACTGCTAGATAGCTTTCCCTTTGAAGTGTTATTGCAGGCAGTGGCACAACAGAAGAACCATAATCTGCTTTTTGATTTTTGTAAATCACACCAAGTGCACCAGCATTGAAGGCCTCAAAGAGGTCACGTGCTGAATCACACGCAACAATCTCTCCCTTCACTAAAGCTTTGTCTAGACACCCAATTTCGCAAGAACTAAATTGCAAAATAACAACAAAAAAATAGAAGAAAAATTATTTTTTATATACTGATATTCTGGTTTTGAATACTTTTGAGGTCAACATAAATGAATTTTGCAGAAAATACCCAGCCACATAATCCGAGCATTCAGTTGAAGCACTTAACCCATGTATTAGAGGAAAGGATGATCCATTCAGTTGGAAAGAGTTCACTGAATTTCCCTGTTTGAGGCAAAACCATTACAAATAATACTTAGCACAACAGCAATTGACTAGTCTTTTTCAGATCATCGCGTTGAATGATGGAAAAATCAATCTGGGTCGTCGAGATTCAAGTTGTTTTTGCCATATGAGACATAACAACAAAAGATATAAATGGCCAGGTCTTTTTTAAACGTCATTTGTAAACTTAGAAATGTACTAAGAAAAAGACACAATTTAGACCGTAAGCAAGAAGAGAATTGATACATACGGCTATGGTCTTTCCATTGCCGAGAACAACATGGTCTATGATTCGCCGGTCTATGCTACTGGCTGCTACCGACATCATCCAGGGTGCCACACTCGACACGGATCCAGGAGTAGGTCCCCTATTTCCTGCAGAGTTTAAGGTCAGTATTCCTTCCTCCATCGCGTGAAAAGCACCAATGGCGACCGGATCACTGGCAAAGTCCTGAGCCTGATTAGCTCCAAGTGATACTATAATGACGTCGACACCATCAGCAATGGCATCGTCAAAACCAGCCAATATAGCGGCCGATGTGCACCCTAGAACATCGCAGACTTTGTAGGCCGCAATTCTGGCTGAGGGAACACCTCTTGCAGTGCCTTTTGCAATATCATAAAAACTTGCGTCCTTGACGTAGTTCCCAGCAGCCGTTGAGGCTGTGTGGGTTCCATGACCTTCCTCATCCCGTGCAGAGGTGATGCCTGTTCTCATGACATAATACCGAGCTCCGATCAACTTGCTGCAAAAATTAAGGCACTTTTAGTAATTTATAGGGGAACTAACAAAAAACAGGACAATTTATTCAAGACATGACAACATGGTAATTTAGATACTATTTGAAATATCAAAAATTAAGCAAATTATTTTAATCTAATCAAGACAAGCTAAAATAGATTTTTATAATAATGAAATAGAATACTACTCTCTTTTGTCTTTGCATTAATGTGCCGCAGAAAAAACTGATTATTAGAATACTATGTAGAATGGATTTATATAAGAGACTACAATGCCAATAAAATATAGTGAAATGAAGAGGGAAAAATACTTATTGCAAGTGAAGTTTTTCCCCCCTTTGCAAGCATCCTTCCATTTTTTGGGAGGAGGGCCAAAACCTTTGTCGCTAAAGCTCTCCGATTCAGGCCAAATTCCGGAGTCGAGAACACCAACTATAGTGTCACTCTCGACTGCAAGATTTCTTTTTGATGTGTCTTTCAAGCCTATGAAGTCCCATGATCTTGTTGTTTGAATATGACAAATTTTGTTAGGGAAAATGGAGACCACTTCGCCTTTCTCTGCAGCCAATTAATCAAGGATATATATATATATATATATATATATATATGAATAAAACACACACATAAAAAAAGACAAATCGACCAAAAAAACCTATACGAAGAAAAAGCACTATGGCTCATAAGTGGACTCCACTAATATAATTTTTTTATCCCATGATCTATATCATACTATTCTTTAAAAGATACAAATAAATCACGTATGTCTAAAAAATACTTACTGGCAAGATTCTGTTTCTCTTGATCAGTAAGTTTTGCTACAAATCCGTTGAAACTTTTTGTATAACTTCGAATTAAGGAATTCTCAACAGAACTGAAACACGAACAAGCGAGTGAATAAGAAACAATTTTTTAATTCTGTACAAGGCATAATGTGTGTGTATATATATATATATATATTTGTGTGTATAACTATGTTACCTGCCCTCAATGACACCATGAAGCATACTTAGGTGGTGAGATGAGGGTGAGTACGTCACATCAGGAAGTGCACCCAGATACACAATATAGACCTGTATTAGCACGAAAGAGTCTCATCTCAAATCTCATAATGGCAAAAAGTGCAAAATGCTGGTTTTTTGTTGCATTTTATTAATGCAGTTTGGATGTTATTCTAGTAAAATTGGATATCAAGTGAAAGATATAATACAAGTACTATATGTTTAAACAAAAAAAAGATTTGCACTTGCCTTTCTTTCTTCATCATTGGCTTTGCAATTTAAGCCCATGTTGAGGATACAAATGGAGAACAGAAAAAGAAAAGCTCCATATTTGTCCATATTTCAAAGACAAATGGCGTAAAACGAAAGAGAAAAGATGTATACTATGAGTGTAAGAGTGGTGGGTGATAATACACACATATATATATAAATAGAGAGACATAGAGGGAGATCAGATTTAGCATAATATTACCGGATCCATATAGTATCAAAATATTTACTTTTATGCAAAAATTTTATGTGATATATTTAGTATGACAGAAATATTCGTGGGAGTAAAATTCTCAATATCATAACCATTTGGTTAATGGTATCAAAATATTTAATTTCATGCATATATAATATATGGTATAACAGAAATATTTGTTGTAGCAATGGTAAAATTCTTAGCTTTTTCTTTTCTTTTTTTCTTTTTTTTTTTCATTTTCCTTTTTGATGTTATAAGAGGAATACGTTATATGGGTTTTACTAACCCTTCCATGGTCAACCTCTAAGATTGGCTTGAAATTTGGACTTCCTAAAATAAAAATTAAAAATAAAAATAAATTCGTTAACAATGTTATGGATGATTTTTATGATATAATATCTTTTAATCAGTCTATTTCCTTATCTGAGGATTCTTTTTCTTTTGTAAGATTTTATCTGAAGATTCTGAACCTATTATGCACAAATACAAGAAGGAAGGCAACAGCTCATCTGACCAAGGCTTTATCCTTCACTAAAGACTCCAAATTTTTTGCCTCAATTAGAGGTGTATGTTAAACTTTAATATGTGATTCTTTTCAATTTTAACTTTGGCAATTAAAGCGTAATTGCGTTTATTGAATTTGATTGCTTGTTGATTCTTCTGGGTTGGTGTTAGCAACCAACTTATTGATGATTTTTTTCCATACAATGAACAATCCCATAAAATTTATTTTATTTTATTTTTGATAAAATTATTTCCAGCAAGTAAGACTTTTTTCTTTAACAGGTTTATCCCATAAAGGATTTCGATTGCCTCTTCATTTATTTTTTTCGGCTAAAGTTGTTTCATACTTGCATAAATGTTTATCTCACAGGAAATACCATCCCTAACTCGTCCTTCGTATTTTTGTTTATGTGGTTAAAATTTATAAATAACTACCTTTCAAAAAAAAGAACAAAAGATAACGTGACACTTGAGGGGGAAAAAAAGAAAAAAAACTAAAAAATTTGACATTAGTTTCTTTCCTTACAGAATCAAATTCAAAATTTTCTGCCAAAAAATAATATGAGTAACAAAATGACATAATTTTTTTAAGTATGAAATAAATAAAACTATTTTTAAAAATATGCCAAGATATAATTTTCTCAAAACCAAACTCATCTCTTTTCTGTAACCAGCCTCTTAGGTGTCCTTCGTGTGTTCTCCTTCTCTTTTGGTTGAAGAAAGATATCAAAAACAATGCAAACAAACAGGTTGTCTGAGCCCGGGTTCGAACCGGGGACCTCTAGTGTGTGAGACTAGTCTTTAAAATTTGAAGGGTAACCATAGCCTTCTTAAGTTTTTATTTCTTTTTATTTTTTTCTATAATTTTCGTGCTCTAAAAATTAAGTCCTTCTTAATTGTTTTTGGTGACAACTCCATTGTACGGTTCACGTTATAAAAAAGGTTAAAAGTGCTCCCATTGTATATCAGCCATCAGGATATTGTTGAGTCTTGTTCTTGGTGAAATTGCTTACGCAATGGCAAGATGAAAATGTCAGAATTTGTAATAACATCTACACTTTAAATTTAAAGAAATTTTGAAAAAAATACCGACATCAATAAAAATATAAAAAAATTATAAAAACTATAAATATTTATTTCAAATTAAAATTCTAAAATGAACTGAAGTTCTGCATATTACATTACGACCTCTAAAAAATATTTTATAGATTTATTCTATATTAACTCAAATTTTCTCAAAAGTTTACTCTTACAAATATTTTTGGTTTTTCTGAATTTTCTACCATCATTTTAGAGTTTCTAAAGTCCCAAAACATCATTTAGTGTAAAAAATACTTCTCTCAAAGTTTTTTTTTTTTTTTTAAAATTTAGTGAATAGCAAAGAAATTCTTTTACATCCAAAAGATATTTCCAAAGCTTAAAATTATAGAAATTTTTGCAAAAATTTCAAAAACATCGAAGAACTTTTTGTCCATGCTCTGTGGTCCGCTCCTCTCTTCATTTTTCTCTTGTTTCTTTAGTACGTCAATTTCAATTCGTAAGTAGATAGGTGAACAACTTTTCATTTTCCTGTAATCTCAAGTTTTAGTCCACGAATTATAGGTTTGATCTTAGATTTTTTAAACATCTATAAGATTGTCCTAAATTAGTCCTTATTTAGCTCTGGTAATTAAAATCTAGACAAAAAAAAAAGTGTAAGGACCATGTGCGATTTAGTGATGTAGACACATCAATGTCATTTACTCTGAGTTTTCGAACTACCCTCTCATTTTCAGAAAGGCATAATTTCAGCAACTATTATAACTAATTCCCATTGGACATTAATCAAGTTTGCATCTATGAGCTTAATCAAGTTTGCATCTACGAGCTTAGCCTGTTTGGGAAGATAAGTTAAACCTAAAATAGTGTAGTTACCTAAATTTTGTAAGAAAAGACACTAAAATTTTTTTATTCAAACTATGTTCCTAAATAGGCTATTTTGTGATACTTGATCCTTTTCATTGGCAAGTTGTATATGGAAAATGGTTTGAGTATTTTTGAAAAATAAATGCATAAATGATTGAGAGTCATCCAAAGCATCCTTGCTTGATTTGATTAGTTGTGAAAACATATTTATATGATCTTGACAGGGCCAGGAACATGACCACATCAGCCCGTCAAATCTCTCATCATTCCAAGGGCAGCAACCACATGTAACCCTAAACACTACACTACAATGCATTACAATCTAGGAGTGAATTTTAATGTTCAGTACCAGTATACGATTCCTACAGTCGAGCCTTCTCAAGCCACAATCTCGTCCTCGACAGTTCCTGGTAGAAAATAAAACCAAAGAAAGAAAAAACACATTAAAATGAAAAATTTGAAGTTAACAATCTACATGATATGCCAGGATTATTCAAGTCACCTTACAATGACAGAAAGGACACAATCGCCCAAGAGGCTAGAAGGGGATGATAATGCTAAGTGTGGAGATAATTCGCGGCCATCATCAACTCCAGAGTCAATTCAGGTTCAATATGGAACTCGGTCTCTTTCCCGCTGACAGAGGAGCAAACCCAAGAAATAAGAGAAAAGAATGAAAGAAAAAGAAAGAAGCAAATTGTTGGGGAATTAGGCGACTCCTAATTCCAAGGATCGCAAGAACGAACAATTACAGAAAATAAATAGGAGAAAAGAAGAAAAGGAGACACCAAATTTTTATATAGGTTCGTCCAAATTTGAGACTACGTCCTGTTTCTGCCGCTTGCAGATTCCACTATGATGAAGGAGATTACAGATTACAAGAGCAGTTTCTCACACACTCACAAACTGTGCTTACCAAAACTCTCTTCTATCTAACACCCAATGGGAATTTTTCTCTCTCAAGGATGGAGCTCTCAAGAATTTTGCCTCTCACAATATTATGCCACTCACAATTTTCACACACACAATCCTAGCCATCTTGTGTCTATTTATAACCAAAGGAAGAGAAAATTCACAGCTAATGGGAAACCCTAGTGGTTTCCCGTTTTTGGGACCTTTGAATTCTACTCTGATTCAAAAAACATCGCGCAGCACAGCGCGTCAGCGCCGCGGCGCTCGAAATGAGCGCTAGGCGCTTCCCTGCGGCGCCTAGGCGCAATTCACCTGGCGCCTAGGCACCATCCTCTTTGAGCCTAGGCGTAAAGCCCTTGGCGCCTAGGCGCAATCCACCTAGCGCCTAGGCGCTCTCCTCATGGCGCCTAGGCGCCCTCATCCCAGCGCCGCGGCGCTCTTCTGCCAGAGCCGCGGCACTTGCTCTCTGCCTTGAGGACGCATTTTTCTCCATTTTTCTTCCTTTTGCTGGGTTGTCGACTTGATTTGGCTCCACATATGCAACAATCTCCCACTTGGAGACTAATCAATCACCATGTCTCCCACTGCAGCGGCAACGACTTCTCATGCTTCATGGAGAAGTCCAACTAAAGTTGTGCACAACTTCAGTTTCTCGATCAGAACCATCTTGGTGAGCATATCTTTGGATCCTTTTACCACCCACCTTGCCTTATACCGCTTGCTGCCAGCACTTTTATCTTTTGCCGGTATACCCTCTTGTTGTGCAAGGACTTTTTATCCTGTGGTAACTTTGTCAGTTGCCATGTCTGATCCAACTCGTCCCTCATGGCTAACTCCCACTTGACCAAATCTCTAGCCTTCACGGCTTCATCAAAGCTCTCTGGCTTACCTTTGTCGGTCAACAAGATGTAATGCAGAGTAGGGGAGTATCTCTGCGGCGGTCTAATGGTCCTACTAGACCTCCTAACTGGTGTGGCAGGAGTCCTCTGGATTCCTTCTGGAGCTATGTTTTCCTGGTCTTCAACCTCTGGATTTTGCACCTCCACTTCAGGAAGATCCTTCAATGGAATCACCTCAGGCATCTTGTCTTCAGAACTTGAACCCCTGGAGTCCGTGTTGTCTTTGTCCTTGTACAGAACATCTTCGTTGAAGATCACATCCTTGCTCCTGATAATCTTCCGACTTTGGTCATCCCAGAGACGATAACCAAACTCAAGTCCGCCATAGCCAACCAGAAAACACTTCTTTGACTTGGCATCCAGTTTGCTTCTAGCAGCAGAATCAATGTGTGCATAGGAAACACAACCAAACAATCTCAAGTAAGAGAGATCAACCTATTTATGGCTCCAGACTTCTTCCGGTAGCTTGAACTTCAGCGGTGTGGATGGACTTCTGTTGATTAGATGAGCGGCTGTATTAATCGCCTCAGCCCAAAACATCTTTGGCAGCCCTGCATGCAACCTCATGCTTCTGGCACGCTCGTTTAAAGTCCTGTTCATCCTCTCAGCTACCCCATTCTGTTGTGGTTTCCCTGGAATAGTCTTCCTCATCTTTATCCCACTCTCAGCACAGTACCGCCTGAAATCTTCACCTAGGTACTCTCCCCCATTGTCAGACTGCAAGCACTTCACCTTCAAATCTGTCTCGTTCTCCACCATGGCTTTCCATCTCTTGAAAGCATCGAACACATCAGATTTGTTTTTCAGAAAGTAAACCCATACCTTCTTGCTTGAGTCATCAATGAACGTCACATAGTAGTTTGCGCCACCAAGGGAAGTCACCGGCGCAAGCCCCCACACATCTGTGTGAACAAGCTCCAATCTCCTAGACTTAGGCTCTCTACCCATCTTTGAGAAATTCACTCTATTCTGTTTACCAAAGATGCAGGCTTCACACAAACTGTGATCAATAGTTTTCAAACCCGGCAGTTTTCCTTTGCAGTGAAGCACCTTCATACCCTTCTCACTCATGTGACCGAGCCTATAATGCCATAGCTCAGTATTGGCAGCAGAATCAGCAACTGCTAGGGTATCTCTGCAACTAGAGTTCATGTAGAGAGTTCCAGCCTTGCGTCCCCGAGCAATAACCATCGCTCCTTTCGTGACTTTCCAACCTCCACAATTGAAGGTTACTTTATGTTCATCATCATCCAGTTGCCCCACCGAAATCAAGTTGTGCATTAATTTAGGAACATGTCTCACCTTATGAATCTTCCATACCGACCCATTAGGCATTTTTAAACTGACATCTCCAATGCCAACTATATCCAAAGGTTCTCCATCAGCGAGATAAACCTTACCATGATTTCCAGCAACGTAGTTCTCCAGGACATGACGGTGTGTTGTGGTGTGGAATGATGCTCCTGAGTCTATCACCCATGAATCAAAAGAACTGTCGACAAACAAGATTAAGGCATCCTGTTGCTCTTCAGTGGCGGCGTTAGCTTCATCATTAGTCTTGTCTTCATTCTTCCTTGGAGCCCTACAGTTCTTTTTCAAGTGGCCCGTCTTCCCACAGTTTCAACACTCCATGGTCCTACCGCTCCTTGACTTGCTTCTCCCATTCCTCGACTTGCCTCTCCTGCCATTATCCCTGTTGGATTGCCTGTCAAGTTTCCTGCCCCTATTATCAACATTAAGGGCCGAGTTCGACGAAGAGGCTTCACCTGAGTCCTTCCTGCGAACTTCTTCCACCAGAATAGAGTTTCTGACATCGACAAACTTCAATTTTGCACTCCCTAGAGAATTTGTAATGGCCACCCTCATGGGTTCCCAGCTATTCGGTAACGAGGCCAAGAGGATTAGAGCATTGATCTCATCATCGAATTTAATCTCTACCGAGACCAATTGGTTTAGGACGGTATTGAAACTGTTCAGGTGCTCTACCACCGAGGCACCTTCAGGCATCTTTAAATTGAAAAGCTTCTTCATGAGATGTACCTTGTTATTGGCTGAGGGCTTCTCATACATCTCTGATAGAGCCTTCATCATCCCTGCTGTAGTAGTCTCCTTCGCAACGTTGTGGGCAACGTTCTTTGACAAAGTCAAACGGATCACACCGAGTACCTGTCTATCAAGGAGACTCCACTCCTCATCCTTCATGCCTTCGGGCTTATTACCCAAGGGCAAGTGCAGTTTCCTGCTGTATAGGTAGTCCTCTACTTGCATCCTCCAATAGGAAAAATCTGAACCATCAAATTTGGTGATGCCGGCTGCCATACCTTCTTCTCCAGTCATCGTTCTTGATCAAAACCTCCGCTCTGATACCAGTTGTTGGGGAATTAGGCGACTCCTAATTCCAAGGATCGCAAGAACGAACAATTGCAGAAAATAAATAGGAGAAAAGAAGAAAAGGAGACACCAAATTTTTATACAGGTTCGTCCAAATTTGAGACTACGTCCTGTTTCTGCCGCTTGCAGATTCCACTATGATGAAGGAGATTACAGATTACAAGAGCAGTTTCTCACACACTCACAAACTGTGCTTACCAAAACTCTCTTCTATCTAACACCCAATGGGAATTTTTCTCTCTCAAGGATGGAGCTCTCAAGAATTTTGCCTCTCACAAAATTATGCCACTCACAATTTTCACACACACAATCCTAGCCATCTTGTGTCTATTTTTAACCAAAGGAAGAGAAAATTCGCAACTAATGGGAAACCCTAGTGGTTTCCCATTTTTGGGACCTTTGAATTCTACTCTGATTCAAAAAACATCGCGCAGCACAGCGCGTCAGCGCCGCGGCGCTCGAAACGAGCGCTGCGGCGCCTAGGCGCAATTCACCTGGCGCCTAGGCGCCATCCTTTTTGAGCCTAGGCGTAAAGCCCTTGGCGCCTAGGCGCTTGCCACATAGCGCCTAGGCGCAATCCACCTGGCGCCTAGGCGCTCTCCTCATGGCGCCTAGGCGCCCTCATCCCAGCGCCGCGGCACTCTTCTGCCAGAGCCGCGGCGCTTGCTCTCTGCCTTGAGGACGCGTTTTTCTCCATTTTTCTTCCTTTTGCTGGGTTGTCGACTTGATTTGGCTCCACATATGCAACACAAATAAAGCCCTCAAAATTTTTATTCCTCCCAACAAACCAGTTAAGTTTCAATCCAAAAAGCTTCTTGAAAACCAACAAAGCAGTCTATCTAGACGTTAATCTTGAAGCGCTTAATAGGTGAAGCAAGCGAAAATCATCAACATTAATACTTGCACTTGCCTTTCTATTTATATGCAAAGGGAAAAAGGAGAGGGTACAAATTTCTCATGAGAGAAGAGAAGTTATAAGGAATAAGCATCCTTCCAGGACACTTATATTTCGAACTCCTACTTCAATAATTTGACGTGAGCATAGCAAAAACCATAAAGAAAGATAGATACATCTAAAATAATGGTAATAATAATAATAGCAATCATGGTTTGAATATTGAAAACCAAACACGGAAATCCTGTCCTGTCTACGTTAAGCAATTGGAGTACCATAAGAGTTTGAAATACCAATAGCTTCAATATTACATGCACACATCTGTATATATTATATCTCCCATCTACTACTAACCAAATTCAATGCCCAAAAATTTTGATATACCTCTCCTTATGTTTGCGTCGTCATTTTGCCAAAAAATTAGCTTATTTTAGGCCAACCAAACTAGCACCAAAAACTTCACATTTTGATTTGCTTTTACTTCACAAGAGATAATACTCACGATGATGAAAGTTAGCTCCAACCAAAGTTCTATCAGAGTAATGAAACACATTAATCTAAAATCAAACAACAGCCCAAATCAAATTCGATCCATAAGAAACGAAAAAAAAAAGCATCCACAAAAAGAACCCCAAAAATCAATGGCAAGAAAATTGGAAAAGAATTAGGTTATGAAACAAAATAAACCTGGCGAATTGAAGATTCCAATAGAAATACTTGCAGATCTTCTTGAGGATAGTGGTGCTGATCTCGGGGAAAGTGACCTCACCGTGCTAAGTTTCGGCAAAACTCCCTGCCGTTACCAACCCAAAAAAGGAAATCCAACTGGGCTGTGAAACCCTAATTTTGTTCATGGGTGACATAATTGTGAAAGAAAGAGTCGTGAAAAGGATTGTATTAGCAGGAGAAGTGAGCATGTTGCGAATGGTCTGAGAAACCATGGCGGCGTCTTTGTGGATGACGAATTCGAAGCCCTCGGCGCTGATCAGCTTCACCGCGTCTTCCTTCCTCATCTTCGCAACCCAGAATCCCCCTAGATACGTGATAAGCAACTTATATTTTCATCTATCAAAACCACCAACTGGAGGGTATTTGGACCAAGCTTCAGTCTGGAAGCTCTTTCAAACTCAAAACTCAACTGGAAGGCCTTTTGATGTGATACACACTGAAAGTGTTGGCCTCTTGCATACTCGATCTCGTAATCTAACCAAACTGGCAGTTTCTTGGGACGGGATTGCCTACGAAACCATTCATTCAGACATCATTCAAGAACTTCTGAGGAGCCCTGAAGAACCACAGGCATATGCATTGACGGAGAGAAATTTTAAGGTTGTTGAAGAGGTGAAGTTCTTCCCATTTTATGCTCACCATGTTGCAACTAGTGACCATGCTGGAGACATCCTGAAGAGGATTTACTTGATCCCAGAAGACAGGGTTCACATTATTCTTAATGGCGTATATGAGGAAATCTTCAAACCAGATATCGCCGAGGGGAAGATTTTCAAGCAGAAGTTCGACATACCTGAAACCGAGACATTGGTTTTAGGAATGGCTGGGAGGTTGGTGAAAGATAAAGGGCATCCATTAATGTTCGAGGCTTTAAAACAATTATTCATGGAAATGATACGTTTAGGGAAAGAGTCATTGTTCTGGTAGCAGGAGATGTTCCTTGGGCTGCTAGATGCAGAGATTTGGGAACCAATATACTTGTTTTGAGGCCACTGGAACAAGCTCAATTGACAACTTGCTACAATGCTATAGATATCTTTGTCAACCCAACTCTACCAGCTCAGGGCCTGAGCTTGATCGCACTCTATTAGAAGCTATTCTATCAGGTAAGCCAGTACCAGCCACAAGGGTAGCTAGCATTACAGGGTCCGTACTTGTTGGCCCTGAAATGGGTTATACATTCTCGTCAACGGTAATTTCATTGAAAAGGGCCCTCTTTAACATTCTTGACGACGGAAGAGAAGCTTTGGAGCAGAAAGTCGGGCAGCTAGGCGCAGAGGCTTGCAATTATTTACAGCCACGAAGATGGCTTGCAATTCTTTTATATTTACTCATCGGGAATGTTATGATCCTCACATTGCATATTTTTTAGATACTATCATAGAAACTCAAGACAAACTAGAATCCAACCCAGTTACAAACAACATTTGCATTGATATATAATAGAAGAAAAAGCCCCATAGTAGCATCAGTTCATGGTCAGACACTGCAGGCTCCACAAAAGCATGAAAATAGAAACTTAAGCCACTGTAAAAACGTCAGCAAACCTCCGAAACGTCCCGGCCTAGTTTACAAATGAAATTCCTATAAAATAACTACATCAAAATAAGGCTTTGCGGTTTCTAACTACACATGTCTCGTTTCCGGCATCTGCTGCTTATTTATGTTACATATGGTTCAGGCATAACCCAATCTCTTCAGTTCCTGCAAAATACAAACATGAAATCTACCCGTTTGAGCTTCTTATTTAAAATTGCATGTTTACGTGCTTTTTGACCAGGCTTCATAAATCCCTACAAAATGTGAGTACTAGATAAAAGGATTGACCTAAGACATGGTAAGATTATAAAAATCTGGATTGATAAAAGATCATTGATATCCTTTTCCATAAAAGCTATACCTCAAAAAATTGGCGGAAGTCATGTGGCCTTGGGGGGCAACGTCCTAATAATAAAGCGAACCTCAGAATTCATGGTGAAATGCTCAGGATGCTAATAAAAGGTCTAAAGCATGGTTTCAAATAGTGAAGTACTCATTTCTTTGTCTAATCACCTTGCCACCAATTTCCTCTAGAAGCATCGCTCAAATTGCTTCCGTTTGGATCGTCTTCCCCGCCGTGCTTCTTGAACTGATTCATTTACAGAGTAAATACATGACTACAGTTATGCTCATATCTTTCAACTAATCATGCTAACAAAATATATCATGTCATTCATAGTATTTATCTATTGAATAGAAATAACTAAATCAAGACTCACCAGAGGGTAAGATGCAGAGGTCTGGGTACCTGTGGACCGAGAGTAGACGTCTTGCCCACCATAGTAAAGTGATGAACTTAGATGACATGGTTCCACTCTTTCTTCTTGAAGTAAAGAATTCCTGTCCTTGTTAGGCATGCTATAGTGTGCACCTTCGCCGCTGATTGCTATACAAGTTTTCCAAAAATAAAAGTTTTGAGGCAATATTCATTGAACACATAATTTCATATCTCAAAATCAAAAGTTGAGATTTATTTTACACCAGATCAGATTTTAGACAGTGAAAGGAATATGATCACAAATGGAATATTAGGAAGTTTCCTAGAACATGTCACATGTGACAGTTCTAAAAAGTTGCTTCTGCAAAATTAGGACCAAATGAAAAAGAAGTAATTCCAAATACTGTCCATCTTTCAACTAGGAATTTTGGTGTGAAAAAAAGGAGAAAGAAGGAAAGAAAATATTTAGAAACAAAGAAAATGACATGATCCAATACCTGAGCTTCCATTTTTGGTTGTGGGCCGTGCTTGATTTTTCGGGGCATGTTTTTGCCAAGTTCCTAATAGGTCAGAGTTGGTTAAGTTTCTCCCAACCACCTAAAATCAGGCCAGATGAACCAGAAAGATTATTACCAAAAAAAGAAATGATGAAAGAATAAAGAAAAGGAAGAGGAAAAAGAAAAGGAAAAGGAAAAAACCAGATAGAGGAAGGTGGACAGACTCCATAGATGAAAACCCCTAAGTTGTTTTTGTTTCACTATACTTTTACTTCACAAGTAACTAACTGTGAAAAGCAATACCTTTTTTTCTATTTACAGGGACTAACTACTTTTCCGTGCGCTTGAAGAGTTCTATTTTAGTTTTCAATAAATAATTTAAAGTTTGTTTTGTTTATAACAGAGAGAGACAGAGTTCCATTTGTCCATAAAGCTTTTCTTCAAGAAATAAATGCATCCATTATCATTTATAATTTACAATATCATTCCTTTTATATATAAAGCTCCATGTAAACAATATTAACACTGGTATGAAGCATGAATATGCTCTAAGCAGAATCCTTAAATCAAAGAAACAACAAAACAATCATCACAACAGCAACCAAAAATATAAAAACCTTTCTTAATACATACATACATACATACATATATATATATATATATATATATAACAAAACCACAAGGAGAAGAACATGCATGCCTTGGATGGAGGGGTAAAAATGGATGCAAAAATCCCTGCATCGGACTGCTGAGATGAAGACTCCTTAGCACCAAAAAGCTTAGCAGTGAAAGATAAGGATGAATTATTCCCTTGGTTCTTACCCTCCATTAATGACTTTTTTTTTTTTTGGTTCTTTCTTTCTCTCTCTGAAAATCAACAGAACAAAACAATCTCCCAAGAAAGACCCAGTTGAGATAAACAGCCAGAGAGAAAAGAAGAGAAAAAGCTGCGAAGATACGTTAGTTTTGGGTGTATTGTTCTTGTCACAAACCCATCAAATTTATGGTAGAAACTTTTCTCCTTCTACACAAGACGGAACTGATTAATTTACTGAATAGTGCCGCCCTTGTGCCATCATCACCCAACAGACAAGTAAGTAAATCTATTTGCTAATATTTCTATGATATAAGATTTCTTTTCCATTTTTTATAATCAAAGACTGGTAAATTTCCTAACCTTTGCACTGTCCCCACATTCTATTCTCTACGTAATACAATATTATATCATCATCATCATGGTATCAATATGCATTCATATTCACAACACGTAAAACAGATAAGTGCCACCTGGGCTCCACATGTTGTCCAATGAGACGAACACAGCATTGGCACCTGTACCCAAATGGATAATTTTCGACTCTCTCTGGAGAACCAACATTTTCATGCTAATTTTTTGGCCCCTCAAAGAATAAAAGCCTTTATATCTATATACCTGTATATCTAACTCCGAGCCCAATGAATGGCCCTTTTTTCTGGAGTCTAGAAGGGTGTTTAAAAGGATGGTAGGAATAGATTGTTAGAATCATTTTTATTGTATCATGTGAGAGTTTTATACTGTAACGATTTTTTTTATTATTATTACTGTAGCATGTGAGAGCTTTACGCTATTCATAACTGAGGGTTCCCACCACTCAGTCAAATATGGAATAGTAAATCTTTTTTTCCCCTATCTAAATGGCTTTTTTTTACTATTGATTCGACATATTATTTAAATTTAACAACTTAAACACATAAATAAAACTTGATTATTAAAAGTAATTATGAAATTCACTTTAGATGTTAAAATTTAATTGAAAAAACAATATGCCAACAGATGTTAATACTTTTTTTTCCTGGGGACTGATTTTCTTTGACTCTACAAGTTTGAAAGGGGCATGAATTAATTAATTGATGAGAGATATTAAGGGAAAACGAAAGAGCTCTCGAAAGAAAATGCTTCTGATCCCACCAAAGAATATGTAGATACGGTTGCATCATTGTGTGTCCAAAATAGTGGTCGTTTACCAGCAATATAATAAGTCATCTTTCTCTTAAAATCAAAGCTAGCTAGGACCATACTACGTAGCAAAAAGCTATGTATGTAATAGCTCATGAATATGAGAGGTCATAACTTATACGTATAGAACAGATCATGACACAAAGAATCTCTATGATATCAGTAAAATTTCAAGCACAAGTAAACAATTCTTGGGTCAAATGTCTTTTCGTCGATATAGTTTTTGTTTGGATATATGTGGGAATGATTTGAAGTGGGTTTTCCTTGGATTGTAGTGAAATGCTCCAAAAAGCAAAGTTTGGTACAAGAAAATATTACTGGTGTGAACAAGGTTAAGATAAATTATTGATCTGTGAAAAGCTTCATGAGCCAGACAGCTCATTCCCTTGGGTCTATATTTGCGGCACTTGTTTTATTGGATATGATTACACTTTCATGTTTGGTAAGAGAGAAAACCAAAATATGGAATAGTAGTTTGATGAACCCTGTGCAATAATTTGGTGTACAATTTATCTTGATTTAATAGTTTATGTATTGTAACTTTCAAAGGCCATGACTTTTATGCCTCAAAGTTTGAAGTCATTTTGTGGTTGGAATATGAGGAGAAAATTATAGCCACTAGTCACAATAAAGAAGGAAAATCAGAATTTGAGACTAGATCTCAACCACTGGGACTTTTCTATATTGGCTATAGATATTGTCTTCTCTTTTAAGATTATGATTTCAACAAGAAATGAAAGGGATATTGGAATCACAAGCAAGCAAAGTGATAAAATGAGCATGGCCAATCCAAGAAAGGGTGAAGAAGATAGAAGTCAAAAGATGAAGCAAAAGAATCAATTCTCTACGAAGAAAAAATTCTTTTTTGGGCAAAAGGGCGTGAGCAATAGGATTCGAGCGGGCAGAGCCCACAGGGTTTCTAGTCATGCCTGATAACCACTCCGGCACGCCCAAAATCCCTAGTAGTTAACTTAATAATGAATTTTTTTGGACAGACTTTTATAAGCGACAAAGAAATTCACAAAATAATAACAATAATAATAAAAGAATTAAAATCAGTAGTCGAACTTTTAAGAACAATAATTAAAAGTAAGTATTAAAACGAAACTGTACTTGAATAAAATACCAGAAAATAGCCTCGCATTTAATTTTCTCTTTCCTTGTCCTAGCACCTATTTTTCAAGGTGATAATTTGTATCGACAAGTTGTATTTGTGTTGGGTTGAGACTCAAACATATAGAAAATACCATCAATATTAACCTGACTTGTTACATGAACGAGTTAGAAAATTCTGACACTAACACGATCCGTCTTGACACAAGTTGAAATAAACACGACCCGCTTCAACCCGTGATATATTAAAGAATGAGACTCTCAACCTCTAATGCCTGCAAAAATTTTCATTTATTTAAATATATTAAACATGTGACTCTTAATCTGTAACGTCCAGGAAAAAATTCTTTTATTTAAATCTAAAATCTATTTGAATTTAAATAATGAATGTTCCTCAATAAATTATATTTATGTAAAATTATGTCAAATTGAAATTTTTATACTCTCAAATTGAAATTTATATCAAAATAATTATAAACTTTGTGGTATAAGTTAGTGAGGGAAAATAAATGTTAAATGGAGTAAATAATCATACCATAGTCTAACCAGTATAAAAATGGTTAATTGACAATCAAAAAACTGATAAAATATTTTTGATGTTTACCAATCATCAGTTGATGAAAGTAATATAAAAAGACACACATCAGTAAAAAGAATACACAGTGTGGCAAAATGGTACTGATAAAGTACAAATACATATATATATAAAATACTGTGTTGGAGGAAAGTTAATATGGGGAAAGTTAATCAGTGTAATTTTAGACTGTCAAAGATAATATTTGTACAAAATTTTACACGGACAATATAAGAAATTATAGTGTAGTATAAATTTATATTGTGTAAAAAGGTGGTGGTCCCATTTGCTTTATCACAAAAGGCCCAAATCTGGCCACCCAACCTATGAGACACATGGTGGCCACTTGAGGTGGGGAGACAAGAGTTTTTTTTTTAATTTTTGCCCCAAAATTAAGAAAAATTGCAAAATGGCCCAAAAGTGAACTTTTTTAAGGAAAAAAGTGGTTAAAATTTTGAAAAAATAAAAATCCCATTATTCTCCTTATGGAACCCGAAGTCCCTAAGCCCATTTTCTCAACAATTTCTTCTAAATTTTAACAAGAAACTACATCCAAGGATTCCAAGAGCATTTTTCCTTTTCCTTTGGGTTTTTCTTCTTGATTCTTGGAAGAGGTTTTGATGAGAAACTTTGTATGATTTATGCTAAGGATTGTGCTAAAAACAAGTTTTGGGTGGAGAATCACAAAGTTCATCAAGGGAATTTGGGTAAATTCTAAGCTTTTACCAAAAAAAAAAAAAAAGTATTTTCCTATGGTATTTGTTATGTAAAAATTAAACAAAGACTATGGCATGATTGTGTGGCACTATGGGATATTTATATTGTGTTTTTGTGGCAATGTGGATGTGTGAAATAGGGTTTACACACTTGAAAAACCCTAAGTTCAAAGAACCTTGTAATTTTTTTTTTTTAGGTTTTAGTGAAATTAAGGGTTTTGATGGAATTTGAGGCAACTAGATTTTTTGGGAAGGATTTGATTTTGATTAACACAATGAAAATGACAATTTTTATGAACAAAAGTTTGTAACATTTGATGGGATAAAATTGCAAAGTTCTTCTTTTTGGGACAGTTTTGAAAGGTGGCAAAAAAAAAAACCCTATACAATTCAAATTTCAAAATATTTTTTTAATTTATTATTGTTGCATATTCTTTTGTATCATTTAAAATGTTATTTATCAAGCGCCACCTGCAAGTTTGGTTCTTTTACCTTTCTATTTAAGCTAAACATGTGTATTAATTAAAATTTCCTCCAACTATAGCCCTCATAAATTTTTTTTCCTAATTGTTTCCCTCAAATAATTTCTTTCCAGACGAAAACATTTTTGTCATGCATTCCTCTTAATATTTTTCTTTATATATACACAGCATAAATAATATACTACCTAACTTTTTCTTTTCAAAACTTCTTTCTTTTAAAATGTGCTCTATTTAATTTTTTTATTGAACTAAATTATAAAGGAAATAGAAAATAATTAAAACTATTTTTAAAAACATTTAGATTTTCATCAAGAATATACATGTGGAAAGTACGGGCTCATCACCAATATACTAAAACATGACATTAGCACATTAATTTGACCCTGCATCATGTAGTGCTCAGCCGTCACAAAGCATACCACAAATTATTGAACATTTGAACTCAAGGCTGATTTGTTTACCACCTATGGTGCCGTGAAATAGATAAACCTGAACATAGGATGATAGAGGTGTTTGGAACTTTAGTCTTAACCCATCAATTACAACTGTAAATAATACAAAGTTTCAATAATTACAATAAAAAACAAAAAATTGCTACATTGTAAAACTTAAAAAATCCGTTACAACTGAAGTTCTAAATGAAAGCTATACTTTTATTTGAGCATCACCATTTACTTTTTTTTTTTTTTTTGCAAATTTAAAAAAAAAATATTTTTGACCATGCACCTATTCCCAAGGGAAACCCCATTGACATTTTTATTTTGTTTCCCGATGAAAGTAGCAGCATTAGTGGATGTGAAGTTCTTCAACGCATAAGGCTTACTCAATCACACGAACTGAGGGTAAACTTGACCACTTGAGAGTTCATTTGGGTTATGCAAAAATCACTCAACATCTCTAACATTGCACAGGTTTCACAAAGAGACCTCCAGATCTCATTCTAAATAAGATTTGATAAAGAACATCTTTCCCATCATGATTTTGAATAGGAGGAAAGATTTTAGGAGTTTAAGTTGATTAAAACTTGTTTAAAGAATGTCGACAAACTTGCATTTATAATGAGCCAAACAAAAGTAAACAGTTAACAACAATCTTTTATAAATCAAC
Source organism: Artocarpus heterophyllus (assembly GCA_025403435.1). Taxonomy (NCBI): domain Eukaryota; kingdom Viridiplantae; phylum Streptophyta; class Magnoliopsida; order Rosales; family Moraceae; genus Artocarpus; species Artocarpus heterophyllus. The sequence goes on from JAJQZP010000302.1 coordinate 86,918, forward strand.
TCAAACTCCTAGAACCTCACTACCTACTCAAAATGATCAAAGGGAAATAACCCTAGCTTAAAAGGATTAAAAATAAATAAAAAATTTTAATTTTCCTTTGTTTGACTTGTGTATTGATCCTGCATCTGCTCTTCTGATTGAGACTAGAGATAGCAACACGACGTTTTGTTTCATAGGTGAAGCAGCTTCTTGTTGGTTGTTTCTTTATTTTTCTTCTTTCCAGAGTCAAAATGATAAAAATTTGGCCTTCCAGAATAAAATCCAGTTATTGCAAGATACCCAGAAAAGGATGAATATCAATCAAGAACATAATAGCAAGGAAACCAAAACAGGGTTATTGCAACACGAACATTATTTTTTGTGATCCAAAGGTTTTGGTATTAAGTTGAACCTTTGACACATAGCTTCATCATGAAGCAATCAACTAAGAAAAAGGAGCCAGCATAGCTTCTGTGAAACACTAAAGTCAGTGTCAATACAATGGACATGTAACAACAAGACTAAAGCAAGCAAAGCGAGATGCATGCTATAAACTTGCTGGAGCACACAAGCATATTTATTTGAGCGGGAGAGAAAGTGAAAGAAAACATATAAAAAAATAGAAACTAAAGCTCAAATGCAAACCTCAGCGCACGCCAAATATCTCTTCTGGAGGATCATACATGTGTTTCTCAGGAAAGAGCTCCTCAAAGTCTTGCTTCACTCTGTTTCTCAAAAGAGGGCGTGGCAAAAGACCCTTTGACAAAATCCTGAATGGCAACTCTTCTGGCGGATCCGAAGACTTCTTCATGTCCTCATATATGTTCATTGCATCTCCAGGAGAACCGGAGCTTAGAAAGCCCCTGATAACTTCCGCGTATGTTTGAGAGTCAGGAGTTAGACTGTCCGCCCTTATGCTTTCCCAAAGTCCCATAACATCATCCATTTTCTTGCATCTTGCTAATGCAATAATTAGATCCTTATACAAACAGACATCAAGCTTGTACCAATCTTGCTTCCGAATCACATTAAATATCTGGAAAAAAAATCATACAGTTGCTTGTGAGATCACAGAAAGAAGTCATCACTACAATAAAATAGCCACATAACGTAGTTAACAAATCCAGTCCTTTCTGCATTTTGGAGAAATATGTCCTCCGGAAGTGAGCCACAGCTTACTTGTAGTCACCATGAAGGATGGTTAATTAGACATTAACCAGAATACGACAAGAAAAAGAAAGTTTTTTCATCATTCACTTTGATATTGCAATTTAAAATGGCGGTTACATTCTACCGCTTATACAGTTAATACTAGTTTGAAACCACATCTTAGAAACCAAACAGAAGCTAATGGAAACCAAGCGATATGATCTAGAAATGGCTAGAAACATATATGTGAAAAACTAAGTTAACCATTCAAACCATCTTAGAATCTACAGAGAGCTTAATCTTGTAGAACCACATGTAAATACTAAACTCTAGTTTGATTCTATCATACTCCTTGAACCGGCATTGCTTGAAGAAAAGCCCAGAAAGCCACGTCCTTTAAACGAAGAAAAAACTAGCAAGCTCTCCAATTGCGTATATTTCTTTCAAACATTGCAAGTGTAATTAATTAAAACTACTCTGGAAAAAAATCATCACACACCCAGAATACATAAATCAAACAGATTGATTAAGATCACCAAGAAGAAGAAACTAGAAAGCTGTCTAAGTGGGTACATTTCTTTCAAGCATCTAATCAAACAGATTGCAAGCATTACTATTGAAAATGGAAACCAAAACAAGATAACAAAAGATAACCCATAAAAGAAAATGCAATCCTAGCTAACTCTAAGCAAACGAAAAAGAGAACCTTGATAGTCAAAGTGACCTCCTCTTGTCGCTCAAGCTCAATGAGAACAGCAACAATGTCCATCTTCAGAAGCCTCAGAACTTGAGTCTTGATAAACTTCTGTAACTTCTCTTCGTCGTCCTTGAACCTCTTCAAACCCAGTATCACAAAAAGCGCTTCTTTGCCTATAAGCTTCTTCCCCCTCCAAAGGGGCCCTCTGGGCCTCCCATCATGGTACTCCCTAAACCCACAACTGGGTCTCCATAGATCGATTTCAAACACCACAAATTTCAGTTTCAGAGGCAAAGGGGATTCTCTGATCGGTGTTCTGTAGATTGCTCGGAATAATCCCGAGGCCAAGATTGAGATTTTCGATCGTGAAAACGCTTGCCTGGCCATTCAAGCTCCGAACTAAAGGTTGTTCGGCGTTTTAAGAGTTTTCGACGCAGGGTTTTAGCATCGGATGATGAATAATATTGCGTCTTTTGTAGGGTGTAAAGTGTTCAAGTAGAAACTAGAGAGTCAAACCTATGGTTAGAAAACAATGCTAGAAGTCTAGAATTAGCATGGAGCTCTTAATATTAAACACACCAGTTTGGCCAAGTAACTCCTGCCGTTCTTATTTTAGGTAAAATTTGCACCGTAGGTCCAAACTTTTGAGTTTTTGACACTTGTTGTTCTTCAATTTTATTTTGATATGTTTTTGGGTTCTCTAATTAGAACTCTAAATCATTTTGTTAATATTTTTTTGAATTAAAAAACTAATTTTTTTTAGTTTTTATTATTATTATTTTTTGTAGGTCCTGACGTTGTATCAAATCTATTTATAGATCTATAATGTACAATTTTACTAAAAGTGAAAGCTGTTTTGGGGCACTATTGGAAGAAATGGTCAAGTTATTTTATCCTTTTGTGGTCTTTTTTTTTTTTAGACTTTTGTTAACTTTTCTTTTTTTGCTAAAAACACTCTGAAATATTACTCTTTCAACCATGAATTTTACAAATACTTTATTTTTGTCACTTCTTTACCACAATTTTTTTTCAAATTTATTTAAATATCAACTTCCTTTTCAAATATACACCGTGATTAGTATTTAAAAAAAAAAAAAAAGAGAGAGAAGCTAAAAAGACATGAAGTTCTTTTTGGGTGTAATGTTGTTAACAAATATATATACTTCATGTGTCAAAATTCTTTCATCAGTTGACAAATTAAAAATGTTGACAAATAACACATGAGTCGTGTAGTGGACGATTGGATTATAAGTGAGTTATAAATGTTTCAGGAGTCCCATAAGACCTTATAACATACATTTGGAAAATGAACTTTGTGCTTCAAATTTTGTGGCAAGGTCAGGTTTGGACATTGTATACGTCAAGAATTAAACTTTGATCTGTTATAAAGTTCGGAGATCACTAACCCATATTTTGTTGCGTTTAGTATTTTTTCACCTTCATTTTAGTATAACTGTGAGATTTAGATGTCGTCCAAACTTTATCATTGTTTAATTTTGTTGTCGTTTATATCACAAAGCATAGTTTCTATGTCGTGCTTTTTTTTTGTAGTCTTAAGGCATGTTTAACAAACCGTATTGTATTGTATTACATTATATTGTATTATATACAAAAATACAATACAATACAATATGGTGTGTCAAATAAGCCCTTAAAGAACTTTTTTGTAATTCTATGGTCGTTTACATCAGAGAGTTTTTTTTTTTTTGTCGTCTAAGGTTCACATAGCCATGTCGTTTTATGTTGTGTAGGGATTACATTTGTTGTTGGAATCTAATAGACGAAAAAGATTCTTGTATCGAGTCTCCTAAAGTTTTCTAACGTTTAGGCGTAAAAATGACATGGTTTCATATGTACATATTTTGCTGTCGTTTAGTTTGTGTGAAATTGCTTAATCTACATCATTCGTTCTTCTGTTACTTCAGTTAGCGTTATCGATTATGTATGTGAAATATCATTTCTGCACTTTAGCAGTTCTAAATTAAATAACGACATAAAGATGGAGAGAAATTAAGGAAATGTTTAGCTAAAACTGCATTCTGTATATTTGTATTGTAGAAATAAAAAAATAATAAAAAAAAGACATAGCATCAAAAGCATTTATGACAGATGAAGATGCTATATATTTATTGAAAGAATTATGAAAGGTGTGTAATGCTCTATCATTGTGCCTCAAATTTTGGCTTCAATTTTCAAATCCTTATGGATATACGTTGTGCAGGACAATTGGGCTTCTGACTTTATGAAAGCCGTCAGACCACAGCAATGATGTAGAGAGCAGAGAGTTAGGTGGCAAACTGCTTCCTTTGACAATCACATCAAAGGACTTCTCCTCATGGAGTGACTTGAAAGAAAGAACTGGAGGCACAACTTCAATATCAAACTTTGTTTTAGGGATGATGGTGGCCTTGTATGTGGAGTTAGAATAGCCAACATTCTTGACTTTTCTGTGAATTTAATGGGAAGCGACGTGGCGTTCAAAACAAAAGCAGCCATTGAAGGGTAGTTCAGATCTCTTGGTGATCCTTCTTTGGAGCCTTTGGGGCAACTGCTATTGTGTTTTGATATAAGCTCAACTTTCTTGCCATCCAAGCAAATGCTGCAGAGAAGGTTTATGTAGTCTTCTTCAAAGGCCTCATACACAAGTCCAGGACTGATGGCTTTTACAGGGTTGACATGGCCAGCACCATAATTGAATTCTCCGTTTGAACCATTATTCATCCTCATGACCCAAGCTACATCCAACAAAGAGAGAAAAAGAGATTTGGTCACATGGAAATGTAAATGTATGTAGATGAGTAATGTTAAGTGTACCAACTCTAATCCCAACTTTTTCACTAGTACCTGTAGTCATAAGAGATGATTTTACAGCAGAAGGAGACCAATCAGGGTGAATTGTCTTGACATAGGCAGCTGCTCCGGCAACATGGGGGCAAGCCATGGAGGTTCCAGATAAGATATTGTACTTTACGCGCCTCGTATCATCCGAATAAGGTGAGGATGTAGCAATTGGTGAATATGCGGCTAAAATCTCTACTCCTGGGGCACTTATATCCGGCTGCAAAAAATTAAATCATAGTCTAAATAAAGATGAACTATGAAAGGGAAAAAAGAAAAGAAAAGAAAATAATGAGCAATAGGTAGGAAAGGGCAGAGCATAAACCTTTAGAACATCCGGTGTAATAGTATTTGGCCCACGTGAAGAGAAGGAAGCAACCTTAGGAGCTAATAAATCTTTCACGGTAACACTTTTTAATATGGTTCCAGTAGGCTGGCTGCAAAAATAAGAAATGGGCTTGCTTCAATTGAGGGGGAAAAATATCAATCTTTATTTAGCTAATAAGAAGAAGAATATCAAATTTAAGGGCATATAAGGACACTCAAACTGATAACATAGTTTTGAAGGCAGTGCATAGGATATTTACAACAATTGTTTGTAAATAACATTTAGTTAATTTTGAAAGAAGATTGTAAGAGCAAAAATTAAGTTTAGCAACTTAAAAATCAATGAATATAATGTATATAAAGTTAGTAAATGTTGATAAATTATAGTATAACTTGGAGCTTAAGGAGAGTGGATATGGTAAATCAAGGATTTTTGAAATTTAATAACTGTATAAATGCATGTGAATCACAAATTATCGTATTCGATCGTGTGATAAAAAATAATCATAATATAAATCTAATAAATATTGAATTTAAAGCTATTTACTAACTTATATAAAAGGGTTAATAAGATAAATGACACAATTATGTTTATTGAATTATAATATGATTTTGGTATGTAAATATTTTTTATATGTATTAAAAAGGTATCATTAAAAATAATTATTATACAATTATATAGTACAAAATATAATATCATTAAAATATTTACTAAATAATCAACGATATTCTTAAGATATTCTAAATATGATGTTAAATTTAAACTTCGTGACAATAATTTGGTCAAATATTGTAATTTTTACTATAATACAAAATTCACGTCATTTATTTTTATAAAAAACCAATTTCCCTCCTTATTGTAGTAATGCTTACATTGTGGATTTAATGTAGGACAAGACTGCCAGAAAGCTTTTGCTTTGAAGTGCTATTGCAGGCAGTGGCACAACAGAGGAAACATCATCTGCTTTTTGATTTTTGTAAATCACACCAAGTGCACCAGCATTTAAGGCCTCAACGATATCACGTGCTGAATCACATGCCACAATCTTTCCCTTCACTAAAGCTTTGTCTAGACACCCAATTTCACGAGAACTAAATTGCAAAATAACAACAAAAAAATAGAAGAAAATTTATTTTTTATATACTGATATTCTGCTTTTGAATACTTTCGAGGTCAACATAAATGAATTTTGCAGAAATTACCCAGCCACATATTCCAAGCATTCAGTTGAAGCACTTAACCCATATACTAGAGGAAAGGATGATCCATTCAGTTGGGAAGAGTTCACTGAATTTCACTGTTTGAGGCAAAACCATTACAAATAATACTTAGCACAACAGCAATTGACTAGTCTTTTTCAGATCATCGCGTTGAATGATGGAAAAATCAATCTGGGTCGTCGAGATTCAAGTTGTTTTTGCCATATGAGACATAACAACAAAAGATATAAATTTCCAGGTCTTTTTTAAATGTCATTTGTAAACTTAGAAATGTACTAAAAAAAGACACAATTTAGACCGTAAGCAAGAAGAGAATTGAGACATACGGCTATGGTCTTTCCATTGTCGAGAACAACATGGTCTATGATTCGCCGGTCTGTGCTACTGGCTACTACCGACATCATCTAGGGTTCTACACTCGACATGGATCCAGGAGTAGGTCCACTATTTCCTGTAGAGTTTAAGGTCAGTATGTTAGACATGTATGCCCTCAGGAGTAAAAATGTAATGCGTTTTTGGAGACATTTTTATCAATAAAGAATTTATTCTTTTATATATACCAAATCTTGTCCTCTTTACGTTCATATTTGTTGAATGTATGATAAGCAAACAGTAGTCTGAGACTGTCTGTCTGAACCTTAAGAATTGGGCATATGATGGACTGATTACGCGGAAGACACGATTCTTAAGGTGACGGTCTAAAACATATGATCCGCAATCGAGGGAATAAAGTTGGGTGCTTTATTCATGTAAAGATTGTTATGTTGTCTATATCCCTTTTGGGAGATGGTTTGTCTTGACCATCGGACTCGGACTCCATGAATAGAAACATTGGCACGTTGTCATAGGTGACGATGTGTTGGATCGGGACATAAAGTGAATTGATTTCGATTAATAATTCTGTCTTGGTAAATTGATTCACTTTAGACAGTCATTTGTATTGTATCTTAATCCTGAAATGAATAGTGGGCCCGTTGTCTCGACTTGTGTCTTTTGATGTGCCAAAGGGTAACACCCACATCTTAATAGTGGTATGCATACCGGTACGTTGGAGGCATGACTCTTGATAGCGTAGACTTGTTATTCATAGATATAAAATCCATAGCTCCTCTTTAGGAGTAATGATATCCTCTTATTTGCGTTGTCCTGTAATTAGAAAACTGGAGCGCTCAACCATTTGGATACATAGGTGTAATCGAATGGTATACTATCTTTGGATGGTAAGTTTTCTAATGGTGAGACAATGGAACGTAAGATAAAAAATAATTGGGAAGGTAAGACAAAACTTGTCCTTAAGCCGATTATGGATGATCATATGGGGATGCGATGCACTATGATATGTCATGGAGACTTAGCTACACGAGCTTCGTAATTCTATAAAGTTCGAGAGTGCAGCTCCAAGCTTTTAGTGGAGTAGCGTTGAAGTTGATAATTGTGAAATGTATATCTGGGATATTGGGTTTCATAATTATCATGAGCTTGAACTTTACAGGTCCATTTTGGTCCCCTTTGCTAGCTCATAAAGTCCTGTAAAGACACGACGTGTTTTTTCAATAATTGGTGACTTCTGTCGGATTTATCAGATTGGTTTAAAATTTGTAAGAATCAAATAATTCATGTCTGTTTATCGGTTGAATTAATTTTGTAAGAAATTAGTTCAAGATAAACTTGTTGAATTATTGCGTTCGGATAATTCTTGTCTGTTTATCGGTTGTTTTAATTTTGGACAGATTAGAATAAGATAAACTTGTAGAATTATTGTGAATTGATTTATTTTCTTAGAGTTTATCTTGATAAAGTCTGTTTTGATCAGATATCTTCTCTATTGGGTTATTTGAATCAAAACTGAGACTTTATCCTTTAGAATCTCGGGTGGAAAATAAAAGATTCGCAGAGATTTTTTCTCGGGAGTTCGGCCTGCCGAATGACGTGGTCGGCCTGCCGAACTAGCCTGTTCAGCCTGCCGATCAATGGGAGATAAGATTACGCGTTTTTACACAGATCTTATCAGATATTGATCCGAACTTGATTCTGTTTTGAGTTTTTAAGACCTAATCTGATATGGACTGACCCCATGACCAATAGCTATAAAAATGGTGTGAGTCTCATGATTTACTCAGATCAATTTGAGAGATTAAGAGTGATGCTCTTCTAGTGAGCATCTGAAAAACTCCCTGAGAGCTTTTGTTCACAAATCACGACCACTAGCTTTGGGTTCTCTCTATTGGTTAGAAGGAGAGTCACCGGTGGAAGAGCTGTACGTGTGAGCCCATACTCACTCCGGTTGTGGACAGAGAATAGCAAAGAAGACCAGTTGGTTGAGGCTCTTCTAGAATGTTACTTCTCTACACAGGTTGCGGAGGTTCTTCGACACACTGAGGTTAGTAAGATCTGTCTAATTATACATATAACATGTCAAACTTGTGTTTTGGAAAATACTCTAATGAAAATTTTTAAAATTCCACTGTGCACTTTGTTTCCAACAATTCGTATCAGAGCCGAGATTTTTACATAAATTTGCAAGTTTGTGATCATGTTATATGCATAATTTTTGTGATCTTAATCTCTCCTATGCTTGAATTGAATTTTATAGAGAGATGGCACTCTAGGTTTCTATATAATATATATGTTGTCATGGATTATGTGGTGAATGTTTATTAATTAATTATGGTTGATTAAATCATTATTTAATTGTTAATTAATTAATTAATACCGGTTATGGTTCCTTAGAGGTTAGAATGTATATCTAGGTTTTTCATGTAATTAGATGGCGGACTATCATCTCCGTCTAGGAATTGTTATTTAATTTTTTAATTTTGTAATTAAATAATTATTCGGAGAAGACGGAACGAGAAATCGGATCTTAAAAATTGATGATGGTGCCTCCAGGAATTTCCTGAGTCTCTAATTTTATGTTTTTAAATTGTTGAAAATAAAATTGATGAATTGCATTAAAAATTTATTTTCTGGAATGAGGATTTTTTGCTCTGTCGGCATGCCGAAGGTCACAAATCGGCAGGCCAGACGTGTGGTTCGGCAGGCCGACAATGGGGCAGAAATTTTGGTGCTCTGCTGGCAGGCCGACCCTTAATGATCGGTAGGCCGATCAACCAGATCGGCCTGCCAACCGAGAGCTGCCAAATGTCCAAAAAAGGTGCAATTTTTTTGGTGCAGTTTTAATTTTATTTTTGGGATGATTCTGAGAAACATTAAATCTAGATATGACTGAAAATATGAAGTGTTCGATTCATACGGGATTGAAGACTTGAAGATGGATATTACATGAAGAAGGATACAGCTTGAGGATTCAAGGATGAAGAATCGAAAAATGTCTCGATTATTCTCTTGTAATCTTAGTTTTCTATTCTCTAGGGTGGAACCATAATATTATGGTTATTATTATTGTCCTTGTAGCTTTGCTTGTCTGCATTATAATATGATTTACCATGTATGTTGATAACTTGTCATATAGAATAGGGAGTGCCGGTCATATTAAAATTGTTCATGCATAATTTTAAAATAAAACCTTGACTTCAAAAGATTGAGTGGGAGAAGGTTTTTGAAGAGAGGACCTAAGGCCTCCATCGTTGGTCCATAGGAAGAACATGGTGGTCCCGACCCCTAGGAAGGGATTTCTATCATATACCAGATTGGATCTCTGAAAGGATAAGGTATTTTAGTATGATTTATGGTTGCACACCCCTAAGTGGTGATTATAAATCATGGATAAAATATTGAAACGGTGGTTATACACTCACGTTAATTTTATTATTAACCTCCCCTAGGAGCTCTGTTAATAAAATTAATGGCCAAAGAAATGATTATTAGTATATGCTGGATTATACGGGTCCTGGATAGCATGTATTAATCAGGAGGGGATCCGTGTTCCTGATTGAATTTGGCATGACTCCCCTAGGAGCTTGTTGAATTCTGAGTTGGGAATTATCGTTGTAAGGTTGTGATATTTTCAAGGTTTTAACACATAAACACATTTGTATGATTTTACATGATTGTGTTATCTTACTAAATCATTATATATGTTTGCTTATGTTTGGTATATGATTCTTTATTGTAGATTGAAAATGTCTAAAAATGCTTTATCATCGATACTTGACAAAAACCAATTAATCGGTGAGAATTATAACGATTGGAAACGGAACTTGGACATCGTCCTATCCTTTGAGAAACTAAAATATGTACGACAACCCCTTGTCCTCCCGAGCCTACGAGAGACTCAAGTAATGAGCAATTCCAAGCCTACGACCGTTGGAAAGATGCTAATGATCAGGTTCGCTGCTATGTTATGGCTAGCATGAACAACGTGCTGCAGGCTCAACATCAGGATTATGAGACTGTGAAGTACATCTTGGATAATCTTGAGGACATGTTTGGAGGCCAAGCCATAACATAGCAGCAAGGGGTGCTTCAGAAGCTCTTAAACTGTAGACAGAGACCAGGGACATCTGTAAAGGAGCACATGATGTTGGTCATGGGTTACCTTGCTGAGGCTCAAACCAATGGAGCCGACATCGATGCTGAAACTCAGATGACTATGGTCTTTGAGACTCTATCTAAGGAATTTATTCCATTTAGAGCTACTTTTAATTTAAGCAATAGATAGTATATGACCTTGACATAATTGATAAAACAGTTACAGGAGTTTGAACTGCTGATCAGGGAGTCTCCTGTTGGTGGTGAGGCCAATATGGTAGCTACTTCTGGTTCGAATCCTAACTCTAGAAATTGAAAGAAGCAACGGGCCAAAAGTGGGAAGTCTTCTATTCCTGCTGCTACCAAGAGCAAGAAGAAGAAGAAGAAGAACCCAAAGAAGCTTAAGTGCTTCTTCTGTGGTAAGGTCGGGCATATAAAGAAGCATTGCAAGGACTTCCTAAGCATAAGTTTTTAACACTCTTGTCATGGTATTGCTATTGACTCTAAATCTTTGTTGGTTTGATAGATATCGACAAGATGGATATTATTGTATTAATAATTGCAAGACATATGCACTTGAGGAGAATTATGATGGGTTGTTTGGTATTGATTAATGCTTATATTATGGTTCAAAGACATTATGAAAGATGCATGCTTAAGAATCGTACATTTGTGAATTATGAGACTCGCTTAAGTGTATTAGATAGCTATATATCTACAAGTGATATAAAGTGTGCAAACCAACTTCGAATGGATAGGAGAACATTTAGTCTATTATGTGAACTACTCCGAGTTCATGGGAGATTAAAGATAGATGGCTTGGTTACCATTGAAGAACAAGTTTGTATTTTCCTACATATACTTGCCCACCATGTGAAGATTCGAACCATAGTGAATAGGTTCAAAAGGTCAAGTGAGACAATTAGTAGGTACTTCAATTTAGTTTTAAATGGGGTCATTCGTTTGCAAAGTATCTTATTAACGATGCCATCACCAGTACCCGATGACTATAATGATGATAGATGGAAATGGTTTAAGGTATGTCAAAAGTTATGATATTAATAATTCTAATGTTTGGTTTTTCATATGCTCACCAATTATTTGATTCATTTTCAATTCTTCATTAGGGTTACTTAGGAGCCTTAGATGGGACATTTATTAAAGTTCACATATCTGAACTTGATAAGCCAAGGTATCGAAATAGAAAGGGTGAGGCTGCTACCAATGTTCTTGGAGTTTGTGACTGAAATATGAATTTCATATTTATGTTAACTGGTTGGGAAGGTTCTGCATTAGATTCTAGAATTTTACGTGATGCAATTAGCAGACCAAATGGCTTAAGAGTTCCCATAGGTACAATATAATAGAGTAATTTTGAAGATATTTTAAATTTTTTTTTTGTGGTTAGTTAATAATAGGGTTCTATTTTTTTTCACTTCTTAGGTAATTATTACCTAGTAGATGCTGGATATATAAATTGTGAAGGGTTTCTTGCACCATATAGAGGAATAAGATATCATTTATCTGAATGGCAAGATGGACGTGTACCTGTAAATGAAAGAGATTTTTTTAACATGAAGCATTCTTCCGCAAGAAATGTCATCGAACGCTGTTTTGGATTGCTTAAGATCCGATGGGCCATTTTAAGGAGCCCCTCATTTTATCCTATCAAAACTCAGTGTTGAATTATAATGGCATGTTGTCTTCTACATAATCTTATAAGAAGCGAAATGACAATTGACCCCATGGAATGTGATTTGGAGAGACAAGAGAGGGAACAAAATACCCAAGCTTCTTCAAGTCAAAATATTGTTGGCACAATCGAACCCTCTGATCAATGGACAACATGGAGAGACAATTTAGCAGCACAAATGTTTAATGAGTGGAGAACACATAGGGGGCATAGGAATTTGTTTATTATCATGACAACTTCGTGTGAATTTGAATTTGAATTTGAATGATGTTTGATTTTGTCTTTTTATTTTAATGATGTATCAATTACTTATGAACACAATATTATTGTTATTTCAGTTATGTTTTGTTTGAGATCAATATATGAATTATGTTGTTTTTTATTCTTATTGATTTTTTTTTTGAGCATATAATGTATGACAATCTTAATGAACATTTTTTTTTCTTGTAAACAAATTTACATAGTTAAGAATGGAAATTGGAGGTAGCACTCAAAACAATGAAGCTCAAAAGAAAGCAAGTAGACGTACATGGAGCAAAGTAGAGGAGGAAGCATTATTGACCGTACTAGAAGATGTAGTAGCACGTGGACTTCGTTGCGATAATGGTAGTTTCAAATATGGAACAATGAGTATAATTGAAAAGCAATTAAATAGTCTATGTCCTAATTCTGGTTTGAAAGCAAGTCCTCATATCGAGTCAAAGAAGAAGATATGGAAAAAACAATATGCTGTAATTTTTGATATGCTGAACACGAGTGGCTTTGGATGGGATGATGAGTTAAAATGTATTACTGTTCAAAGTACTGAAGTGTGGCAAGCATATGTGTAGGTTTGATTAAAATTCTTATTATTCTATTTCATTATATTTGCCTATATAGTTAAATCACTACTAATTATGTTGCCTTTTTTTTAGAGCCATAAGGAAGCAAACGGATGGAGAGGAAAACCTTTTCCACAATATGATAGACTAGCTATTATTTTTGGCGTTGATCGTGCAACTAGAAGAGGAGCTGAAACGCCTAATGAGATGGTTAATAATGTTGATAATGAAGAGGCTAACGAGGTTGACATTGAAATGCAACAAGATTCTTCTCTCCCATGTATATGAACCAAACTTCTATCGGTAATGTGTCTAGATCTATCCAAAAAGAGAGAGCAAGATCATTTGGAGATATTGCTGTAGGATTAGAAAAACTAGCAAAATCATTTGACAAAATGATTGAGTATTCAAGAGAAGAGTCACAAATGCTAGTTCAAGCTATCAAAAAAAAAAAAGATGAAAGTGTGCAACATGATTGTGTATGGGGAGAGATTACAAAGTTGAACCTTTCTGTGGTCTATCAACTCAAGGCTTTGAAGCTGTTTGTTGAACAACCATGGTATGTGAGTGCCTTAAAATCTATGGATGAGACACTTAGGATGGATTTTGTTATGACTCTTCTACAGCAAATATGATCAAATATCTTATTTGATCAAAAATCTTCTCCATTATTTAGATGTTTAAGTTCAAATATGACCAAATATCTTGTTTTAGATTTAGTTGTTAATTGTGGATTATAATCCAAAATACTTTAAAAAATAATTATGATTAGTTTTAAAAATGTTTATCATTTTCTTTCAATTGTTATAGTTTATTTTTAATTTTTTAATTTTATAATTCTTTTAATATACGTATATATAAATTGTTATTATCATATCCAATCTATTCTGGTCCGATTACATATCAAACACAGGATTATTCATCTAGCTTCCTAATCCGACGGTTTACCAAACACAGGATAGGATTAAACATAATCCAGTCCAGTTCAGTCCAATCCAGTCCAGTCCAGTCCAAACTGAGTAATCCAATCCAATCTGGCGTGCCAAACAGGCCCTATGTGGTTAAAATTTAGAAATAACTACCTTTCGAAAAAAAGAACAAAAGATAACGTGACACTTGAGGGGGAAAAAAAGAAAAAAAACTAAAAACTTTGACATTAGTTTCTTTCCTTACAGAATCAAATTCAAAATTTTCTGCCAAAAAATAATGAGTAACAAAATGACATAATTTTTTTATGTATGAAATAAATAAAACTATTTTTAAAAATATGCCAAGATATAATTTTCTCAAAACCAAACTCATCTCTTTTCTGTAACCAGCCTCTTAGGTGTCCTCCGTATGTTCTCCTTCTCTTTTGGTTGAAGAAAGATACCAAAAACAATACAAACAAACAGGTTGTCTGAGCCCGGGTTCGAACCGGGGACCTCTAGTGTGTGAGACTAGTCTTTAAAATTTGAAGGGTAACCATAGCCTTCTTAAGTTTTTATTTCTTTTTATTTTTCTCTATAATTTTCGTGCTCTAAAAATTAAGTTCTTCTTAATTGTTTTTGGTGACAGCTCCATTGTACGGTCCACGTTATAAAAAAGGCTAAAAGTGCTTCCATTGTATATCAGCCATCGGGATATTGTTGAGTATTGTTCTTGGTGAAATTGCTTACGCAGTGGCAAGATGAAAATGTCAGAATTTGTAATAACATCTGCACTTTAAATTTAAAGAAATTTTGAAAAAAAATATCGACATCAATAAAAATATAAAAAAATTATAAAAACTATAAATATTTATTTCAAATTGAAATTCTAAAATGAACTGAAGTTCTGCATATTACATTACCACCTCTAAAAAATATTTTATAGATTTATTCTATATTAACTCGAATTTTCTCAAAAGTTTACTCTTACAAATATTTTTGGTTTTTCTGAATTTTCTACCATCATTTTAGAGTTTCTAAAGTCCCAAAACATCATTTAGTGTAAAAAATACTTCTCTCAAAGTTTTTTTTTAAAAAAACAAATTTAGTGAATAGCAAAGAAATTCTTTTACATCCAAAAGATATTTCCAAAGCTTAAAATTATAGAAATTTTACAAAAATTTCAAAAACATCGAAGAACTTTTTGTCCATGCTCTGTGGTCCGCTCCTCTCTTCATTTTTCTCATGTTTCTTTAGTATGTCAATTTCAATTCGTAAGTAGATAGGTGAACAACTTTTCATTTTCCTGTAATCTCAAGTTTTAGTCCACGAATTATAGGTTTGATCTTAGATTTTTTAAACATCTATAAGATCGTCCTAAACTAGTCCTTATTTAGCTCTGGTAATTAACATCTAGACGGAAAAAAAAAAAGGGTGAGGACCATGTGCGATTTAGTGATGTAGACACATCAGTGTCATTTACTTTGAGTTTTCGAACTACCCTCTCATTTTCAGAAAGGCATAATTTCAGCAACTATTATAACTAATTCCCATAGAACATTAATCAAGTTTGCATCTATGAGCTTAGCTTGTTTGGGAACATAAGTTTAAACCTAAAATAGTGTAGTAACCTAAATTTTGTAAGAAAAAACACTAAAATTTTTTTATTCAAACTATGTTCCTAAATAGGCTATTTTGTGATACTTGATCCTTTTCATTGGCAAGTTATATATGGAAAATGGTTCGAGTATTTTCGAAAATAAATGCATAAATGATTGAGAGTCATCCAAAGCATCCTTGCTTGATTTGATTAGTTGTGAAAACATACTTACATGATCTTGACAGGGGCCAGGAACATGACCACATCAGCCCGTCAAGTCTCTCACCGTTCCAAGTGCGGCAACCACATGTAACCCTAAACACTACACTACAATGCATTGCAATCTAGGAGTGAATTTTAATGTTCAGTACCAGTATACGATTCCTACAATCGAGCCTTCTCAAGCCACAATCTTGTCCTCGACAGTTCCTAGTAGAAAATAAAACCAAAGAAAGAAAAAAACACATTAAAATGAAAAATTGGGAGTTAACAAAATGCATGATATGCCAGGATTATTCAAGTCACCTTACAATGACAGAAGGGACACAATCGCCCAAGAGGCTAGAAAGGAATGATAATGCTAAGTGTGGAGATAATTCGCGGCCATCATCAACTCCAGAGTCAATTCAGGTTCAATATGGAACTCGGTCTCTTTCCCGCTGACAGAAGAGCAAACCCAAGAAATAAGAGAAAGGCATGAAAGAAAAAGAAAGAAGCAAATAAAGCCCTCAAAATTTTTATTCCTCCCAACAAACCAGTTAAGTTTTAATCCAAAAAGCTTCTTGAAAACCAAAAAAGCAGTCTGTCTAGACGTTAATCTTGAAGCGCTTAATAGATGAAGCAAGCGAAAATCATTAACATTAATACTTTCACTTGCCTTTCTATTTATATGCAAAGGGAAAAAGGAGAGGGTACAAATTTCTCATGAGAGAAGACAAGTTATAAGGAATAAGCATCCTTCCAAGACACTTATATTTCGAACTCCTACTTCAATAATTTGACGTGAGCATAGCCAAAACCATAAAGAAAGATAGATCCATCTAAAAAAGTGGTAATAATAATAATAGCAATCATCATTGGAATATTGAAAACCAAACACGGAAATCCTATCCTGTCTATGTTGAGCAATTGAAGTACCACAAGAGTTTGAAACACCAATAGCTTCAATATTACACACACACACACACATATATATATATATATATTATATCTCCCATCTACTACTAACCAAATTCACAAATGCCCAAAAATTTTGATATACCTCTCCTTATGTTTGTGTCCTCATTTTGCCTAAAAATTAGCTTACTATAAACTTCACATTTTGATTTGCTTTTACTTGACAAGAGATAATTAGCTCCAACCAAAGTTCTATCAAAGTAATGAAACACATTAACCTAAAATCAAACAACAGCCCAAATCAAATTCAATCCAAAAGAAATGAAAAAAAAAAAAGCATCCACAAAAAGAACCCTAAAAATCAATGGTAAGAAAATTGGAAAGGAATTAGGTTATGAAACAAAATAAACCTGGCAAATTGATGATTCCAATAGAAATACTTGCAAATCCTCTTGAGGATAGTGGTGCTGATCTCGGGGAAAGTGACCTCACCGTGCTGCGTTTTGACAAAACTCCCTGCCATTACCAACCAAAAAAAGGAAATCCAACTGGGCTGTGAAACCCTAATTTTGTTCCTGGGTGACATAATTGTGAAAGAAAGAGTCACGAAAAGGATTGTATTACTAGGAGAAGTGAGCATGTTGTGAATGGTCTGAGAAACCATGGCGGCGTCTTTGTGGATGATGAATTCGAAGCCCTCGACGCTGATCAGCTTCACTGCGTCTTCCTTCCTCATCTTCACAACCCAGAATCCCCCTAGATACACGATAAGCAACTTATATTTTCATCTATCAAAACCACCAGCTAGAGGGTATTTGGACCAAGCTTCAGTCTGGAAGCTCTTTCAAACTCAAAACTCAACTGGAAGGCCTTTTGATGTGATACACATTGGAAATGTTGGCCTCTTGCATACTCGATCTCGTAATCTAACCAAACTGGCAGTTTCTTGGCATGGGATTGCCTACAAAACCATTCATTCAGACATCATTCAAGAACTTCTGTGGAGCCCTAAAAAAGCATAGGCATATGCATTGACAGAGAGAATTTTTAAGGTTGTTGAAGAGGTGAAGTTCTTCCCATTTTATGCTCACCATGTTGCAACCAGTGACCATGCTAGAGACATCCTGAAGAGGATTTACTTGATCCCAGAAGATAGGGTTCACATTATTCTTAATGGCATAGATTAGGAAATCTTCAAAATAGATATCGACGAGGGGAAGATTTTCAAGCAGAAGTTCGGCATACCTGAAACCAGGACATTGGTTTTAGGAATGGCCGGGAGGTTGGTGAAAGATAAAGGGCATCCATTAATGTTCGAGGCTTTAAAACAATTAGTCATGGAAATGATACGTTTAGGGAAAGAGCCATTATTTTGGTAGCAGGAGATGGTCTTTGGGCTGCTAGATACAGAGATTTGGGAACCAATGTACTTGTTTTTGGGCCACTGGAACAAGCTCAATTGGTAGCTTGCTACAATGCTATAGATATCTTTGTCAACCCAACTCTGCGAGCTCAGGGTCTTGATCACACTCTATTAGAAGCTATTCTATCAGGTAAGCTAGTACCGGCCACAAGGGTAGCTAGCATTACAGGGTCCATAGTTGTTGGCCCTGAAATGGGTTATACATTCTCGCCAACGGTAATTTCATTGAAAAGGGCCCTCTTTAATGTTCTTGACGACGGAAGAGAAGCTTTGGAGCAGAAAGTCGGGCAACTAGGCACAGAGGCTTGCAATTATTCACAGCCACGAAGATGACTGCTACTTACGAAAGACTTTTCCTTTGCAAATCAGATGGTGATGACAATGTGGACAATTACTGTTGGGTATCAGGATCCGTCCAACTAAAATATCAGCTCTTTCTTCAAAATTTTGATTTTTAAGTGTGTGGCCTCAATTGCAACGCTATAATGGGGTGCTTTCAACTGCTGTCTCACTGTATATACACTCTCTAGCTGGTTGTTAGAGGATGCTAGTTAAGGAAAGCTTTTCTCGAAGAGAAACAATACTTTAACCTAGATTATTGGAAGCAACATCAGTTCATGGTCAGACACTGCAGGCTCTACAAAAGCATGAAAATAGAAACTTAAGCCACTGTAAAAATGTCAGCGAACCTCCGAAATGTCCCGGCCTAGTTTACAAAGGAAATTCCTATAAAATAACTACATCAAAATAAGGCTTTGCGGTTTCTGACTACACATGTCCCGTTTCCGGCATCTGCTGCTTATTTATGTTACATATGGTTTAGGCATAACCCAATCTCTTCAGTTCCTGCAAAATACAAACATGAAATCTGCCTGTTTGAGCATCTTATTTAAATTTGCACGTTTCTATGCTTTTTGATCAGGCTTCATAAATCCCTACAAAATGTGAGTACTAGATAAAAGGATTGACCTAAGACATGGTAAGATTATAAAAATCTTGATTTATAAAAGATCATTGACATCCTTTTCCATAAAAGCTATACCTCAAAAAAATTGGCAGAAGTCATGTGGCCTTGGGGGGCAAGGTCCTAATAATAAAGCGAACTTGCAGAATTCATGTTGAAATGCTTAGGATTCTAATAGAAGGTCTAAAGCATGGTTTCAAATAGTGAAGTGTTCATTTCTTTGTCTAATCACCTTGCCACCAATTTCCTCGAGAAGCATCGCTCGAATTGCTTCCATTTGGATCGTCTTCCCCGCCATCCTTCTTGTACTGATTCATTTATATAGTAAATACATGACTACAGTTATGCTCATATCTTTCAACTAATCATGCTAACAAAATATATCACGTCATTCATAGTATTTATCTATTGAATAGAAATAACTAAATCAAGACTCACTATAGGGTAAGACGTAGAGGTCTGGGTACTTGGGGACCTAGAGTAGACGTCCTGCCCACCGTAGTAAAGCAATGAGCTTAAATGACATAGTTCCACTCTTTCTTACTGAAGTAAAGAATTCCTGTCCTTGTTGGGCATGCTATAGCGTGCACCTTCGCCACTGATTGCTATACAAGTTTTCCAAAAATAAAAGTTTTTGAGGCAATATTCATTGAACACATAATTTCATATCTCAAAATCAAAAGTTGAGATTTATTTTACACCAGATCAGATTTTAGACAGTGAAAGGAATATGATTACAAATGGAATATTAGGTAGTTTCCTAGAACATGTCACATGTGACAGTTCTAAAAAGTTGCTTCTGCAAAATTAGGACCAAATAAAAAAGAAGTAATTCCAAATACTGTCTCATCTTTCAAATAGGAATTTTGGTGTCAAAAAAAGAAAAAAGGAAAGAAAAGATTTAGAAACAAAGAAAATGACATGATCAAATACCTGAGCTTCCATTTTTTGTTGTGGGCCATGCTTGATTTTTCAGGGCATGTTTTTACCAAGATCCTAATAGGTCAGAGTTGGCTGAGTTTCTCCCAACCACCTAAAATCAGGCCAGATGAACCAGAAAAATTATTACCAAAAAAGAAATGATGAAAGAATAAGGAAAAGGAAAAGGAAAAAACCAGATAGAGGAAGGTGGACAGACTCCAGAGATGAAAACCCCTAAGTTGTTTTTGTTTCACTGTACTTTTACTTCACAAGTAACTAACTGTGAAAAGCAATACCCTTTTTTCTATTTACAAGGACTAACTACTTTTTCGTGCACTGAAAAGTTCTATTTTAGTTTTCAATAAATAATTTAAAGTTTGTTTTGTTTTTAACACAGAGAGAGAGACAAAGAGTTCCATTTGTCCATAAAGCTTTTCTTGAAGAAATAAATGCATCCATTATCATTTATAATTTACAATATCATTCCTTTTATATACAAAGCTTCATGTAAACAATATTAACACTGGTATGAAGCATGAATATGCTCGAAGCAGAATCCTTAAATCAAAGAAACAACAAAACAATCATCACAACAACAATCAAAAATATAAAAACCTTTCTTAATACATACATACATACATGCATACATTCATATATATATATATATCAAAACCACAAGGAGAAGAACATGCATGCCTTGGATGGAGGGGGAAAATGGATGCAAAAATCCCTGCATCGGACTACTGAGATGAAGACTCCTTAGCACCAAAAAGCTCAACAGTGAAAGATGAGGATGAATTATTCCCTTGGTTCTTACCCTCTATTAATGACTTCTTTTTTTGTTCTTTCTTTCTCTCTCTGAAAATCAACAGAACAAAACAATCTCCCATGAAAAACCTAGTTGGGATAAACAGACAGAGAGAAAAGAAGAGAAAAAGCTGCGAAGATACGTTAGTTTTGGGTGTATTGTTCTTGTCACAAACCCATCAAATTTATGGTGGAAACTTTTCTCCCTTTACACAAGACGGCAGTGATTAATTTACTGAATAGTGCCGCCCTTGTGCCATCATCACCCAACAGAGAAGTGAGTAAATCTATTTGCTAATATTTCTATTATATACGATTTCTTTTCCCTTTTTTATAATCAAAGACTGGTAAATTTCCTAACCTTTGCACTGTCCTCACAATTTATTCTCTGCGTAATACAATATTATATCATCATCATCATGGTTGTTGATGCTTACAGTGATCCGGCGTCGGATCAACACCACATGCGGTTATGCACGGTCTGACTCTTCCCTGGCTCGCCTCTGCTCGGCCCGGCGTACCAACGACAAGAGAAGGGGCACTTTAGAGGTGAGAGTAAAGAGTCAGTCAAAGGACAAGGGCTCTCTGATTCTCAAGGCAGGGGTTGCTCGGCAGAGGACGGGAGCTTGTTAGGTGGGAATGAGTCTCTCTCTCTAGAATGCAATAAATGCATCCTATTTATGGGTACTACTTGGACCGGGTGTCAGGTGGGTTTTGCCCATAATTTGGGTGTCACATCAAGGTGTGTCAGGCAGTAGGCGATAAGTGTCACGTCCCCCTGTCGATGGATTAGATTCTATCGTATGGTGAGTTATTTGCCGTTTGTTGGCCTATGGTGGCGAGTAGCAATCTTCTTGTAAGTGAAATTAATCCGACCCGAGCTAGTGAATGATCTGAGGTGGCATCCTGCTTAAGGGTAGCCTCGGGGGCCCCAAAAAGCACCTCGGACAGAGCGCATGTCGCGTCGGGGTCGATAGCATTCTCCCTGGAAGCCATGCCAAGCTATTTAGCTGACCATCGAAGTTCGTCTTCTCGACAGTGGCGCCAAGCTCACCCCTAACATTAGCCCCCTAGTTCACCTGGTCGATGTCTGGCCGGGTGGACTATGCCGAGTGGGTGAGGTCGACTGAAAGAAAGAAGACCAAACAGCACTCCGAAGAGGGGTAAGGCGAAAGGTCACACAGATTAACCGGGGGACACATGTCGCTCAACGGTCGACTGCGCCGCCTGATAAGCATAATGATCGTGCCTCTTTGTTTTTTGTGCCCAGATTTTTTGCCTAAAAATGGCTATAAATAGGGCCTTCCTTTCTGTTGATTTTACACACTGAAGTCAAATTTTCACACCCGAAGAGTTCTTTAGCTGTCGAGCTGTAGTGATTCACCCGAAGACTTAAAATTTTCAAGCTACCACAGCCCGAACAGGTAATTTCCCAAAGAGTGCAAAAATGAGTGACATCACTAATTTGTAACACATAAACATTTCCTGGTCGGAAAGTAGTTCGGAGGGCAACTCGTCCACCGCTCAAGTAGACGTTAAGAGCGTGTCCCCATGACAAGACGGGGCTAGTCGGCTCGAGCAAATTTTGAGGGTCGACTCCCAAACTATCCCCGAGCAGGACTTCCTAAATCTGCTAGACGGGGAGAGACCGATCAGGCCGTGCAGGGAGTAGGACCCTTACGTGAGGGCGGCAACTGCAGGCTCCTCTTGAGTTACTTCCCTAGAGAGAGCCGAGCTTCAAGCAGCCGACAATGTCCTGAGTACATCTAGCCAGGATTCTAGAACCCCAGTCCAAGTCGAGGGCGTAATCGCGGTAGACATTTTCGAAGAAGAGCGGGCAGCCAAGGAGGCCGAGGAGGCGGAGCAGCCCGAGATAGAAGATAAACAGGTCCAGGTTACCCACGTTGGGGGTGTGACAGCGTATAAGGTAACCTAGCCCGAGCATACCTCAGCTACTGCCTATACCAATGCTATGATGGAATCTCAGCTAGAGGACTTACGTGTTGAGTTCAGTATCCTAGACAATGTGATCCTCATCGTGCCCAAGGAGAACGATTTGCCACAAAACTACCCAAGGGATACATAACATTCTATGTGTTTAGGGCTAAGCTGCACCTCCCGTTCCACCCATTTCTACGCTGGGCACTTAACGACTTTAATGTGTGCTCAGCTCAACTAAACCCGAACAGCTACAGGTCACTCATTGGCATGAACATGCTATGGAAGTACCACCGGGCTACTGAAATGTTATTGGAAGCTTTCAAGCAAGTGTACAAGATGAAGAAGCTTCATCAGCAGTCCGGATGGTCCTATGTCATGGGCTTCAGGAACGACTTTATCTTGGGCAACCCTGACTCAGATAAACTCTGGAAGTACGATTGGTTCTACATTGGGGGTAACTATCTTGTCCGAGCTGGTGAGGCCGTGCCTGGTGACCAACACGTGCCAAGGATGTTCGAACAGGGGCACATATGGTCCAAGAGGCCCTGGGCAGTAAGCCATGTGATCAGGGCGGTCGAAGACCTGTTTGAGAAGTCGAAGGCCACCAGGCAGCAGTCTTTCCTTCTTGAGAAGAAAACTCTTTCCCGTTATGACTGGTTTGGGGAACTCAGTAGAATAAATCCCCCATTGGTTCGCCCTACTTGGTCCGCCGTGCAGGTTACAGTCGCCAGGCCTGGTGCCGAAGACGTCCCGGGGCCGAGCACTTCTCAATCTGGGTGGCCGATGAGGGACCATCATCGTCTAGTTTTGACAACTCATCGAATGGCTCCTTCAATGCAGGGCCACCCGTGGCAAACGAGGACCTCAAGGACATGATTTGGCTCATTTGCCCATATCGTCAACTCCGGATTGGAGGTCAGTCTAGAGTTTTTTGTTTTGTTGTTTGTTTGTTTTTATGCCGACTTGGTTTAACTCAGGAACCTTTGGCTTGCAGAGATGTCTTCACTACCGAGCAGCACTGCTGAGAGATGGGCTCTAATGGAGAGCCTCAGGAAATAAAAAGGCAATGCCGTGGACATCGAGAGCAAACGTAAGCGGACTCCAAGGATAGAGCTTTCTTCCCGACCCAAGCATGTCTCGTCTCGGTTCTAGAGCCATCGCCCCAACCTTCGCGGACCAGGGCTTCATTAAAGGAGACGCTGGCCGAGGACACGGCTGTGGTCTCTTTCGAGGATCATCAGAAGAGACGCCTGAATTACTGTAGAACCATCTTGGAACGTCTCAGGGATGTGATGTCCTAGGATGACTTCTTCATGAACCTCCAAAGGGAGGACTTTCAGAGCTTGTGTAACACAGCGTTTTGCACCGCAGCCACTGTAAGTGCTTGTCCAACCCGAGCTAAAAATCTCTTTTTCTTTATCATCCTACCGAGCGTTGAAGTCTTATTATCCTTAGACGAGTGCCATTTTGCACATGGTCTACTCGACTGGGATGAAGGACCTTCACAAGGAGAAGAAGATGCATAAGAAGACCTTCCTTAGGAAGTTGAAGGTCGATAAGAAGCTCGGTGCTAAGAACATTGAGCTAGACCAAACCAAGAACTCCCTTTCTCAAGCCGAGGAGGAAGCTCGGAAGGCCAAGGCCAAGGTCGAGGAGGCTTGGAGGTAGGCCAGAGAGGCGAAGGACGAAGCTGTATGGCTCTAGGAGCAACTGGCGGCTCTGCAGGCCGACCACCAGTGACACTTGGACGAGCTGCCCAGCCGTTTGGCACAAGCCGTAGAGGAATTCAAGGCGTCTCTAGAGTACGTCGACTACTATTACTTTGGCATGACTGACCTCTGGGATCATCTAATCCGACAGCACCCCGAGACTAAAGGCTTTGACTGGTTGCTCATAGTTGAACCCAAGCAAGGCGTTGCTCAGCAATAGCAGGGCGAGGAGGTTGTCATAGTAGACAACGATGGCGACGAAGACGAGCAAAGCACAGCCAGCGGAGGAGGCGAGGACGGCCCAATAGGGATTAGACCCAGGCTTAGGTTATCCATCATCATTTCATCATCATTTTCATCATTTTTTTTTGCTTGTCTGGGCTCAGGAGGTGCCCGGTTAATTGTACCTCCCCTGTATTATAAATGAAATTTATTTACTTTTTGCCTCTAGGATTTTTGTGTACCATGTTTGATATTTTCTAAGTATGAGTGTTTCGAGAAAATATATTCCTAGGTTATAGGTTCCTCGAGAACGTAGTTGGACCTTCGTCTCCTCGAGTTGCAATACACCTCGGTCTCAAAATTGAATTAGAATTCAGGCCAAAGTTGGATGCTCTCGGAAAGGACATTCCTAGAAAATAGTTTCCTGAGCTTTTGTTTTCACAATTTGAATCAAGGCCAAGTATATTATCTCGATGACTACCGAGTTCATCCAAGCAGGGATGGTATCCTCATTTCTTAGTTAATCCGAGCAGGGATGGTATCCCTTTTTCTCAGTTAATCCGAGCAGGGCTGGTATCCCTGTTATCTCAGTCAATTCGAGCAGGGATGGTATGTTTTCTTGGTCGAGCAGAGCACAACAACGTGTGGATGCCCTCACCGTGTCGCCCCCTTAGATTTGTCTAAGTTTGAAAAGCTTTTGCAAGTCTAGAACTCGTCGGGCATGCAGTTGTGCCAAGTAACTTACTGGGTGGTCTGCACGGCGATAGACTTAGAATCGGTGGGGTACTGATTAGCCCCCTAGTCCGGTCAGATAGGATTACTCTCCCTTGTCGGGAGTTATTGTCTGGTTCTCCAGGCTAGAGTTATGGCATCCCTCTTCAGGTATATATTTCCTTCAAACGCATTGCTCAATGGAATGGTGTAGGAAATTTACATTGCATTAATGTGTAGTATTTATATCCCAGCCCTATTCAATAGGTCTAGTTACAAAAGAATTTTTGCCAGAGGTAAAAAAAGGTTTCTGGCCTTGACGTTAGCAAAAGAATCTTTTCAAGAGCTCGGCGTTCCAAGGATACTCGAGCTGATTTCCTTCCATGTCAGATAATTTGTATGTGCTCGGTCGAACAATGCCGGCGACCTTATATGACCCATCCCACTTTGGGCCAAAGGACCCAAAACTGGGCTGCTGAACCATGATCTTCTTGAGTACCAAATCCCCGATCTTAAAGCTTCTCGGCTGGACCCTCTTGTTGTAATACCGAGCTACCACTTGATTCCGGGCTGTGTTAAGGATCGCTGCCTGGTTTCTTTTTTCCTCGAGTAGGTCAAGCTCAAACATCATTATCTCAGTGTTTTGGATCTCTTTGTAATGTTCTATTCTGAAGCTAGGCAACCCTACTTCGACCAGGATGACAGCCTCCGCCCTGTACACGAAGGAGAACGGGGTCTCCCTGGTTGCTGTCTGGGCAGTTGTGCGGTAAGCCCAAAGTACTTGTGGCAGCTCGTCAATCCATTCGCCCTTAAGGTCCTTGAGCTTTTTTTTCAGGTTATCTTTGATCGTCTTCTTTAATGCCTCCACCTGGCCGTTGCTCTGGGGATAGCTTGAGGAAGAGAAAACCTTCGTAATGTCGAGCTGTTCACATAGGCAGAGGAGACCTAAAGACTCGAACTGTTTGGCATTGTCGGTCACAATCGTGTGTGGGATCCCAAACCAACAAATGATGTTCTTCTACACGAAGTTAGTGCACTTGGCTTCGGTCATATTGGTACATGGTTCAACCTCGATCCATTTTGTGAGATAGTCAATGGCCACGATATAGTACTTGAATTGTGATCGGGCCAGAGGGAGGGGTCTGATCAGATCAATGGCCTACTTTGCAAATGGCCACGCTGAGGTAACTGGGGTAAGGGGCTCGACATGGTATCCGGGCATTCTCATGAATTGTTGACATTTGAGGCATTTTTGAGCAAAATCTCTATAGTCCTGCTCCATGGTCGGCCAGTAGTAGCCCCGTCGAAGGCATTTTTGGGCCAGAGATCGTCCCCTAGAATGGTTGCCACATAGACCTTTGTGGATTTCCTTCATTATATACTCAGCTTCTTTGGGGCTCAAGCACTTCAAGCATGGCGTGGTGTAGCCTCGCTGGTATAGTTTGCCTCTGATCATCGAATACCGGGCCGAGCTATTACGTATCCAACGTGCATTTTCTCGGTCGTCGGGCAATTCAGCTGTGGTTAGATATCGGATGACCGAGTCCATCCATGTGGTCTCGAGTTCCTCAACTACATTTGCTATTTTCCTAACAATGCTTGGCTCGGTAAGTCTTTCGATAGGGACCGAGGTAAGGTCGCTATCGCCTAGGCCTGAGGCTGGTCGAGTAAGGGTGTTAGCTTCTAAGTTCTCTGACTGGGGGACTTGCTTGAAAGAGTAGGATTTAAATTATCCGAGTAGTTTCTTGACTTCTTGTAAATACGCAGCCATAGAATCTGCTCGGGCCAAAAATCCTCATATGACCTGCTGAACGACAAGCATAGAGTCATTATGGATGATTATGCGATCCACCCCAAGATCCCCAGTGATCCAAAGTCCACCCAGAAGCGCTTCGTATTCCGCCTCATTGTTAGAGGCTTTGAAATCAAATCGGAGGGTGTAGATCGCCTTATATCCATCCGGGCTTATTAAAATCAGCTCGGTGCCTGATCCGTCAATACAGGAAGATCTGTCGACATAAAGTCTCCATTTTGACTCTGGGGAAGTGTTATCCTCACTGCAGCTGGGAGCATCGGGCACTTCGATGAGTGACTTCTTGGCCAGGAGTGTTTCCTGTTTGGCATCTGTGAATTCAGTGATGAAGTTTGCCAGAGCCTGGGCTTTTATGGCTGTCCTCGGTACAAAATGCACACCGTTCTGGTTAAGCTCTACTGACTATTTGGCCATGCGGCCTGATATCTCCGGGCTCTGGAGGACTTGCCGAAGAAGGAATTTGGTCGAGAACTTTATGGTATGGCCTTGGAAGTATGGTTGCAACTTGCGAGCCGAAGTGATTAAGCCAAAGGCCAACTTCTTGAGGGGCGGGTATCGTTCCTCAGCACCTTGGAATGCATGGCTGGTATAATAGACAGACTTTTGGGCTCTATCTTCATCTCGGACTAGGACCGAGCTAATGGCTTTCTCAAACACGGCTAGATAGGTAGTTAAAACCTCACCGGGCAAAGGTTTGGATAGGAGCGAGGGCATGGCTAAATACTTCTTTAGGCTTTGAAAAGCTTCCTTACATTCTCTGCTCCACTCAAACCTCTCCTTAAGTGCCTTAAAAAATGGATGGCACTTGTCGGTTGCCCGGGAGACAAATCTTGAGAGGGCTACTACCATGTCGATGATCCGTTGTACGTCCTTTACAGTCCGAGGAGAATGGATGTTGAAAATTGCTTGGGCTTTTGTCGGGTTGACCTCAATTCCTTGTTGGTTAACCAAAAATCTAAGAAATTTGCCTGAGCTTACTCCGAACGCACACTTCGTCGGGTTGTGTTTCATCCCATATTCTCAGAGAATGTCGAATCTTGCTCGAAGATCGGCCATGTTGTCTTATGCTTGGATAGATTTTACTAGCATGTCGTCCACATAGACCTTCATTGTTTTGTCGATCAGCTGAGCAAACATCTTATTGACAAGGTGTTGGTATGTAGCTCTGGCATTCTTTAGTCTGGAAAGGCATTACCACGTAGCAGTATAGCCCCTGGTCGATAACAAAAGCTGTCTTTGCTTGATCCTCCTTGGCCATCCTTATCTGATTGTACCTAGAATAGACATCCATAAAGCTTAGGAGCTCATGGCCGGCAGTGACATCGACGAGCAGATTTATCCGAGAAAGTGGAAAGCAATCCTTTGGGCAGGCCTTGTTAAGGTCGGTGTAATCGATACAGACCTGCCATTTGTCATTCGCCTTTTTGATGAGAACGATGTTTGCCAACCACTATGGATATTTAACCTCTCTAATGAAACCCTTCCTTGAGGAGCTTTTGGACTTCTTCATTTATAGCAGCATACCTTTTTGGGTTGAAAGCTTTTCTCTTCTATATCACCGGCCTGTGGTTGGGTTGGACATTGAGCCAATGACTGATCACACTTGGGTCAATGCCTGGCATATCTTCATGGGACCACACAAACACATCCCGATATTCAGTAAGAAGCCCTTCTAGGTCTGCCCGGATCTCAGGTCTCAGCTGGGATCCAAGTTGGACGGTGCGTTCAGATCTCACGGGGTCTAAAGAGAACGGCACCAGGTTTTCTACCGAGGTGGCTCTTACTTCTTTTTTGGGCAATCTAGGGTCCAGATCAGACAGCATTTTAGGTGTCAGATCGGTAGGCAGATCCACCTCATCGACCGTAAAGATGGCCGAGATGCCTAAATACTGAGCTGTAGCTGCTCTTACGGCACTGACTTAACAAGCTCGGGAATCCATCTAGGATGAGCAAATCACTCCAACTCCGTCTTCTATTGAAAATTTCATGGCCAAGTGATACGTGGAGACTATGGCCTTCAATGCGTTTAACGTCGGGCGGCCGATGATGATGTTGTACTGAAAAGGCTTGTCGACAACCAAAAAGTTGACCACCTGAGTGATCCGAGCAGCTCCTTCTCTGAAAGTCATGGGTAGGCTGACTTTCCCCACGGCTCGGATGCACTCTCCCGTGAAGCCGTAGAGTGGGGTCTGGACTGGAACCAAGGTGGCATTGCTGATCCTTAGTTTGTCAAAGGCTTGTTTGAAGAGGATGTCAACCGAGTTGCTGTTGTCGATCAAAACTCGTCGTACTACGTTGTTGGCAATGGGAGCTCCCACACAAGGGCGTCATTGTACGGATGGATTAGCCAGTCTGCTTCTTCTTTGGTGAACGTGATCAGGATATCTTCTTGGCGACATATCTTGTTAACATGCTTGAACATGTTTATGAATTTGCCTCGTTCAATCAGCCGAGCTTCTCTGACATACGACCGCTGCCCACTCGACGTGTCCCTAGTGACAGGCCAGCCGAACATCATGTGGATGATGTTTGGGGGTTCTGAGGTGTTCCTAGCATCGGTCCATGAGCGGGTTTGGTACATCTCGGCTTGACAGATCGTTTCTTCTCGAGGTAGAACCTGGGGTTATAACTCGCTCAACAAATTCTCTTAAATGACCTTCTCGGACCAGCTTCTCAATTTGGTCCTTCAGTTGGATGTATTCGCGGGTGTTGTGCCCCACATCCTTGTGAAATTCGTAATACCTCGCTTGATCCCGCTTCGCTTTGCTGCCCCTAAACTTTGGTGGTGGTACCAGCAGGTTCTTGCTACCTACCTGGGCAGCACCTTGTCGATGGTCGCTACCAAAGGCATGTAGCTTTGAAACTTACCGGTCGGCACCTTTGGCTTCTCGGATTTCTTCTCCTTCTTCTGCTTCTTGCTCTGTTTGGCGCCTTCTTTTGCTTCTTATGCTTTTTTGTTTCGCTTGGGCCGACTTTTTCCTTACGGTTTTTCATGTATTCGACAGTGTCAACGTACCTTTGGGCATAGCCGAGCATTTGAGAAAATGTACTTGGCTGCTAGGACCATACTACGTAGCAAAAAGCTATGTATGTAATAGCTCATGAACATGAGAGGTCATAACTTATACGTATAGAACAGATCATGACAAAAAGAATCTCTATGATATCAGTAAAATTTCAAGCACAAGTAAACAATTCTTGGGTTAAATGTCTTTTCGTCGATATAGTTTTTGTTTGGATATATGTGGAAATGATCTGAGTGGGTTTTCCTTGGATTGTAGTGAAATGCTCCAAAAAGCAAAGTTTGGTACAAGAAAATATTACTGGTGTGAACAAGGTTAAGATAAACTATTGATCTGTAAAAAGCTTCATGAGCC
This sequence comes from Artocarpus heterophyllus, assembly GCA_025403435.1. Classification (NCBI taxonomy): domain Eukaryota; kingdom Viridiplantae; phylum Streptophyta; class Magnoliopsida; order Rosales; family Moraceae; genus Artocarpus; species Artocarpus heterophyllus. Next base: position 117,586 of record JAJQZP010000302.1, read on the forward strand.
AGACATCTCATTCCCTTGGGTCTATATTTACGGCACTTGTTTTATTGGATATGATTACACTTTCATGTTTGGTAAGAGAAAAAACCAAAATATGGAATAGTAGTTTTCTGAACCCTTTGCAATAGGGTTATACAAAAACCGCCCCGCACCCGCCAACCGCCCACGCCCGCGCTCGCCCATCTGAAAAAAAGCGGGTTTACGTTAGCAACCCACTGGTGAGCCGGTTGAACCCGCCCACCAATATATTTGGTGGGCGGCTTTGGTTTTAAGTTTTTGAGGGCAGGTTTAACCCGCACCTGCCTGCCTATATATTTTTTTAAAAAATAACTTATCATTTATTTGATTTTGTTCTTATTTTAGAGATGATTGAACAATCCAACACTCCAAGCAGTGGCTCGGCTGCCTCTTGACATATTGAAAACTGGAAATTCTCCTTTTATTTTGTGAAGTAATCAAAATTCAAATCAAATAAGTTAGTAGAGAAAGCCCTAAAAGAAAAAGAACACTTGACTTTGTTCATCATTTTATTTGTAGCATTCTATTATTTTCGAACTCAGTGAATAGGATTTAATCTTTATAGACTCTTGACTTTGTTCATCACTTCATCTGTAGTTGATGTTTCTTGTTGCAGTGAATGATTATGTTTCTTAATTTGTACTTTTGAATATGGTCACTGTCTTTAAGCATCAAACTTGTTGGGAATGCTTTATGTATTATCATCTTATATTTTCTACAAATTTTCTTCAATTTCTAAAAAAAAGGTCAAAAAAATTACGTTGAGGAATAGCATAGGTCTAAACCGCCTCAACCTGCCCGCACCCGCTCGCAACCACCCAAAACCAAATGGAAACCACCCGTCATGTGGTGGGCGGTTTGCGGGTTGGTTAATCACCAACCCGCCATCCACAAAAACAGCACCGCACCCGCCCAAAAACCATCAAACCGCCCGCCGTTCACCCCTACTTTGCAATAATTTGGTGTACAATTTATCTTGATTTAATAGTTTATGTATTGTAACTTTCAATGGCCATGACTTTTATGCCTCAAAGTTTGAAGTCATTTTTTGTGGTTGGAATATGAGGAGAATATTGTAGCCACTAGTCACAATAAAGAAGGAAAATCAAAATTTGAGACTAGATCTCAACCACTGGGACTTTTCTATATTGGCTATGGGAAATCCGAGATGCAAAATTTTCATTTTGAGATATTGTCTTCTCTTTTAAGATTATGATTTCAACAAGAAATGAAAGGGATATTGGAATCACAAGCAAGCAAAGTGACAAAAAGAGCATGGCCAATCCAAGAAAGGATAAAGAAGATAGAACTCAAAAGATGGAGCAAAAGAATGAATTCTCTATGAAGAAAAAATTCTTTTCTGGGCAAAAGGCGTGAGCAGCAGGATTCGAACCTAACGGGTAGAGCCCACATGATGTCTAGTCATGCCCGATAACCACTCCAGCACGCCCAAAATCCCTAATAGTTAACTTAACAATGATTATTTTTGGACAGATTTTTATAAGCGACAAAGAAATTCATAAATAATAATAATAATAATAATAAAAGAACTAAAATCAGTAGTCAAACTTTTGAGAACAATAATTAAAAGCAAGTGTTAAAACGAAATTGTACTTGAATAAATACCAGAAAATAGCCTCGCATTTAATTATCTCCTTCCTTATCCTAGCACCTCTTTTTCAAGGCTGCAATTTGTGTTGGCGAGTTGTGTCTGTGTTAGGTTAAGACTCAAATATGTAGAAAATGCTATCAACACTAACCTGACTCGTGACATGAATAAGTTAGAAAATTCTGACACTAACATGATCCGTCTTGACACAGGTTGACATAAACACGATCCGCTTTAACCCGTGATATATTAAAAATGAGACTCTCAACCTATAATGCCCGCGAAAATTTTCATTTATTTAAATCTAAAATCTATTTGGGTCTAAATAATGAATGTTGACATGAACATGACCCGTTTTAGCCCGTGATATATTAAACATGTGACTCTTAATCTGTAACGTCCAGGAAAAATTTCTTTTATTTAAATCTAAAATCTATTTGAATTTAAATAATGAATGTTCCTCGATAAATTATATTTTTGTAAAATTATGATAAAATGGAGTAACTAAGGATATTACTAGTAAGGATTATGTACGTAAATTTTGTGCAAAATGGAGTATTTTGATATACAGATTTTTGTGAGTATAATCACTCAAAAATTTATAAAATACTCTCAAATTGAAATTTATATCAAAATAATTATAAACTTTGTGGTATAAGTTAGTGAGGGAAAATAAATGTTAAATGGAGTAAATAATCATACCATAGTCTAAGCAGTATAAAAATGGTTAATTGACAATCAAAAAACTGATAAAATATTTTTGATGTTTACCAATCATCAGTTGATGAAAATAATATAAAAAGACACACATCAGTAAAAAGAATACATGGTGTGGCAAAATGGTACTGATATAGTACAAATACATATATATATATATAAAATACTGTGTTGGAGGAAGGTTAATATGAGGAAAGTTAGTCAGTGTAATTTTAGACTTTCAAAGATAATATTTATACAAAATTTTACACTTGAAATATAAGAAATTATAGTGTAGTATAAATTTATACTGTAAAAATGTGGTGGTCCCATTTGCTTTCTCACAAAAGGCCCAAATCTGGCCACCCAACCTATGAGACACATGGTGGCCACTTGAGGTGGGGAGACAAGAGTTTTTTTTTTTAATTTTTGCCCCAAAATTAAGAAAAATTGCAAAAAGGCCCAAAAGTGAACTTTTTTAAGGAAAAAAGTGGTTAAAATTTTGAAAAAATAAAAATCCCAATATTCTCCTAATGGAACCCGGAGTGTCCCTAAGCTCATTTTCTCAACAATTTCTTCTAAATTTTAGCAAGAAACTACTTCCAAGGATTCCAAGAGCATTTTTCCTTTTCCTTTGGGTTTTTCTTCTTGATTCTTGGAAGAGGTTTTGATGAGAAACTTTGTATGATTTTTGCTAAGGATTGTGCTAAAAACAAGTTTTGGGTGGAGAATCACAAAGTTCATCAAGGGAATTTGGGTAAATTCTAAGCTTTTACCAAAAAAAAATTTGTATTTTCCTATGGTATTTGTTATGTAAAAATTAAACAAAGACTATGGCATGATTGTGTGACACTATGGGATATTTATATTGTGTTTTTGTGGCAATGTGGATGTGTGAAATAGGGGTTACACACTTGAAAAACCCCAAGTTCAAAGAACCTAGTAATTTTTTTTTTTTTAGGTTTTAGTGAAATTAAGGGTTTTGATGGAATTTGAGGCAACTAGATTTTTTGGGAAGGATTTGATTTTGATTAACACAATGAAAATGACAATTTTTATGAACAAAAGTTTGTAACATTTGATGGGATAAAATTGCAAAGTTCTTCTTTTTGGGACAGTTTTGAAAAGTGGCAAAAAAAAACCCTATACAATTCAAATTTCAAAATATTTTTTTAATTTATTATTGTTGCATATTCTTTTCTATCATTTAAAATGCTATTTATCAAGCGCCACCTGCAAGTTTGGTTCTTTTACCTTTCTATTTAAGCTAAACATGTTTTTTAATTAAAATTTTCTCCAACTATAGCCTTCATAAATTTTTTTTCCTAATTGTTTCCCTCAAATAATTTCTTTCCAGATGAAAACATTTTTGTCATGCAATCCTCTTAATATTTTTCTTCATATATACACAGCATAAATAATATACTAACTAACTTTTTTCTTTTCAAAACTTCTTTCTTTTAAATGGTGCTCTATTTAATTTTTTTTATTGAACTAAATTATAAAGGAAATAGAAAATAATTAAAAGTATTTTTAAAAACATTTAGATTTTTATCAAGAATATACATGTGGAAAGTACGGGCTCATCACCAATATACTAAAACATGACATTAGCACATTAATTTGACCCTGCATCATGTAGTGCTCAGCCGTCACAAAGCATACCACAAATTATTGAACATTTGAACTCAAGGCTGATTTGTTTACCACCTATGGTGCTGTGAAATAGATAAACCTGAACATAAGACGATAGAGGTGTTTGGAACTTTAGTCTTAACCCGTCAATTACAACTGTAAATAATACAAAGTTTCAACAATTACAATAAAAAGCAAAAAATTACTACAGTATAAAACTTAAAAAATCTGTTACAAGTGAAGTTCTAAATGAAATCTATACTTTTATTTGAGCATCACCATTTACTTTTTTTTTTTTTTGCAAATTTTTAAAAAAATATTTTTGACCATGCACCTATTCCCAAGGGAAACCCCATTGACATTTTTATTTTCTTTCCCGATGAAAGCAGCAGCATTAGTGGATGCGAAGTTCTTCAACGCAGAAGGCTTACTCAATCACACGAACTGAGGGTAAACTTGACTACTTGAGAGTTGATTTGGGTTATGCAAAAATCACTCAACATCTCTAACATTGCACAGGTATCACAAAGAGACCTCCAGATCTCATTCTAAATAAGATTTGATAAAGAACGACTTTCCCATCATGATTTTGAATAGTAAGAAAGATTTTAGGAGTTTAAGTTAATTAAAACTTGTTTAAAGAATGTCGATAAACTTGCATTTAAAATGAGCCATACAAAAGTAAACAGTTAACAACAATCTTTTAAAAATCAACTCAAACTCCTAGAACCTCACTACCTGCTCAAAATGATCAAAGGGAAATAACCCTAGTTTAAAAGGATTAAAAATAAATAAAAAAATTTAATATTCCTTTGTTTGACTTGTGTATTGATCCTGCATTTGCTCTTCTGATTGAGACTAGAGATAGCAACATGACGTTTTGTTTCATAGATAAAGCAGCTTCTCGTTGGTTGTTTCTTTATTTTTCTTCTTTTCGGAGTAAAAATGATAAAAATTTTGGCCTTCCAGAATAAAATCCAGTTACTGCAAGATACCCAAAAAAGGATTAATATCAATCAAGACCATAATAGCAAGGAAACCAAAACAGGGTTATTGCAACACGAACATTATTTTTTGTGATCCAAAGGTTTTGGTATTAAGTTGAATCTTCGACAGATAGCTTCATCATGAAGCAAGCAACTAAGAAAAAGGAGCCAGCATAGCTTCCGTGAAACACTGAAGTCAGTGTCAATACAATGGACAAGTAACAACAAGACTAAAGCAAGCAAAGCGAGATGCATGCTATAAACTTGCTGGAGCACACACGCATATTTATTTGAGCGGGAAAGAAAGTGAAAGAAAACATGTAAATAAAAAGAAACTAAAGCTCGAATACAAACCTCAGCGCACGCCAAATATCTCTTCTGAAGGATAATACATGTGTTTCTCAAGAAAAAGCTCCTCAAAGTCTTGCTTCACTCTGTTTCTGTTAGGTAAAATTCACTAACGCAAGTGCACGTTATCGATCAAGTAATACAATAGTGAGTAAGAGTATCATCTCACAGGGACTGTTGTATAATAATCTAACTAAGTACTAAAGTTGGATTAACTCTAAGGTTTATCTAGCTGATCATATGAAGTTGAGATTGAATAAACTATTGAACTAAAGTACTAAATTAATAAGAAAAATTGTAATTAATTTCAAGAGATACTTCAATAAGACAAGGTGTTAAGGCATTTGATTTCACCATAATCACTAGATATGAATTTCATTAAAATTATGCAACCCAATTAACAATACACATGTGATGACTAAAATTCCTAAATTATTTACTATCCTATCTCTAGGTATAGCAAATCTACTTAGTTTATTAACTCACTATATCTCTATGTAAATTTAAATAAATCAGAATGCATTAGGATTCATGAACTTTCTAGGTAAAGCCACACAAATAATATGGTATATCTCTATCCATATTTAATTTATGGTTATATGTTAGATGAAGCATTTGCATAATTCTCCCTTCTCAGTTTTGAACATGCACATCAGATCATTTAAATGGTAGCTAATCATTCAAAAGAATTAAACATAATAATAAATAACTCACATGAATAAAATCAATTATGGTGCATAACTAAATATGAAATTCACATAATCATGATTAGGCTACATCATAGCCCTAACTAAGAAAATTAGAACATAATTGAAAAAGAAATAAAAACTAAAAATTTAATTGAATCAAACATTAAGAGTTAAGAGAACAAGAAATTATGTCACCAATCTCTCACTTCTTACTCCGGATTGCTTGACGGCTCCTAAGAAAAATAAACAATGCTCTGAAAAAATAAGAAAAACCTAGCTCCTAAGACTATTACATTATTGTCTATTTACACTACTCTTAAGTTAACTAAACCCTTGTTTCACGTCCAGAAATCACAGTTCAGAATCACCCTCGGCACCGCGGCCCTTCTTTCCAAGCGTTGCAGCGCTTCCTCTTTTTTTTTCTTTTTTTTCGTCATAGCGCCACGGCACTCCTTTCCTAGCACCGCGGCGCTGAGTCCCTGCCAACACGCTCCGCTCAGACCACCCCTTGGGCATCGCGGCACTGCGGTGCTTCTGCTCTGCCAACACGCTCCAAGTTCGTGCTTGATTTTCAATTTTTCTCCAATTTCTTGTGCTCATGCTCCCTTTTGTTTTCTTTTCTTTCTTTCTTCAACTTACATCAATAAAAGCATACTTTCATGAAAAAGTTGGGTATTTCATGTAATTTTTCTCAAGAACATAGTAACATTCACTAACTAAAAATGGCCAAATAACTCTCTAAACTAGAGTTATCAAAACCCCCCAAACTAACTTTTGCTAGTCCTCGAGCAAAACCAAGAAGTAACACAAACATGGAACAACAAATCCTTCAAGATGTCCTCCAAAATTTTACCATCCTACAATTCAAAGAAAAGAACAAATTCCATCCAAACATTAAGATTGATTTGCTATTTAAGACTAATTCTAATTCCATGACCCATGAGTGTGTTATCCATTCTTTTCAAATTGTATGCAGTCTAGTAACATCCACATTACTCTGAGAAGCTTTGATGAGTTGTGCAAAGAAACATGTTTCATAGGTTCACCTTTCATTCCTTTCTCCATTAATGTAGGCTAGTCATCCAACTAAAAATCATTAGGGCTTTATTAAGCTTGTAACGTAAGGCTGAGCTAGAGGTAAGATAAAAGTTAATTTTAGGCTCAATTCACCCCTCCCATGTTGATTTCTAGACTCCAAATAGAACTCACTCTTGGTTGTACACCCTTAAACCACTTCAAATGTACAATCCACATTTACCCTTCTTCTCCTTCCAACCATTCAACTCCTGACCAACTGCACTCATTTATGCACTTTTGTTTTCTTAGTCACTCACTGTTGTGTTCCAACCTTTTTTTTCTAGTTTTGTGTTGTTGTTGTAGTTTTTTTCTTTTCTTTTCTTTTTCTTTTTTTTTTCTTTCTTTTTTTTTATGTAATTTTTTTCGTATAAAAATAATATGAATACTAATAAGATCCTTAAAAAGCAAAATTAATCCAACGTCAGATTCAAAAACTTCTACACTTCAAGTAACACTCAACAACTCCCTTGCTCCACTCTTCTAAAATACGTTCACCTTCTTCAGAAATCAACATGTTTCTTGGACGTGGGACAAGGTATAAATGATTGGCTGGTTTAACAAATGTAGGAGACAAAGAAAGAACGGCTAATGCATCAAGGCTCAACAAGGTGACTAGGGATATTTAACCAAGGTCGGCTTGAACGGTTTAAACGATCTAAAAATGGCCTAAATCATGTTTTCAATTAGATGTAACCTAGGATTTCGCCTCGAGAGAAAATCAAATGAATTCTAAAACATGGGTGAACATCAACTGGACATACACATAATTCAAAAATTCAAGATTTTCGTGCTCAAGAAATAGATCATCAATTCAGAATTAGAATTAAACAACAAATCCATCACATGTTTAGACAAAAATTCACACCTCCTACGAATTTCAAGACATCCAAATAAAGGATTCAATCATATCCAGATTCATCAATGCAAGAATGTATCACTTCAAGTTTCAAAAGGGTTAACACTAGTTTTAACAAACAAAAATTTTTGTTTCCCCCCCAAACTAAATAAAGCATTGCTCTCAATGTATAAATAAAAAAGAAAAGGTAAGGGAAACCCCCTGAGTAACAAATGAGGCCAATTGGACTTGTGCAGCCACGTGAACTTCGAGAAGTGATATGGACAACAAGGAAAATAAACAAAACAAAAACCTTAAGAAGTTGATAATGAAAAGAAAACCTAAATAATGAAATAAATATTGAAAGTGAAATCAAGGCTCAAGGTGATCAAGAAAATGCAGTGGAGGGGGAAGTTAAGATTCATCCATGCCCAAGTGTCGAGCAATTGCCCGCGTCATGGCAATATTATATTCTAGGCCCAGTTCCAGAAGACGCAAGCAATCACTGATTGGTAACTTAGGGGCAGGTACAGCAGGCGGTTGAGCTGTAGCAGTGACTTGATCGGGGTAAGAGGGTTGGCTCGAGGTTGAGGCACAAGAGGACTAGCAAAAGTTAGTTTGGGGGGTTTTGATAACTTTAGTTTAGAGAGTTATTTGGCTGTTTTTAGTTAGCGAATATAACTATGTTCTTGAGAAAAATTACATGAAATACCCAACTTTTTCATGAAAGTATGCTTTTATTGATGTAGGTTGAAGAAAGAAAGAAACGAAAACAAAAGGGAGCACGAGCACAAGAAATTGGAGAAAAATTGAAAATTAAGCACAAACTTGTAGCATGTTGACAGAGCAGAAACGCCACAGCGCCCAAAGAGCAGCACCGCGGCACCCAAGGGGTGGTCTGAGCAGAGCGTGTTGGCAGGGACTCAGCGCCGTGGCGTTGGGAAAGGAGCGCCGCAGCGCTATGACAAAAAAAAAGAAAAAAAAAAGAGGAAGCGCTGCAGCGCTTGGAAAGAAGGGCCGCGGCGCCGAGGGTGATTCTGAACCGTGATTTCTGGACGTGAAATAAGGGTTAACTAAGAGTAGTATAAATAGACAACAATGTAATAGTCTTAGGAGCTAGGTTTTTCTTATTTTTTCAGAGCGTTATTTATTTTTCTTAGGAGTCGTCAAGCAATCTAGAGTAAGAAGTGCGAGATTGATGACAGAATTTCTTGTTCTCTTAACTCTTAATGTTTGATTCAATTAAATTTTCAGTTTTTATTTCTTTTTCAATTATGTTCTAATTTTCTTAGTTAGGACTATGATGTAGCCTAATCATGACGATGTGAATTTCATATTTAGTTATGCACCATAATTCATTTTATTCATGTGAGTTATTTGTTATTATGTTTAATGCTTTTGAATGATTAGCTACCATTTAAATGATCTGATGTGTATGTTCAAAACTGAGAAGGAAGAATTATGCAAATGCTTCATCTAACATATAACCATGAATTAAATATGGATGGAGATATACCATATTATTTGTGTGGCTTTATTTGAAAAGTTCATGAATCCTAATGCATTTCGATTTATTAAATTCACATAGAGATATAGTGAGTTAGTAAACTAAGTAGATTTGCTATACCTAGAGATAGGATAGTAAATAATTTAGGAATTTCAGTCATCACATGTGTATTGTTAATTGGGTTGCATAATTTTAATGAAATTCATATCTAGTGATTATGGTGAAATCAAATGCCTTAACGCCTTGTCTTATTGAAGCATCTCTTAAAATTAATTACAATTTTTCTTCTTAATTTAGTACTTTAGTTCAATAGTTTATTCAATCTCAACTTCATATGATCAGCTAGATAAACCTTAGAGTTAATCCAACTTTAGTACTTAGTTAGATTATTATACAACAGTCCCTGTGAGACGATACTCTTACTCACTATTGTATTACTTGATCGATAACGTGCACTTGCGTCTAAATTAATACCTGTAATGCATTTTTATGATGTTACCAAGGTCAGAGCTGTCTTGTTGTTTGCGGTTGTTACAGGTAAAACTATCGATGTGGGGAAAGTGATCTAAGACAGTATTCTTAGAACTATTATGGGTTCCACGACTAGTGGTTTGAGCCACTCTTCCCTCATCACACGACTGTGCATCGACGCTGGAGTCCCGTTCGACCAAGAGGAAGAATTATTACAACCAATAAAAATCATCAATAGAAAGGTCGTGGGAAGCTTCCGAGACCAAGATGTACGCCCTCCGTTTTGGCAAGACACTGGTGCCTCAGCCTCGAGCCAACCCTCTCACCCTGAACAAGTCACTCCTATAGCTCAACCGCCTGTTGTACCTGCCCCTGAGTTACCAATCAGTGATCACTTGTGTCATCTGGAACTGGGCCTAGAATATAATATTGCCATGACGCGGGCAATTGCTCGACACTTGGGCATGGATGAATCTCAACTTCCCCCTCCATTGCATTTTCCTGATCACCTTGAGCCTTGATTTCACTTTCAATATTTATTTCATTATTTAGGTTTTCTTTTCATTATCAACTTCTTAAGGCTTTTGTTTTGTTTGTTTTCCTTGTTGTCCAGATCACTTCTCAGAGTTCACATGGCTGCACAAGTCCAATTGGCCTCATATGTTACTCAGGGGGTTCCCTTACCTTTTCTTTTTTATTTATACATTGAGGGCAATGCTTTATTTAGTTTGGGGGGAAACAAAAATTTTTGTTTGTTAAAACTTGTGTTAACCCTTTTGAAACTTGAAGTGATACATTCTTGCATTGATGAATCTGGATATGATTGAATCCTTTATTTGGATGTCTTGAAATTCGTAGAAGGTATGAATTTTTGTCTAAACGTGTGATGGATTTGTTGTTTAATTCTAATTCTAAATTGATGATCTATTTCTTGAGCACGAAAATCTTGAATTTTTGAATTGTATGTATGTCCAGTTGATGTTCACCCATGTTTTAGAATTCATCTGATTTTCTCTCGAGGTGAAATCCTAGGTTACATCTAACTGAAAACATGATTTAGGCCATTTTTGGATCGTTTGAGCCATTCAAGCCGACCTTGGTTAAATATCCCTAGTCACCTTGTTGAGCCTTGATGCATTAGCCGTTCTTTCTTTGTCTCCTACATTTGTTAAACCAGCCAATCATTTATACCTTGTCCCACATCCCAGAAACATGTTGATTTATGAAGAAGGTGAACGTATTTTAGAAGAGTGGAGCAAGGGAGTTGTTGAGTGTTACTTGAAGCGTAGAAGTTTTTGAATCTGACGTTAGATTAATTTTGCTATTTAAGGATCTTATTAGTATTCATATTATTTTTATACGAAAAAAAATTACAGAAAAAAAAAAAGAAAGAAAAAAAAAAGAAAAAGAAAAAGAAAAGAAAAGAAAAAAACTACAACAACAACACAAAACCAGAAAAGAAAGAAAAAAAAAAAAAAAGAGGTTGGAACAACAATAGTGAGTAACGAAGAAAACAAAAGTGCATAAATGAGTGCAGTTGGTCAAGAGTTGAATGGTTTAAAGGAGAAGTATAAATGTTGATTGTACAGTTGAAGTGGTTTAAGGGTGTACAACCAAGAGTGAGTTCTATTTAGAGTCTAGAAATCAACATGGGAGGGGTGAATTGAGCCTAAAATTAACTTTTATCTTACCTCTAGCCCAGCCTTACGTCACAAGCTTAATAAAGCCCTAATGATTTTTACTTGGATGACTAGCCTACATTAGTGGAGAAATGAATGAAAGGTGAACCTATGAAACATGTTTCTTTGCACAACTCATCAAAGCTTCTCAGAGTAATGTGGATGTTACTGGATTGCATACAATTTGAAAAGAACGGATAACACACACACACGGGTCATGGAATTAGAATTAGTCTTAAATAGCAAATCGATCCCAATGTTTGGATGGAATTTGTTCTTTTCTTTGAATTGTAGGATGGAAAAATTTTGGAGGACATCTTGAAGGATTTGTTGTTTCATGTTTGTGTTACTTCTTGGTTTTGCTCAAGGACTAGCAAAAGTTAGTTTGGGGGGTTTTGATAACTCTAGTTTAGAGAGTTATTTGGCCGTTTTTAGTTAGCAAATATTACTATGTTGTTGAGAAAAATTACATGAAACACCCAACTTTTTCATGAAAGTATGCTTTTATTGATGTAGGTTGAAGAAAGAAAGAAAAGAAAACAAAAGGGAGCGCGAGCACAAGAAATTAGAGAAAAATTGAAAATCAAGCACTAACTTGGAGCGTGTTGGCAGAGCAGAAGCGCCGCAGCGCCGCGGCACCCAAGGGGTGGTCTGAGCAGAGCGTGTTGGCAGGGACTCAGCGTCGTGGCGTTGGGAAAGAAGCGCCGCGGCACTATGACAAAAAAAAAAAAAAAAAGGAGGAAGCGCTGTAGTGCTTGGAAAGAAGGGCTGCAGCACCAAGGGTGATTCTATACCATGATTTCTGGATGTGAAACAAGGGTTTAGTTAACTTAAGAGTAGTATAAATAGACAACAATGTAATAGTCTTAGGAGCTAGGTTTTTCTCATTTTTTCAAAGCATTGTTTTTTTTTTTTAGGAGCCATCAAGCAATCTGGAGTAAAAAATGAGAGATTGGTGACAGAATTTCTTGTTCTCTTAACTCTTAATGTTTGATTCAATTAAATTTTTAGTTTTTATTTCTTTTTCAATTATGTTCTAATTTTCATAGTTAGGGCTATGATGTAGCCTAATCATGACGATGTGAATTTCATATTTAGTTATACCTATAATTGATTTTATTCTTGTGAGTTATTTGTTATTATGTTTAATGCTTTTGAATGATTAGCTACCATTTAAATGATCTGATGTGTATGTTCAAAACTGAGAAGGGAGAATTATCCAAATGCTTCATCTAACATTTAACCATGAATTAAATATGGATAGAGATATACCATATTATTTGTGTGGCTTTATCTAGAAAGTTCACGAATCCTAATGCATTCCGGTTTATTTAAAATCACATAAAGATATAGTGAGTTAATAAATTGAGTAGATTTGCTATACCTAGAGATAGGATAGTAAATAATTTAGGAATTTCTGTCATCACATGTGTATTGTTAATTGGGTTGCATCACGCCGCAGCACTGGAATTTGGGTTGCATCGCGCCGCGGCGCTGGAATTCCAGCACTGCGACGCTAGTCTTTTGTGGCTTTTTTTTTTTTTTGGTGTGGCACCGCGACGCTGGTGTTATAGCGTCGTGGCACTTTACTTCTGCAAACGGCAATTCTGCTGCTCATCCAAACCAGCACCGCGGCGCTCTAAATTGAGGGCTACGACGCTTGGACTCTGCCCAAAGAAATTCAATTCACCCAGAGACTTTTTTCTGCATGCTCCCTTACTGACTTCAACACCTGCAAAACAAGATCGACATTGACAAACAAAAATAACCTGAATTATTTATTTATTTATTTATTTTTATTTTTATTTTTTTTTACATGATAAATAGGGAAATGCTTGGGTTGCCTCCCAAGAAGCACTTGCTTTATTGTCTTCAGCTAGACTGCTCAATGTCACTTTGTAGGAGCTTGTAAATCGAGGGTGGTTTTATGCCTGTTAACTCCACCTCCAAAGTAGGGCTTCAAACGCTGACCATTGACCTTAAATGTGCCTTTGGTATCGTGTGCAACCTTAATTGCTCTAGATGGAAAGACTTGTGTTACTGTAAACGGTCCTAACCACCTAGACTTTAGCTTACCTAGAAACAATTTAAGGCGAGAGTTATAGAGGAAGACCTGTTGACCAACTGCAAACTCTTTTCTGAGAATGTGCTTATCATGCCATCTTTTCGTTTTCTCCTTGTAAAGCTTTGCATTCTCATAAGCATCGAGCCGAAATTCATCCAACTCATTTAGTTGCAGCAACCTAGCCTCACCTGTCAACTGCGCATCAAAGTTCAAACATTTAGTTGCCCAATAAGCCCTATGTTCTAGCTCCACTGGCAGGTGACATGCTTTTCCAAAAACTAGCCTGAAAGGGGACATCCCGATAGGAGTTTTGAATGCAGTCCTATATGCCCAATGTGCATCGTCTAACTTAATAGACCAATCCTTCCTAGAGGCATTCACTGTCTTCTCCAAAATCCTCTTGTTTTCCTTATTTGAAATCTCCACTTGACCACTAGTCTGAGGATGATATGTTAGTGTCACCTTATGTGTAACCCCATATTTTCCCAAAAGTGTCTCAAATTGCTTACTTCTAAAATGTGACCCTTGATCACTTATGATTGCCCTAGGGGTGCCAAATCGGGAAAAAAATGTTCTTTTTCAGAAATTTGACCATGACCTTAGTGTCATTTGTTGGTACAGCAGCTACCTCTACCCACTTAGATACATACTCTACGGCTACTAAGATGTATTCATTCCCAAATGAAGGTGGAAATGGTCCCATGAAATCAATACCCCAAACATCAAATAGTTCACACACAATACTGTTGTTTAAAGGCATCTCATTTTTCCTAGAGATATTTCTCATTCTTTGACATCTATCGCATGAGGCTACATAGAAGTGTGCATCTTTAAAAAGTGTGAGCCAATAGAAACTTGATTTTAACACTTTAGCAGCAGTTTTAGAACCATTAAAATGACCACCAGCCTCTCCATCATGACAAAGTTGTAAAATGCTTACCATTTCATCCTCAGACACATCTTCTTATCACCTGATCTGCGCAAACTTTAAACAAAAAAGGTTCTTCCCAAAAATAGTGTTTAACATCATAAAATAATTTTTTCTTTTATTGATATGATGAATGGGGGGTAGAACATTACTTGCTAAAAAATTTACCAAATCAGCATACCAGGGGACTCGTGTGGATTTGATAGAGAATACCTGCTCATCAGGGAATTCCTCCAGAATTGGGCTGCCCACTTCATCATGATTAGTAATTCTGGATAAGTGATTTGCAACTAGGTTCTCAGTTCCCTTTTTATCCTTGATCTCCAAATCAAACTCTTGAAGCAACAATATCCACCAGATTAACCTGGGCTTGGATTCCTTCGCCAGAAGTTCCTTTTCTGTTGTTGTATAATTCAGTTGTGCTCCCGATAAGGTCCGACTAGCGTAATATATAGTTTGAAAAATTCCATTCTTTCGTTGGCCCAGCACTGCTCCAACTGCTGAATCACTTGCATCACACATGAGCTCAAAGGGTAAATCCCAATCAGGTGCTGCCATGATAGGTGCCGACACAAGCTTTTCCTTCAAAGTGTTAAAGGCCTACAAGCATTCATCAGAAAACACAAATGGAGCATCTTTAACCAACAAGTTAGACAAAGGTCTAGCAATTTTAGAAAAATCTTTTATAAATCGCCTATAAAATCCAACATGCCCCAAGAATCTGCGAACAAGTTTGACAGACGTGGGTGGAGGCAATTTTGCAATAACCTCCACTTTGGCTCTATCAACTTCTATACCGTCTTTCGAGATTTTGTGTCTAAGCACAATTCCTTCCTGCACCATAAAATGACACTTTTCCCAATTCAAAACAAGGTTAGTTTCCTCATATCTTTGTAACACCAATGCTAAATTATGTAAGCATAAATCGAATGATGTGCCAAAAACAGAAAAGTCATCCATGAAAATTTCAATGAATTTCTCAACCATATCAAAAAAAATGGCCATCATACAATGCTGAAAGGTTGTCGGTGTATTACAAAGACCAAAGGGCATCCTTCTATATGCAAAAGTGCCATAAGGACAAGTGAACGTGGTATTTTCTTGATCCTCGGGTGTAATAGGTATCTGATTATACCCTGAATATCCATCTAGAAAATAATAAAATTCATGTCCTGCAAGTCTTTCCAACATTTGGTCAATAAATGGTAGAGGAAAATGATCTTTCTAGTGGCGTCATTTAATTTCTTATAGTCCATACAAACACGCCACCCAGTAACTGTTCTAGTTGGAATTAACTCATTATTATCATTCTTTTGAACAGTCATACCTCCTTTCTTCGGCACAACTTGCACAAGACTTACCCATGAACTATTACATATTGGATAGATGATCCCAGCGTCCAATAGTTTGATAACCTCAGCTTTCACCACTTCTTGCATTTTTGGATTCAGACGCCTTTGGGGTTGAATGGTGGGCTTTTATTTCTCCTCTATAAGAATTTGTGCATGCAAATGGAGGGGCTTATTCCCTTGATGTCTGCAATCTTCCATCCAATTGCGCCTTTGTGCTCTCTTAACACCCTAAGCAGTTTTTCCTCCATAAGATTTGTTAAAGAAGAAGAAATAATTACAGGTAGTGAGGATTTGCCATCTAATAAGCATATTTTAAATGAGAAGGTAAGGGTTTAAGCTCAAGAACAGGAGGCTCTTCAATTGACAGCTTAGGCCTTGTGATGGATTGTCCCACTTCTACAAGTTGCAATGCCTTATGCCTCAGAATTGGTGGATTTGCCTCCATAAAGTCTACATATTCCCTTATTTCCCCATTCTTAACATCTGCACCAGTAGATTGGGTTGGACAAGCTTCAAGCGAATCCTTAAAAGCATCTTCCTAAAAAACCTTAGATACCAGCTTATCAATAGTGTCAATTCTAAAGCAAGAATCATCAGTTGAGGGATATTTCATTGCTTCAAACACATTAAAGGTGACATGATTATCTTGAACCCTGAGAATTAATTTTCCTTGTTGCACATCTATCAAGGTTCTTTCAGTTGCTAGAAAAGGATGGCCTAAAATGAGCGGAACCTCATGATCTTCCTCCATTTCTAGAACAATGAAATCTGCAGGAAAAATAAACTTGCCAACCTTTACTAGTTCATCCTCCACAATACCTCTTGGGTGCTTAATTGTTCGATCTGCAAGTTGAAGTGACACTGTGGTTGCTTTAACCTCTCCCAAACCTAATTTCTTAAAGACAGAAAAATGCATTAAATTGATACTAGCACCTAAGTCACATAATGCTTTTTCGGAATAAGAGTCACCAATAGTACAGGGAATGGTAAAACTCCCTGGATCTTTTAGTTTAGGTGGCAACTTATTCTGCAGAATGGCTAAACATTCCTCATTCAATTTCACTGTTTCATAATCCTCCAGCTTCCTTTTGTTGGCCAAAATCTCCTTCAAGAATTTTGCATAGCTAGGCATCTGGGCTAAGGCGTCTGCAAAAGGAATGTTAATATACAATTTTTTAAACACCTCAAGAATTTTAGAAAATTGCTTATATAATTTGTGCTAGTGGAGTCTTTGAGGGAATGGAATGGGAGGCACATAGGGCTTTGGATCATTTGGAAAAAGCTTGCTCTTGCATGTCTCTTTTGATTGCTCATTACTCTCTTCTTCTTGTTCAATAATGACCTCCTGTTTAGCATCTTCTTGTCCCAATTGTTTGCCACTTCTCAAAGTTATTGCCTTTACTTTCTCAATAGGATTCTTTTCTGTGTTGCTTGGCAAAGAACCCTACAGTCTACCTGAGATCATATTAGCCATTTGTCCTATTTGCATTTCTAGATTTCTAATGGATGCCTCTTGATTCTAGAGTCTTGCATCTATACTCTTCATGAAATCTTGAGTGGAGGTCGCCAGCTTAGCAACAATATCTTCCAGATTCGGCTTTTTCTCTTCCTGTTGCTTGAATCCTGGTAGTGGTCTCATCGCATTTTGATTGCCCCATGAAAAATTAGAATGATTCCGCCACCCCGGATTGTAAGTGTTGGAATAGGGATTATTTTGTCACCTGTTAAAGTTTCCAACAAAATTAGCATTTTCAGAAGGTTGAGCAAAATTATTACCTACCTGGCATTCATTGCTGGCATGTCCTCCACCACAAAATTCACATATTGCATTCTAAATTTTCAT
>JAJQZP010000303.1:0-394722 GCA_025403435.1 Artocarpus heterophyllus
TGCCAAACACCCTATAAAAAACTTACTCAAAATAGTCTTAAAAGGTTTGAAACAGAATTTTGTAATTAGTTTTATTTACCCGGCGATTGCACAAAGAAATGGCGAATTCTGCTTTTGCAATCCTTTCGCTGTTGGCCTTTGCTTCGTTTCTCTTCGATTGGATCCTCTCATTAGTTTCCTTAATTTTTCTCATAATAAATTTAGATTTCTCTGCAATGCTCTGAAGAAAATTCAAAATTCTATTTACACTTTAACAATTATCAAAACAATTTAAGTACGTTAAGGAAAAATTAAAAAAAATAAAATAAATACAAATGAGGCTTAAGTTGAGTTACCATAATGGAGTTTTTTAGTTCTTTCATCTCTGCCTCCATTGGACTCTTATTTTCTTGCTCATAAACTTCTTCTCCTTCATCCAAATTCAGAGACAACAAATGGTTAAAATAGTTTTCCAGTTCTTCGGCATAACTTTCCCATTGATTTTCCACACTCGGCGAGTCGGGATGAGAAGACGAAGGAGATGGCAACCCATAGTCAGAATTGGTAAATTTAACTTCTTTCATGAGTACCTGTTTTCCTCCACTTATTACGAAGAATTCACAAAATTCAGGCTTATTTTGGTGGATGTAAAAACATCCACTAATTGCACTCTTTGATCTCCTTCATATAAAAAAAAAAAAAAAAGAGAAGAAGAAATAATTATTACGAGCAAAGGACAAATTAGAATTAATAAAAGCAATTTCTTTCTACATGTACCTTGATGAGGATCTCATGAAGGTAAGTCCCATGACCAAGTTGGTTATGTGGAGACCAGAAATCAAATCTATGATGTGCTCGTGAATTGGCTTCTCATATTTGTCAACTTTCAAGATTTCAGCTTTTACCTATCAAAAGAAAGAAAAAAAAAGGGGGATATTATTAAAAAGTGTAAAAATTTTCTAGCAAAGGAGACGACCAACAAAATTTTTATTACTACCTTGCCACACAAGGCTTTGTACCGAGAAAGCAGCTGGTCGATCTTTTGTTGCTCGTTCTTTCTGAGAACTTCCAACATCTCCTCGTTAACAGAACTTGCAGGCATCTTCCCAACTGCATCAGAAGATGGAGAAACCATCTCTCTTGATATATAAATGTAAGTTACAAAAATCCCAAATGTGTATTGAACTTACAATAGGTGTTAACGGTATCTTTGGCTATGTCCATGTGGAGAATGATGATTGAAATTGGCTGAGACTTCCACTTCAACAGTGTCCGTCTTAAGGTCTTCAAACCTTCGTCTTGATCGTTTCCTAGCGCGACATAAATCGCCTTTTCTTGAGGTTGCATTTGCCAAAATCTAGCCATAAACCCAACCTGGCCTGTCACTAATTAGAAAAATCCCACTAAACTATGCATCACCAAGAACATGACTAGGAGAGTTGTTGAGATAAAATGAACCCAAAAAAACGCGTCGATTTTACTATTACTATGAATATGATTAGGGAAGGATACAAGTCCTGTTGATTTGAAAGTAGCTTTTATAATTATTTATTTAGAAGAATTTTCAAGGTGCCGTGTCTTGGGCGTGTCTGCTTGCCTTCGTATACTAGTTGATTGTTTTTGTTTCTATGACACAGGGCGGCAGAGTTTTTGGATTTTTTAAATTTTATTATTATTATTATTATTATTTGAGTAAGTTCTCGCAATTTTTCTTTGTAATCTTTCGATCCTTGAGGTTGAATATTCTTGTGGTATTATGTTGATTCTATTTTGATCCAAAAGGTTCTTCTTCGTTTTACAGGAATTAGGAAAGATGACGACAAGAGCTATTAGTTTGGTTAGCTGTATGATTCTAGGATTTTACTCCTTGACAGGTAGTGAGAGAGGATTTTTGAGTCATATTCCGGCCAATTGGAAGTCCTATGTAAGTGGATGGCTTACCAACGATTTCTTGGGATTAAAAATCTCTCTCTGTCTCTCTCTCTCTCTGTGTTTATTTTTGAAATAAATATGTATATGCTCCATTTCTCTTTGCGAACCTGTTTGTGGCTGAGATATGCATTACCGGAAGCATTGTCTTTTCCCTATAAAATATTCCGTCTTTCGAGAATACAACGACCTCTATGACTAGATGCCATGATTTCATTCAAGCATTAAACTATGATTTGTGCTTAATTTAGCCGTACGGTGCTTTCATGTGTTTAGTTTAGAATAAAAAAAAAATACCTGATGGATACCATCGGTATTAAGCACTATATCTAATAAAAGATGGACCCTGATTATAGGTTTAACTGTATGACCTATTTTTTATTCGTAGATGATATTCAGCACTGATGCCTTATAATAATGCTCGTAGAGAATCCAAGAGCTCCACATAGGTGCCACTTGGTTGTGTAGATTAGCTTTATTCTTTAGTTTATGATATTATTGCAATGGATTAACATGACGTTAGCTTCATTGAGTCCTTGAGGACATTAGTTTATGATATTAATGTTAGTTTGAGGAAAATTATCGTCAGCAACAACCCAAAAAAAAAAAAAGCATTCTTACCCCACATTTTTCTTTTGCAAATATTCAACTTGAAATTATAAGTGTGGGTAACAATATTTTCAAGGATGGAGTCAAAATTATACTAACACGTAAAGAACTATTAATTTAAAAAGGCAAGTTTAATTTATATACATACCTATTATATTAAAATTAAAAGCATTATCTGTAAAAAAATAAAAAAAAGGTCATGGCCCCCGCCTCCTGTCTCCGTCATTAAATATTTTACTATACTACACAGTAATAGCCAACTTTAGAAAGAAGATAGAGAGAAATCAAACATGGTGTTTTATTGGAGTCTTAACACTAGCTTCAGATGCATCGTCGGACTCTCTACCTTGTGTTTTGTCAATAAGCTTACAAGGATAAACCCGAGATGGTGGTGAGGACAATTTTTGCTATTCCAAAGCATGAGTGCGGAATATGAGAGGAATAGGATGGGAATGCTAGTTATTTTTTTGATGGCGTTGAAATCGCATCTCCGACATCACTATTATCTTGAAGACTCATCCTAGGTAGTGCGGTATATTTGATGGCAACAGAAGTATCAAGTTAGGCGATTACATTAGTAGTGTGTGTGGAAGTATTTGTTCAAACCATTGTTTTGAACCTATTTTGATTACTGTTATAGCATGTGAGAGCTTTATATCGTAGCTTTTTCATTTTAGTTGGCTTGGATCGGTAATAATTTTATGTGAAATGAAATTATATATGTGTTTAGAATAATGATTAAAGGAGACTTTTTGTAAGGCAAGGAATCTCGTAGAATGTTATTAAGAATGATACAAGGTCTCTTATAAGAGGACGATATGTGTTTTAGTGGTAAGTTTATCTTGAAACCTTAAATAAGTGACTTTTTCGGTATTTAAGTTCACGGACACAATTAGGGTCTCAACAAGTTAGGAATTGAGTAATGAATCATGTCATTCAATGTTTGAGTGTATTTTAAAGAGAATTAGAAATTTTGGTATGAGTGAGTACACCTAAGCTAGTAAGTCAAATGGGTGGCTATGACCTAGCTTTTATTTGAGGTTATGAATGAGTGTTTTATACACAAAATAGCTAGTGAATAAGCTCCAAAAGGGAGACATTGTCAGCTTACTATGAGAACACTTCAGTGTTAAGTAAAAGTAAGGTGTCTATGTGGCACTTTAAAAGGAATTAAGCAAGTAGATGAGCTTATTTTAGCCTATTTTCTCTCAAATCCGACCATCTTTTAAAGGAAAACTCCATTTCTAGCTAGGGTTCAAGAAGATAAGCCCATCTCCAAGTGTCTTGGTCAAGGTTTGAGTAGTGATATGAGAGAAAAACCGAAACTAGTCAAGGTAAGTTTTATTTTATGGTTTTGAGTTTCAATCTTTCAAGGCAGGGGATAAACCTATAATTTGATTCTTTTGAGCAATTCTAGAGTTTATTTTAAGTGCTTAGAAAGACCATAAGCCTTGGTTTCATTTTTT
This sequence comes from Artocarpus heterophyllus, assembly GCA_025403435.1. Taxonomy (NCBI): domain Eukaryota; kingdom Viridiplantae; phylum Streptophyta; class Magnoliopsida; order Rosales; family Moraceae; genus Artocarpus; species Artocarpus heterophyllus. The sequence goes on from JAJQZP010000303.1 coordinate 3,984, forward strand.
TGAAATGAGAAAAGTGGAATTGAACGTGAAGAGTTCAAGTTGTTTCACTAAGGTGAGAATTTATAAACTATTTTTAGGTTTCTTTTTTTTGTTGTATAAACAGACTTTAAGAGATGATATGAATATAATTTTAATGCTATTCAAGGTTTGAAATCATAGAAAAATGATTTAATAAAAAAGGATTTGGTTGTTAGAATGAAAAGTTTTGGAATTATATGAATTTTAGAGAATTTAGGGTTGTTTTGTCGTCTTATGAATACCCTAGACTTTTGTTTTTGTTTGTAGGTTTTTTGATGAATTTTAAGCTTTGGGGAGTGTTAAAATGAAGGGAAAATATTGCCCAAATTCTTAGAAAAAGTTTTAAACTATTTAGAAATCAAAAGTCCACTTTTACTCTTAAACTAATCAGTTTTGCCATGTTACCAATTTTCATTTTTTTTTATACTTTAAGGCACTTTTGAGATTAAGTTTGATATTTTATCCTCTATATTACATGAATTTATGAGTTTTACTATATTGTTATTCTTAGTAATATTTTTATAAGCTAAGTTCTTTGCTTTTGTTAGGAAATACAAGGAAGTGTTAAAGGGTTCAAAAGTAGAATATTTAGTTCTAGTTTTCACTACCTTTCCTCTTATTTAATATGGTTACAACTAAAAAGTTATAAATGACATACTTGTGGGGACTTAATCTTTCTTTTGTTTAAGTTTGATTTCAAACTTGAAATGAGCTCTTTAACACTTAAGTATCTAGTATATATTTAATGGGTTATAACAAAACATAAACACCTATTTTCAGAAGGATTGGATACCAAATTTGAAGAGGAAAATGCTGACAATAATTTACATTACTCCATAATACGAGGTAAGTAAAATTTCACCTACATCACCATAAATGTTGTGCATGTTTGTATGTGTGGTTACGACTCTATGAAGCATAAATAACATGAGCATGTTTTGATTTTGAGCATTACGCAAGCATGGATTATAGATGAAAGACATTGTACACAAAATGTTAATTTAAAAGAAGAAGTATATAGGAAGAAGTTTTATAAGGTTTTATGGGCTACTTATGACGGGATGGTACATAAAATTGAGTTAGTCTCAATGGAGGCTTACTGTTTTAATATGTTGTCTTGATGGAGACTTATGGACCTTATTATTATCTCAATGGGGAATTACAGTGTAGGACGCCACACGACAACATTAATGGTCCAAAAGAATTGATTGATAGAAATCCAACTGTTATAAGAAACCCTAAAAAAAATCATGCATATGTTATGTTTTATACAAAACGAGTATCAAATAGCATTTTCAACATAAAAAGCCTTAAAACCTTCATTGAGCTCTTAATTTCAACTCATCCATTATAAGTGTATATCAAACACCATTAGAATTCACTTTTTCATTTTTTTTTCCAACCAGATCCATCTTTAGGAAATCTCAAGTCATTTAGCTATACATTCAAATAAAATTGTACAAAACATACTTTTAAAAAATGAAATACGCTGTTAATATAATCAAACACATCTCAAATGATTATGAAACATTATACAATGCCATTAATATCATGAAATCATGTAATGCATTGGCCAACAAGTATGTGAGAATACCGGGCATTATACATTAAACCTCTTAGAAGCTCTTTATAGTATTGATGTTTTCTTATCTTACACGAAACTATGCATGTAAAGTACACTTTTAATTATTTTACTCAATTTGAGATTATATGCTTATCATTTATCATATTATGAACTATTATTACAATTTATATTTATCACATACTTAGCATTTTAGTTGAAAGTTTCATCTAAAATATGCATTATTGACAATTTTAGAGTTTTTTAAAGTTTTGTTTAAAAATAAAAGTGTTCTAATATGACTTTCCATATTTTACGCCAATTTCCACCAATATAGTTATTTCCGTAAAATTTAAGTGCCGACATATATTTTCACAAATATCAATGTTTTCATTCCTATTTACATGTTTGTGGATCGTGAGAAAAAGATACTCGTGCCATTAGCCATATAGTATCCCTCCTTCCAAATTGAATTCACAAAATTAATGTAAACTGTAGAAGAATGTTTCTTCTTTTGTGTACTTGTACTTTTCAATTAAAAAAAAAATTAGTACCCCAAATCTTATAGGGTGTTTAATCAAAACTTTTACTTATTACAGTATAAAGTTTTTACATGTTAAAAGTGAATTATAGTATAAAACTCTAGCATGCTATATTTTTCAATTAAAAAATTTCAGCTCTTACTAGACATCCCAAACACCCTTTTAATTAGAAGAGAAACTACTTTAATTAAAAAATAAAAAAAAAAACTGTTGAATGCTAATGGATCACCTAACTTGAGAATGTTCCTATATTTTGAATATAAAATTGGTCAACATGTATACGTATATGTTATATTGTAATATGTTAACGATCATTTTCAGAATAAAAAGTGTCATCAGCTTGAAATAATTGTTCCCATAAAGAATTTTGAGAAGCATATTCCTCTGCAGGCAAAATCGTAGCTAGATCAGACTGATATTTTAATCCTCATTCCAAACACTTCTTAAGGTTCCCTTACGCTATAGCATAGCCAGAATTGGTTCTTGACGGTAAGCAATCAATACTGAATGCCAATGGCAAGAAACATGGTCGTTTAATGTATAAAGGTCAACACGCTTTCCTTCTGGTGCATTGTCATGCATCAAAGAATTTTCATTTATTTATTTATTTGTTTATTTATCTTTAACAAAATACAAGAGGTGTTTTAGGTAATTTTTCTATATTTTTTTAATCTTATATGGTTCAATGTAATTTAACTTTTTAAAAACTGAGTATTAATTCTTTATAAGTTTCAATAAAATTATTAATATTTTCTAGACTTAATATAATTCCGATATCAGACGAGATATTACCACTAAAAGTTTTTATAGCTATGGCAAACTTTTCTCTTTTTTTTTCCTCAAATAACTTATATAAAAAGTGCTTCAACGTTTTCCTCATGGTTATTGCCAGCTCCAAAAGAAAGAGATGCCTCCATTCCATATTCCATGTATAGTCTGTACACCATAAAAGAAAAAGCTATACAACTAAAAACAAGTGAACCATGGGGAACACATGCCATAACGAATAATTGCTTCCCTCTAAATATACGCTCTAGAATAGAAAGTTCTTCAATTGCACTTCAGAAGAATTGAAAACTTCCATGGAACAATGAAGGGAAAAGAAATTAATACCAGCTCAGGCCAACTAAAAAGGTAAAGCTACTTCACATGTTAAAATAATAATCAAAATAGGTTTAAAATAATGGTTTGAACTAATACCACCACACACCCTACTAATGTAATCGCCTGACCTGTTGCCATCAAATGCGCCGCACTACCTAGGATGTGTCTTCAAAATACTTCGCAGGACCTGAGAGATGTGGGTGTTCTACCTGATCTCGCTGCCGTTTACGGTGGGCATGGTGATTTTAACTCTCAGGTACTTCGCCGGATCTGAGGTTCCTCTCTACGTCCTCCTCACAGTCGGATATACTTGGTTCTGCTCCCTCTTCATCATCATCCTTGTCCCTGCCGATATCTTGAGGGTACGCTTCAAATTCTTTGTTTTTGTTTTGCCCAAGTAGGTCGGCATTTCCGATCCTCAACGCTGAATTAGGTGCATTCCTTGCGAAATGAATTCGGATGATTATGGATCTAATTACGTTTTTTTAGTAAATTTTGGAATTGATTTTCATAGTTGCAAATGGTGCTTTGATATACTGTTTGCAAATTTTTCTTTTTTGGGGCATGAGCTATATAATTCACCATTGCACAGCTCTCATAAGAGCTGAATTTACGGTGTTAGGATATATATATATATATATATATATATATATATATATATATATATATATATTTTAAATACATTTTAGATTTGGATTTTGCGTAAGTTTGCGTGTTGGTCGGGTTATAGCATCGGATTGTTATTAGGATTTTTTTTTTTTGCTGACGGATAGAATTCAAATTTTATGACAATATTGAGTATGACCTTTTTTCAAGAGAAATAGAAGAATATGTTTGTGAGTTTCAGTTTTCTACACTACTTTTGCCAAGAAACGCTTGGCTACTCTTCTTAAAATCTTTTGTTGTGTTATCATAACATCATGGTGTAGAGAAAGCTGGATCTTTTTTCTACATGCACTTTTTAGTAATTGGCTTTTGCATCCTCATGTTTATGATGTCATACCAATGTGAAATTCAAACTAAAGAAAATCAAGTTGATGATTACTACTTTTGCACAGTTAAATCAAGTTGATATTGCCGTTAAGCCATATCGATAATGTTCTATGGGTGTAACATTTCTTTTGTTGTTCTAAGGCGCTAGTTTACGCGTATTGATACTGTTCTATCAGTGTAACATGTCTTTCATTCTTTTTACGTGACTGTGCTTATCAATTATCATATTGAGAAACACGTTGCTTTACCTTTTAAGTTGGCCTGTGCTGGTATTAATTTCTTTCCCCTTCATTGTTCCATGGAAATTCTCAATTCTTCTGAAGTGCAATTGAAGAAACTTTCTATTCTAGAGCGTATATTTAGAGGGAAGTAGTCATTCATTAAGGCATGTGTTTCCTATGGTTCACTTGCTTTTAGTTGTATAGCTTGTTCTTTTATGGTGTACAGACTATACATGGAACATGGAATATGGAATGGAGGCATCTCTGTCTTTTGGAGGTGGTAATAACGACGAGGAAAACATTGAAGTATTTTTTATATGAGTTATTTGAGGGAGAAAAGGAGAAAAATATGCCATAGAATTTTTGAACATCTAATCACATCGGAATCATATTAAGTCTAGAAAATATTAATAATTTTATTGAAACTTACAAAGAACTAATACTCAGTTTTTAAAAAGTCAAATCATATTAGAATCATATAAGATTAAAAAAATATAGAAAAATTACCTAAAACATCCTTTGTATTTTGTTAAAATATTAGTTTTGTCCTCTTGTTCTATAAATGCCCATAACATCCATGTGTTTTCAAAATCATACACAAAATAATCCTAAAGAGGATTGAACCTTTTAAAAAATCTAAATTGCCCTTTCTAATCTTTATTAATTATGATTTGAAATATTATTAAACTAAAATACCAAGTAAAATTAATATTAAAAAGTATTTACCAAAAAAAAGTAATATTAAAAAGTTATAAACTTTCAAAATAAATTTAAATATTTTAAATTATCTTTTCTTTCACATATTTAGAATAACATTTAATATATATTACAAAGGATAATCTTCAAATTTTTTTTAAAAATAATTGCTTCAGCGAGTATTTTAAATACAGTTTTGTTAACACATAAAGTGTTTTGAATATTTTAACAATAAAAGAGATAAAGTAGTATTTAGGCAAAAAAACATAAGATGTTTTGAGTATTTTTTTCATAATTGATAATTTAACAGTGTCCTATCAAATTGTACTAAATAATAAAAACACCATTTTATTTTACTTTTTAAAAACAGTTTGATGCTTTAAAAATCAATTATGCACCGTTAACTTTATCAAATAAATTAATATAAAAAACTGATAAATTTCCTTTTGAGTTCTTTTCTTTTCGATTATTGATTTCTTTTGGAAAATTTTCAATTACCGATTACTGGGAGCATTTATTATGAACTCATTGTATGATTTGTTGTAAGTATTTTTTTTAAAAAAAGAAAGGAGGATTTCATTATTCAACCAGTAAACCATTACAGACAGTATGAATGACTATAGGGCAAAATCTCCAACAAAGACCGATACCACTAGTATAAATATATCAACACACTGAAAGAACAGAGTGTGTCAAAAGCCTGAAAAATAAGAGAGTATTTTGACACAACGATAACACCCCTATATTATGCTCTTTTAATAAAACCCTCAAAAACAGATGGAAAATCCAATGGGTCGAGAGTCACAACACTGAAACACAAAGGTCACCACCTATGCTGCAAAAAGTAAACTCTCGCAGAATGGATAAAATACAAACACAAATTAGAAGATGAAAAAACATCCCTTTTAATGAAAAAGAAACTAAGAATTCGTTTGATTCGAGTATTTGAGTAAAATATTTAAATAAAAATTTAAATTTTTATAAAAAAAATACTATAATAAAATAATTTAAACCTTCATTTAAATATTCAACCAAACATACCCTAGCCTAAAACAACTGCACAAAACAGACATCTTTATTAAAAACATAAAATAGAGGACTTGGCCTCGCGCACAGACTAAATAGGCTACCGACCAAAAGTCGAAACACCTGAGACGAACAATAAAAGACCGACAAAGGCAAAACCATTGTGAGGGAAAGGAAGCAGTGCCAACAATAGGGCCACGACCAAAACGCAGTCACTGCCTCCATCAAGGCAAGGCGCACCTACATAACCGGTGGTAGACCACTAGACCAAGAACTTCTCACCTTAAGTACAGCCACCCAAAAAATCAAACAATGTTGGAGGCAAGTGTTGATCCGCTGACGACACTCACCAACCCTTATAACCCACCGCCCCCCACAACCCTAAAATGATGATGGTAAAAAGCCGCTAAAGCCGTAGAATCTCCTGACGTCGGCGCGCACAGAGAGAACCTCTGATGCCTAGCAATGTCGCCCCTTCATTTAGTCAAAAGCTACCATAGTAACACCACGAACAAGTGGTTGAGACGCCATCGGTGAGCCACCTAAAGACCCCCCCGTTGCTCCTTCCTTAGGACTGGAGAACAAAAGCCAGCCAAGCAGCGACAGCAGACTCGGACCCAAACGCGGTGGCACACTAAGAAAGAAAGAAACCGTGGGGTCAAAGGGAGAGAGAAAATAGAATTAGTTACTTCATCTTTACTTGTATGAAAATATCTAAGCGCAAGTAACGTTACTTGACATGTGTGGCTGAGAACGAAACTCTCTGCCATTTTTTTTTTCTAGTTTCTACTTTTGCAAGGGGGTGTTCATCCTCTCCACTACCACTTTTTTAATAAAAAAATCTCATTCTTTTTTTTTTCTTTTTTTCCCTTTTTTAATCTTCTTTTTTTTTTTTTTTTGCTTTCATTCTTTTTTGTTATCTTTTTTTTTTCATTTGCACAATTAGTGGTTTATTTTTTTTTATAATCCTTTCAAATATTTTTTTATATATCCTGAATAAATAATTTACTATCTAATTTTTCCTGTTAAATACTTTTTGCTCTTTTAAAATGTGTTCTATTAAACGATTACGATAATAATGAATGAGTGAAGAAAAATTTAGATACTGGTGTGAAAAAAATTCAAAGAACACACGCTCCACGCACGTATGCATAACTAGTTTAGGTTTGATATTGTTAGCTAAAGATAATGTACGTGTTGCAGATGTACAAGTTGAGGAGGCTAGAGTACTTTATTATGGTCATAACCAACGACGTGAAACTGCCACGTGCCTTGGACGTGATGACCTTATGTACACTTTTGAAAGATTGGGATTGGGAAACTAGATGTGTGTGTGTGTAGGTGATATTGTGCATGCTATATGGATAAGTTTTCTTTGATCTTATTCCTCATTCTAGAATCTAATGTACTGTGTGCGAATCTGAACATAAACAATAGGAAGACGTAAAAGCGAAATTCACATATGGTTTTCACATTCTCTTTGTCTGGTTGCACCACGTGTGATGTCACATGCCGTTCGAAAAGGGTGTGCAGCCAAGTTAGCAAAATATGCAACTTTGGATTTTCTCAAAAAAAAAAAAAAAAAAAACAACCAACTTGGGTGACTGATTTTTTTAATTTCTCATTTACTAGTTTTTTCGAGAAATTAGATTTGGTGGTTTTTTTAATGGTCTTTTTAAAATAAACGACCATAACTTTTTTAAATTAGACAAATGACCGTTAATCAGTGATAAACTGAATTTATGTGATAAACTACTCAAGTTTATCGATGTTAAACTCAATAAGTAATAAATTCAAGTTTATCACTAATAAATGGTCATTTACATAAGTAAGAAATTATGATCATTCATTTTAAAAGTACTTTTCATAAGCTAGTGACCTCTAGAAGTACTTGTAAAGGTCATTCACCTAGTTTTCTTTTATAAGCTTTTATCATTTTGGTACAATACAATTTAACGTAATATTATTTTAGTACTTTCTTTTGTTTAGAAAACATTAAAAAGATACCTCCTAATTTTTGAAAACATAACTTTAGTATCCCACCCGAGTTTATTTTTTGAGATGCAAAAAGTCCATCTTGTCCTTTTAATATAAAGACCACGATTAATTACATGAACAGCAAAGGGACCAAAATGAAAATAAAATAACAAATAAACACAAACTCTATTTCTTCTTCATATTCCTTGAAAATTCCCCAAAAAAAAGGGATCAAATTCACCACATCAATGATGAAACAACGAAATCTTTGAAGGAAAAAGAAAAATTAATGCCACGAAGAAAAAAGAGAGAGAAAGAAATCCAACTAGGCAAGAACAGAGCACAATCTATTTTTGAAAGGAAACAAAACCAATACTATGTCACTGACACGACAACAAAATGAATTAAGGATTGTTCCTTTTTCAACAATAGACATTATTGATGTCTTCAAACGGCTCAACACCATGTGTGGCTACACATGATAGTCGGACTACCTACATCTTCTCCTGATGGTTTGGTATACTCGAACTTGCAAGGAAAGAGAATGCCTTATAGTAAGGGGGACATTAGTGTGGCATATGCCAAGGACACTTCGACACTCAAGTTAGATAACTGATCAAGATGAATTGGTGGAGAGGTAGAGTTTAAGCAAGAGAGTCCATTACTTTTGGATAGAGTTAATGCTCTTATTTATAGTGTTTAATTTGGACCAAGTGAGGCAAGCTTAGCTTGAGACCCGGGGTGTACAATTGTATAGAGTTCTATAGGCCAATGATAGGTGTCACAAATCCTAAAAAAAGGAGGATATCCCAATAGAATGTCGAGATGACGCCACATGGTGGTCCTTGGAAGTTATTCACTCCTACTTGTGGAAGTGTTGGTGTGCGCGGCATAAGTGCCTTGGTCAGCATCCAACCTAGTCAACCCTTATTAAGGTCCTTGCATGGCCTTATTGTCCTGATCAATAGATTGTGCTCCGCTATAAGACGGGGCCAACAAGTAAGTGGTAGACTAGAAGTTCGTGAGGTCTAGCCCGAGAACCATTTATGCTCTTTATGTCGATCAAACAACCACTATCTAAGGTGAGATTAGTGACCTATCCGACTCCAAAAACATTTCGGGTATAAATGGATCCTTATGTTCGAGTACAAGTTCATCCTTTAGTTTGCCAAGGACTCCTACATCCAAGAGTATCACAAGCTTAGACATGGTGGAGATTATGCCCAAGGAGGTTGACAACCACCGAGGAGGGCGTTCCAACTCTGAGCAGAGGGCTTTATCCGAGGACTCCTTAAAGTTTGAAACCCTTTTGTGATCAGTCCTATGTGTCTAAGAAACCGGGTAGAAGTTCCCTCTTGACTATTGCATAGATGCTCCTAGGTACAATTTGGCTAATTAGACTAGAATTAAGTAGTTGGAACATGTTTGGAAAGTGGCTGCTTTAGAGAAGCAAGGGACCTTTGGTCAGGACTATTGTTCCCAGATCAAGATCATTGATACCAGGGCCAAAGGTGGCAATGCTTTTGCTTGGAATGACAATAGTGAGAGAGATGACACCAGAGATATCGTGGGAGATGGTGAAGAAGAAAGTGTTGATGAGATAATGGTGGCGTCTCCCATCTATACGATGGTTAGAGACATCCATGTTTGACGTACTCAGAGCGCGAGTACATCAGCGACTAAGTTTTCTTCATTAATAACAGAGGGGAAGTTGTATGAAGTTCGTGTTTGGCACAACTTTCTAGATTTCATCACGATTCAAGTTGGGCCTAATGATTTCTTAACTAGGCCTCCTCCAGGCCACATCATTTATATGTAGAGTTCTTTTGAGTCAAATTTAAGGTTGTTGTTTTATCCCTGGATGCATCGGGCCCTAAAAGAACTAAACATCTGCCTCGTTTAGCTCAAATCGAACACGTATCGCATGATGGTCAGGTGCTTCATCTTGTTGATGTTCTATTACACAACTAAGATGTCGTTCTAGACCTTCAAGTTTCTCTATAAATGAAGAAACTCCTAAAGCAGATGAGGTAGTACTACTTTCAAGGGTCAATGGCAATTTGGTGCTCAGAAACCCCCTACTATGACAAAATCTAGAAGTATGAATGGTTCTACATCAAAGGTTCCTAAGAGGTAGAGCTGGGAAGAAAAATCCTCAATGAGAAGAGGGTGCCGATCAGCTTCAGTCAAGGTCATGATTGGAGCAAATCATTAGTCATCAAGGAAAAAGTCTTCGAGAAGATTGAGAGGTTGAGAGAAAAGATAGAGAGGCTAATTAGCAATAACAAAAGCTCCTTAGCAAGCAAATGCTGAGACAATATGGCTGGTCGGCAAGTTTAAGCTATGATGAGGATATTCCAATTGGTCAACCATTATTGCCAGTTGCTGTAGGAGAGAACGCCCCATATTATTAAGCCCAAACCGATGCATGTTTGAGCAAAACTACTATTTAGGCCACACGTCGATCTAAGAGGCATATGTGGGTGTCGTATTCATCCACTCTCAAGGACGCATTAGTTGGTGTCCTCGAGGAGCGGGGCCCATACTATGCAAATGAGGAGATGGACAAGCTTATTCAAGCCCTCTATTCAAACAGGCCTCTTTAAATCGAAGGTCAACTTTATTTTATTGAAATTCTTCCAAATTTGTTCTTGCTCAGTCACGGATCTTAATGCTTGCTGTATTTTGTAGATATGGCCGATGACCAAAGAGGAAGGTGTTGCAATGTGGAGCCAAATCAACTTAGCAAAGGAGAAAGAAGAGAAAAAAAAAGAGGGGGCAGTGGCCTAGCACCGCGGCGCCCAAAAGGAGGGCCGCGGCACCTGAACCAGCGCCGCGGCACCTAAACAAGGGCCTCAGCGCCTGTCTGAGAGCAAACCAGGGCCGCGACGCCCAAAATGAGGGCCACGGCACCCGAAGTTTGGTTTGTTGTGAAATTTTGAGTTAGAGTCGAACTCAAATGCCCCAAAAAGGGAAAACTACTAGGGTTTCTCATTAGTTGCTATTTTTCTCTTCCTTTGGGTATAAATAGACATAAGGTGGCTAGGGTTGAGTGTGTGTGACATTGTGAGTGACATTACTTTGTATGAGGCATAATTCTTGAGAGCTTCATTCTTGAGAGAGAAAAATTCCCACAGGGTGCTAGATAGAAGAGAGTTTTGGTAAGCACAATTTGAGAGTGTGTGAGAAACTTCTCTTGCAATCTGTAATCTTCTTCATCATAGTGGAATCTGCAAGTGACAGAAATAGGACGTAGTCTCAATTTTGGACGAACCTATATAAAATTTGGTGTCTCTCTTTTCTTTTCTTCTTCAATTTATTTTCTGCAATTATTCGTTCTTGTGATCCTTGGAATTAGGAGTCGCCTAATTCCACAACAAGTGGTATCAGAGCGGAGGTTTTAATCAAGAACAATGACAGGAGAAGAAGGTATAGCAGCCGGTATCACCAAATTTGATGGTTCAGATTTTTTCTATTAGAGGATGCAAGTAGAAAACTACCTCTACAGTAGGAAACTGCACTTGCCTTTGGGTAATATGCCTGAAGGCATGAAGGATGAGGAGTGGAATCTCCTTGATAGACAGGTGTTGGGTGTGATTCGTTTGACCTTGTTAAAGAACGTTGCCCACAACGTTGCAAAGGAGACTACTACAGCTAGGATGTTGAAGGCTCTATCAGAGATGTATAAGAAGCCCTTAGCCAATAACAAGGTCAATCTCATGAAGAAACTTTTTAATTTACAAATGCCTGAAGGTGCCTCGGTTGTAGAGCATCTAAACAGTTTCAACACAGTCCTGAACCAATTGGTCTTAGTATAGATTAAATTCAATGATGAGATCAATGCCTTAATCCTTTTGGCCTCGTTACCAAATAGTTAGGAACCCATGAGGGTGGCCATTACAAATTCGCTTAGGAATACAAAATTGAAGTTTGTTGATGTCAGAAACTCCATTCTGGCGGAAGAAGTTCGTAGGAAGGACTCAGTGTTAGACATGTATGCTCTAAGGAGTAAAAATGTAATACGTTTTTGGAGACATTTTTATCAATAAAGAATTTATTCATACCAAATATTGTCCTCTTTACGTTCATATTCGTTGAATGTATGATAAGCAAACAGTAGTCTGAGACTGTCAATCTAAACCTTAAGAGTTGGGCATATGATGGGATGATTATGCGGTAGACACGACTCTTAAGGTGATGGTCTAAAATATATGATCCGCAATCGAGGGAATAAAGTTGGGCGCTTTATTCATGTAAAGATTGTTATGTTGTCTATATCCCTTTTGGGAGATGGTTTGTCTTGGCCATCGGAGTTGGACTCCGTGAATAGAAACATTAGCGCATTGTCATAGGTGACGATGTGTTGGATCGGGACATAAAGTGAATTGATTTGGATTAATAATTCTGTCTTGTCAAATCGATTCACTTTAGACAATCATTTGTATTGTATCTTAATCCTGAGATGAATAATGGGCCCGTTGTCTCGACTTGTGTCTTTTGATGTACCAATGGGTGACTCCCACATCTCTATAGTGGCATGCATGCCGGTACGTTGGAGGCATGACTCTTGGTAGCGTAGACTTGTTATTCATAGATATGGAATCCATAGCTCCTCTTTAGGAGTAATGATATCCTCTTATATGCGTTGTCCTGTAATTGGAAAACTGGAGCGCTCAACCATTTGGATACATAGGTGTAACCGAATGGTATACTATCTTTGGATGGTAAGTTTTCTAATGGTGAGACAATGGAACGTAAGATAAAAATAATCGGGAAGGTAAGACAGAACTTGTCCTTAAGCCGATTATGGATGATCATATGGGGATGTGATACACTATGATATGTCATGGAGACTTAGCTACACGAGCTTCGTAATTCTATAAAGTTCGAGAGTGCAGCTCCAAGCTTTTAGTGGAGTAGCGTTGGAGTTGATAATTGTGAAATGTATATCTGGGATATTGGGTTTCATAGTTATCATGAGCTTGAACTTTATAGGTCCATTTTGGTCCCCTTTGCTAGCTCACAAAATCCTGTAACGACACGGCGTGCTTTTCCAATAATTGGTGACTTATGTCGGATTTATCAGATTGGTTTAAAATTTATAAGAATCAAATAATTCATGTCTGTTTATCGGTTGAATTAATTATGTAAGAAATTAGTTCAAGATGAACTTGTTGAATTATGGCGTTCGGATAATTCTTGTCTGTTTATCGGTTGTTTTAATTTTGGACAATTAGAACAAGATAAACTTGTAGAATTATTGTGAATTGATTTATTTTCTTAGAGATTATCTTGATAAAGTTTGTTTTGATCAGATATCTTTTCTATTGGGCTATTTGAATCAAAACTGAGACTTTATCCTTTAGAATCTCGGGTGGAAAATAAAAGATTCGCGGAGATTTTTTCTCGGCAGTTCGGCATGCCGGATGACGTGTTCGGCCTGCCGAACTGGCCAGTTCGGCCTGCCTATCTCACAGTTCGGCATGCCGACCGCGACAGCTAAGATTACGCGTTTTTCACGCGTATCTTATCAGATATTGATCCGAACTTGATTCAATTTCGATTTTTGAGACCTAATCTGATATGGACTGACCCCAAGGACCAATAGGTATAAAAAAGGGAGTGAGTCTAAAGATTTACTTAGATCAATTTGAGAGATTAAGAGTGATACTCTTTTAGTGAGCATCTAAAAACTCCCTGAGAGCTTTTGTTCACAAATCACGAACACTAGCTTTGGGTTCTCTCTATTGGTTGGAAGGAGAGTCACCGGTGGAAGAGCTGTACGTGTGAGCCCACACTCACTCCGGTTGTGGATAGAGAATAGCAAAGAAGACCAGTTGGTTGAGGCTCTTCTGGAACGTTACTTCTCTACACAGGTCGCGGAGGTTCTTCGGCATACTGAGGTTAGTAAGATCTGTTTAATTTATACATATAACATGTCAAACTTGTGTTTTGGAAAATACTCTGATGAAAAATTTTTAAAATTCCGCTGCGCACTTTGTTTCCAACAATTGGTATCAGAGCCGAGGTTTTTACATAAATTTGCAAGTTTGTGATCATGTTATATGCATAAATTTTGTGATCTTAATCTCTCCAATGCTTGAATTAAATTTTATAGAGAGATGGCACTCTAGGTTTCTATATAATATATATGTTGTCATGGATTATATGGTGAATGTTTATTAATTAATTATGGTTGATTAAATTGTTGTTTAATTATTTATTAATTAATTAACACCGGTTATGGTTCCTTAGAGGTTAGAATGTGTATCTAGGTTTTTCATGTAATTAGATGGCGGACTATCATCTCCGTCTAGGAATTATTATTTAATTTGTAAGAATTTTGTAATTAAATAATTATTCGGAGAAGACGGAACGAGAAGTCGGATCTTGAAGATAGATGATGGCGCCTCCAGGTATTTCCTGAGTCTCTAATTTTATGTTTTTGAATTGTTGAAAATAAAATTGATGAATTGCATTAAAATTGTATTTTCTGGATTGAGGGTTTTCTGCTCGGTCGGCATGCCGGACCTCACAGTTCGGCAGGCCGAAGGTCACAGATCGGCAGGCCGGACATACGGTCCGGCAGGCCGACAGTGGGGCAGAAATTTTGGTGCTCTGCCGGCAGGCCGAACCTTCATGTTCGGCAGGCCGAACCACCATGATCGGCAGACCGATCACCCAGATCGGCCTGCCGACCGAGAGCTGCCAGGTGTCCAGAAAAGGTGCGATTTTTTCAGTGCAGTTTTAATTTTATTTTTGGGACGATTCTGAGAAACATTAAATTTGGATATGACCGGAAATATGAAGTGTTCGATTCATACGGGATTGAGGACTTGAAGATGGACATTACATGAAGAATGATACAGCTTGAGGATTCAAGGATGAAGAATCGATAAATGTCTCGATTATTCTCTTGTAATCTTATTTTTTCTATTCTCTAGGGTGGAACCATAATATTACGGTTATTATTATTATGCTTGTAGCTTTGCTTGATTGCTTTGCTTGTCTGCATTATAATATGATTTACCATGTATATTGATAACATGTCATATAGAATAGGGAGTGCCGCTCATATTAAAATTGTTCATGCATAATTTTAAAATAAAACCTTGACTTCAAAAGATTGAGTGGGAGAAGGTTTTCGAAGAGAGAACCTAAGGCCTCCATCGTTGGTCCATAGGAAGAACATGATGGTCCCAACCCCTAGGAAGGGATTTCTATTATGTACCAGATTGGATCTCTAAAAGGATAAGGTATTTTAGTATGATTTATGGTTGCACACCCCTAGGTGGTGATTATAAATCATGGATAAAATATTGAAACGGTGGTTATACACTCACGTTAATTTTATTATTAACCTCCCCTAGGAGCTCTGTTAATAAAATTAATGGCCAAAGAAACGATTATTAGTATATGCTGGATCATACGGGTCCTGGATGGCATATATTAATCAGGAGGGGATCCGTGTTCCTGATTGAATTTGGCATGACTCCCCTAGGAGCTTGTTGAATTCTGAGTTGGGAATTATCGTTGTAAGGTTGTGATATTTTCAAGGTTTTGACACATAAACACATTTGTATGATTTTACATGATTGTGTTATCTTACTAAATTATTAAATATGTTTGCTTATGTTTGGTATATGATTCTTTATTGTAGATTGAAAATGTCTAAAAACGCTTTATCATCGATACTTGACAAAAACCAATTAACCGGTGAGAACTATAATGATTGGAAACGGAACCTGGACATCGTCCTATCCTTTGAGAAACTGAAATATGTACTGACAACTCCTTGTCCTCCCGAGCCTACGGGAGACTCAAGTAATGAGCAATTCCAAGCGTACGAACGCTGGAAAGATGCTAATGATCAGGCCCGCTGCTATGTTATGGCTAGCATGAATAACGTGCTGCAGGCTCAACATCAGGATTATGAGACTGCGAAGCAGATCTTGGATAATCTTGAGGACATGTTTGGAGGCCAGGCCATAACAAAGCGGCAAGGGGCGCTTCGGAAACTCTTAAACTGTAGACAGAGACCGGGGACATCTGTAAAGGAGCACATGATGTTGGTCATGGGTTACCTCGCTGAGGCTCAAACCAATGGAGCCGACATCGATGCTGAAACTCAGATGACTATGGTCTTTGAGACTCTGTCTAAGGAATTTATTCCGTTTAGAGCTACTTTTAATCTAAGCAATAGACGGGATATGACCTTGACAGAACTGATGAAACAGTTACAGGAGTTTGAACTGCTGATCAGGGAGTCTCCTGCTGGTGGAGAGGCCAATATGGTAGCTGCTTCTGGTTCCAATCCTAACTCTGGGAATGGAAAGAAACAACGGGCCAAGAGTGGGAAGTCTTCTATTCCTATTGCTACCAAGAGCAAGAAGAAGAAGAAGAAGAACCCAAAGAAGCTTAAGTGCTTCTTTTGTGGTAAGGTCGGGCATATAAAGAAGCATTGCAAGGACTTCCTTTCCAAGGGAGGTAGGTGTGATCTTCTATATTTAGAAACTTGTTTGGTTGAGGAATCCAGTGACATTTGGGTCATAGATTCTGGTGCAACTAATCATGTTTGTGTTTCTCTGCAGGGATTCAAAGAAACGAGAAGTCTACTTCGTGAAGACTTAACGCTTCGGATGGGCGATGGATCCTTGGTCTCAGCGGAAGCAGTGGGAGATGTCCATCTTTATTTTGATAATTATAGGAGTTTAATTTTGCGAGATTGTTTTTATGTTCCTAAATTTAAAAGGAATTTAATTTCTGTATCTTCTTTATTTAAAGACTCCTACGTGGTATCTTTTAATGAAAAAGTGGTGATTCGTAAAAACAAATCTTTTATCTGTTCTGGATGGATGCAAAATAATCTATATTTTATCAAACCTAAGATGGACTTGTTGCTTAATGCTGAGATAAATGATAATAACTCAAAAAGACTTAAAACTTCTCACTCTAATAAGACTTATCTTTGGCATTTGCGCCTTGGCCATATTAACCTAAATAGGATTCAAAGGTTGGTAAGGGATGGACCTTTAAGTCACTTAAAGGTGGAATCTATACCTCAATGTGAATCTTGTTTGGAGGGTAAAATGACCAAAAGACCATACGGGTCTAAGGGCAATAGGGCCGAAGGGGTTCTAGAACTTGTGCATAGTGATGTTTGCGGACCGATGAACATCCGGGCACGAGGAGGGTATGAGTACTTCGTCACTTTTATTGACGATTACTCAAGATATGGGTATGTGTACCTAATGCACCACAAAAGCGAAACTTATGATAAGTTCAGGGAGTTTCGGGCTGAAGTGGAAAAGCAATTGGGTAGACCCATAAAGGCACTTCGATCAGATCGAGGTGGAGAATACCTTTCTGATGAGTTCTTGGGACACTTGTTAGAGAATGGGATTTTATCCCATTTGACTGCGCCGGGCACTCCGCAGCAGAATGGCGTAGCAGAGAGAAGGAATAGGACTTTGTTGGACATGATTCGGTCCATGATGAGTTATTCATCATTGCCTTTATCCTTTTGGGGATATGCACTACAAACCGCATGTTATCTTTTGAACAATGTGCCTTCAAAATCGGTCCCTAAAACTCCTCACGAGTTGTGGACAAGACGGAAGACATCCTTAAACCATATTCGCATATGGGGATGTCCAGCTCATGTCCTGTTTAAGGATCCGAATAAGTTGGAAGCACGTTCAGAAGTTTGCGTGTTTGTAGGATATCCAAAAGGGACTAAAGGGGGTTATTTTTATAACCCAAAGGAAAATAAAGTCGTGGTTTCAACTAATGCAACTTTCCTTGAGGAGAGTTACATGAACGACTTTAAACCTCAAAGCAAAGTGGTGCTTGAGGAGTTGAGGGGTAATCCGTTTACTCCAGAGGTTCCGAACGAAACCATTCCGATCGGTGTAGAAAAACCAAACAAACCTGAACAACAACCTCAGGGGCTTCGGCGTAGTGGGAGGATCGGGCGTCAACCTGAGAGGTATATGTTCAATGGGGAGGTCTTTTTGGCTGAACCGGATGAACATGACAGGGATCCTTATACTTACGCAGAAGCTATGGAGGATGTTGATTCAAGACTCTGGACAGAGGCCATGAACATTGAGATGAAGTCTATGGAGACTAATCGTGTCTGGGAGCTTGTGGATCTTCCCGAAGGGGTAAAACCCATAGGGTGTAAGTGGATCTACAAGAGGAAAAGAGGAGTGGATGGAAAGGTCGAAACCTTTAAGGCTAGACTGGTAGCTAAGGGTTATACGCAAAAGGAAGGAATCGATTATGAGGAAACCTTTTCGCCTGTAGCCATGCTTAAGTCCATCCGGATTCTCTTGTCCATAGCTGCCGCTCTCGACTACGAGATTTGGCAGATGGATGTCAAGACGGCTTTTCTGAATGGCTATCTTGATGAGTCCATTTATATGGAACAACCAGACGGGTTCAAGGTCACGGGTCAAGAGGGTAAGGTTTGTAAGTTGCTAAAGTCTATTTATGGACTTAAGCAGGCTTCTCGTTCTTGGAACATAAGATTTGATCAAGTGATCAAGACTTATGGGTTCTCACAAAATGTGGATGAACCATGTGTTTACAAACACATTAAGAATGGGAAGGTGGTTTTTCTACTACTCTATGTAGATGACATTCTGCTAATTGGCAATGACGTTGGGGCATTGTCATCGGTCAAATTATGGTTGACCAAGCAGTTTGACATGAAGGACTTGGGTGAGGCTAATTTTGTTCTCGGTATCCAGATCTTTCGGGATAGGAAGAACAAAATGATAGCTTTGTCACAGGCCAGCTACATAGATAAAATTCTCAGGAGGTTTGCAATGCAGGATTCCAAGAAAGGTGGGCAACCATCTAGGTCTGGAATTACTCTTTCTAAGAAAGACTCTCCAAAGTCTTATGAAGAAAGAGAATACATGAAGAAGGTACCTTATGCTTCGGCAGTGGGTAGTCTCATGTATGCCATGCTTTGCACTCGACCAGATATTAGCTATGCGGTCGGGATTGTGAGTCGATTTCAGGCGGATCCAGGACCAAACCATTGGGTTGCGGTAAAGCATATTTTCAAGTACCTGAGAAGGACTCGTGAGTATATGCTTGTGTATTCGGGTGAGGATTTAACTCCTCTAGGATACACTGATTCGGATTTTCAATCCTGCCTGGATTCTAGGAAATCGACTTCAGGGTTTGTGTTTACTCTAGGTGGCGGTGCCATCAGTTGGAGAAGTGCGAAGCAAGATTGCACTTCGGATTCAACGATGGAGGCCGAGTATGTGGCGGCTAGTGATGCTTCGAAAGAAGCAGTGTGGCTCCGCAAGTTCCTTGGGGATCTTGAGGTAGTTCCTGGTGTGGATAAAGCGGTATCACTGTACTGTGATAACAGTGCGGCGGTAGCTAATGCTAAGGAACCAAGATTTCACAAGAAGAGTAAGCATATTGATCGGAAGTATCATGTGATAAAGGACTTCGTTGAGAGCGGGCATGTCACGGTGTGCAAGATCGCGTCAGAGGACAATTTAGCTGATCCATTTACGAAGACACTTTCTGGGAGAGTCTTCGAAAGGCATGTGGAAGCTATGGGGATGCGAAATTTGCAGTATTTACTCACTTAGTGCAAGTGGGAGATTGTTAGACATGTATGCTCTAAGGAGTAAAAATGTAATACGTTTTTGGAGACATTTTTATCAATAAAGAATTTATTCATACCAAATATTGTCCTCTTTACGTTCATATTCGTTGAATGTATGATAAGCAAACAGTAGTCTGAGACTGTCAATCTAAACCTTAAGAGTTGGGCATATGATGGGATGATTATGCGGTAGACACGACTCTTAAGGTGATGGTCTAAAATATATGATCCGCAATCGAGGGAATAAAGTTGGGCGCTTTATTCATGTAAAGATTGTTATGTTGTCTATATCCCTTTTGGGAGATGGTTTGTCTTGGCCATCGGAGTTGGACTCCGTGAATAGAAACATTAGCGCATTGTCATAGGTGACGATGTGTTGGATCGGGACATAAAGTGAATTGATTTGGATTAATAATTCTGTCTTGTCAAATCGATTCACTTTAGACAATCATTTGTATTGTATCTTAATCCTGAGATGAATAATGGGCCCGTTGTCTCGACTTGTGTCTTTTGATGTACCAATGGGTGACTCCCACATCTCTATAGTGGCATGCATGCCGGTACGTTGGAGGCATGACTCTTGGTAGCGTAGACTTGTTATTCATAGATATGGAATCCATAGCTCCTCTTTAGGAGTAATGATATCCTCTTATATGCGTTGTCCTGTAATTGGAAAACTGGAGCGCTCAACCATTTGGATACATAGGTGTAACCGAATGGTATACTATCTTTGGATGGTAAGTTTTCTAATGGTGAGACAATGGAACGTAAGATAAAAATAATCGGGAAGGTAAGACAGAACTTGTCCTTAAGCCGATTATGGATGATCATATGGGGATGTGATACACTATGATATGTCATGGAGACTTAGCTACACGAGCTTCGTAATTCTATAAAGTTCGAGAGTGCAGCTCCAAGCTTTTAGTGGAGTAGCGTTGGAGTTGATAATTGTGAAATGTATATCTGGGATATTGGGTTTCATAGTTATCATGAGCTTGAACTTTATAGGTCCATTTTGGTCCCCTTTGCTAGCTCACAAAATCCTGTAACGACACGGCGTGCTTTTCCAATAATTGGTGACTTATGTCGGATTTATCAGATTGGTTTAAAATTTATAAGAATCAAATAATTCATGTCTGTTTATCGGTTGAATTAATTATGTAAGAAATTAGTTCAAGATGAACTTGTTGAATTATGGCGTTCGGATAATTCTTGTCTGTTTATCGGTTGTTTTAATTTTGGACAATTAGAACAAGATAAACTTGTAGAATTATTGTGAATTGATTTATTTTCTTAGAGATTATCTTGATAAAGTTTGTTTTGATCAGATATCTTTTCTATTGGGCTATTTGAATCAAAACTGAGACTTTATCCTTTAGAATCTCGGGTGGAAAATAAAAGATTCGCGGAGATTTTTTCTCGGCAGTTCGGCATGCCGGATGACGTGTTCGGCCTGCCGAACTGGCCAGTTCGGCCTGCCTATCTCACAGTTCGGCATGCCGACCGCGACAGCTAAGATTACGCGTTTTTCACGCGTATCTTATCAGATATTGATCCGAACTTGATTCAATTTCGATTTTTGAGACCTAATCTGATATGGACTGACCCCAAGGACCAATAGGTATAAAAAAGGGAGTGAGTCTAAAGATTTACTTAGATCAATTTGAGAGATTAAGAGTGATACTCTTTTAGTGAGCATCTAAAAACTCCCTGAGAGCTTTTGTTCACAAATCACGAACACTAGCTTTGGGTTCTCTCTATTGGTTGGAAGGAGAGTCACCGGTGGAAGAGCTGTACGTGTGAGCCCACACTCACTCCGGTTGTGGATAGAGAATAGCAAAGAAGACCAGTTGGTTGAGGCTCTTCTGGAACGTTACTTCTCTACACAGGTCGCGGAGGTTCTTCGGCATACTGAGGTTAGTAAGATCTGTTTAATTTATACATATAACATGTCAAACTTGTGTTTTGGAAAATACTCTGATGAAAAATTTTTAAAATTCCGCTGCGCACTTTGTTTCCAACACTCAGGTGACGCCTCAATGTCAAACTCGGCCTTTAATGTTGATAATAGGGGCAGAAAACTTGACAGGCATTCCAACAGGGATAATGGCAAGAGAGGCAAGTCAAGGAATAGGAGAAGCAAGTTGAGAAACGGTAGGACTATGGAGTGTTGGAATTGTGGGAAGACTGGCCACTTGAAGAAGAACTGTAGGGCTCCAAGGAAGAACGAAGACAAGAATAATGATGTAGCTAACGCCGCCACTGAAGAGCAACAGGATGCCTTAATCTTGTCAATTGACAGTTCTTTTGATTCGTGGATGATAGATTCAGGAGCATCATTCCACACCACTGCATACCGTCATGTCTTGGAGAATTATGTTACTAAAAATCATGGTAAGGTTTATCTTGCTAACGGAGAACCTTTAGATATTGTTGGCATTGGAGATGTCAGTTTAAAAATGCCTAATGGGTCTGTGTGAAAGATTCATAAGGTGAGACATGTTCCTAAACTAATGCGCAACTTGATTTCGGTGAGGCAACTGGATGACGAAGGACATAAAGTGACCTTTAATTGTAGAGGTTGGAAAGTCACAAAAGGAGCGATGGTTGTTGCTTGGGGACGCAAGGCTAGAACTCTCTACATGAACTCTAGTTGTAGAGATACCATAGCAGTTGTTGATTCTGCTGCCAATACCGAGCTATGGCATTACAGGCTCGGTCACATGAGTGAGAAGGGTATGAAGGTGCTTCACTGTAAAGGAAAACTGCTAGGTTTGAAAACTGTTGATCACAGTTTGTGTGAAGCCTACATCTTGGTAAACAGAAGAGAGTTAGCTTCTTAACAACAGGTAGAGAGCCTAAGTCCAGGAAATTGAAGCTAGTTCACACTGATGTGTGGGGGCCTGACTTCTCTTGGTGGCGCTAACTATTATGTGACGTTCATTGATGACTCAAGTAGGAAGATATGGGTTTACTTTCTGGAAAAAAAAAATTGATGTCTTTGATGCTTTCAAGAGATGGAAAGCCATGGTGGAGAACGAGACAGATTTGAAGGTGAAGTGCTTGCAGTCTTACAATGGGGGAGAATATTTGATAATGACTTCAGGCGGTACTGTACTGAGAATGGAATAAATATGAAGAAAACCATTCCAGGAAAACCACAACAGAACGGGGGAGCTGAGAGGATGAACAGGACTTTAAACGAGCGTGCCAAAAGCATGAGGTTGCATGCAGGGCTGCCAAAGACGTTTTGGGCTAAGGCAATTAATACAGTCACTCATCTAATCAACAGAAGTCCATCCACACTACTGAAGTTCAAGCTACCGGAAGAAGTCTGGAGCCATAAAAAGGTTGATCTTTGTTACTTGAGAGTATATGGGTGTGTTTTCTATGTTTACATTGATTCTGCTGCTAGAAGTAAGCTTGATGCCAAGTCAAATAAGTGTTTTCTGGTTGGCTATGGTGGACTTGAGTTTGGTTATCGTCTCTGGGATGACCAAAATTAAAAGATTATTAGGAGTAAGGATGTGATCTTCAATGAAGGTGTTCTGTACAAGGACAGAGATAGCACTGACTGCAGGGGTTCAGGTTCTGAAGACAAGAAGCCTAAGGTGATTCCATTAAAGGATCTTTTTGAAGTGGAGGTGTAAAATCTAGAGGTTGAAGACCAAGAAGACATAGCTCCAGAAGGAAACCAGAGGACTCCTGCCACACCAGTCAGGAAGTCTAGCAGGACCATCAGACCGCTGCAGAGATATTCTCCTTCTCTGCATTACATCTTGTTGACTAACATAGGTGAGCCAGAGAGCTATGATGAAGCCGTGGAGGCTGAAGATTCGGTCAAGTGGGAGTTAGCCATAAGGGATGAGATGGATTCCTTAATGTCCAATCAGACATGGCAATTAACAAAGTTACCACAGGGCAAAAAGGCTTGCACAACAAGTGGGCATACCGGATTAAAGACGAAAGTGATGGCAGCAAACGGTATAAGGCAAGGCTGGTGGTAAAAGGCTTTCAGCAGAAAGAGGGCCTCGACTTTAACGAGATTTTTTCTCCGATGGTGAAATTAACCACGATCAGGACGGTACTTGCGCTAGTGGCAAATGAGGACTTGTTCTTGGAACAGTTTGATGTCAAGACAGCTTTTCTCCATGGTGATTTAGAGGAGGAGATGTACATGAAGTAGCCACAAGGGTTTGAAGTATCAGGTAAGGAGAACTTAGTGTGTAAATTTTAGAAGAGCTTGTTTGGCCTCAAATAAGCTCCCAGGCAATGGTACAAGAAGTTTGACGTGTTCATGTGCAACAATGGTTTCTTGAGGTGTCAGGGAGATCACTGTTATTATGTGAAGAATTTAGGTGACTCATACATTATATTGTTGCTATATGTCGATGACATGCTGATAGCAGGAGGTTGCAAACAGGAGATTTACAAGTTGAAGAAGGAGCTGTCTAAGGAGTTTGCAATGAAGGATTTTGGTACTGCAAAACAAATCCTTGGGATAAGAATAACAAGGAACCATAATGGTCTAAAACTGTCACAGGAAGAATATATTGAAAATGTGCTTAGTAGATTCAACATGGGTAATGCGAAGCCTGTGAATACTCCTTTGGCCAGTCACTTCAAGTTATCAAAGGCGCAATCACCGACCATAGAGCAGGAACGAGACCACATGGCCAAGGTGCCTTATGCTTCAACAATAGGCAGTCTCATGTATGCCATGGTTTGTACCAGACTGGACATTGCATATGCAGTGGGAGTTGTGAGTAGGTACATGAGCAATCTAGGAAAATAGCATTAGGAGACAGTGAAGTGGATTCTCAGATATCTGAGAGGTACTGCGGGTTTAGCACTGTGTTTCAAGAAGTCAGACTTGGGACTACAGGGCTATGTTGATGCTGATATGGCTGGAGACATTGTTGGCAGAAAAAGTACCACTGGTTATGTCTACATTTTGGGTGGCACTGCAATTAATTAGGTCTCGAAGCTGCTAAAGATAGTTGCACTCTCTACAACGAAGCAGAGTATGTGGCAATGACAGAAGCGAGCAAGGAGATGATTTGGTTGCGGTCGTTTCTGGAAGAGTTGAGTCATAAGTAGGAAAGAAGTGCATTACATAGTGACAGTCAGAGTGCCATTCACTTGGTGAAAAATCCTGCATTTCATGCTAGGACGAAGCATATACAATTACAGTATCACTTCATCAGGTCGGCTTTGAAAGATGGAGTTTTGAAGCTTGAGAAGATTATTGGGAGTTAGAATCCAGCAGATATGCTCACCAAGACGGTTTCGATCAAGAAACTGAAGTTGTGCGCAACTTTAGTTGGACTTCTTCATGAGGCGCGAGAAGTCGTTGCCGCTGCAGTTGGAGACATGGTGATTAATTAGTTTCCAAGTGGGAGATTGTTGCAATGTGGAGCCAAATCAAGCTAGCAAAGGAGAAAGAAGAGAAAAAAAAAAAAGAGGGGGCAGTGGCCTAGCGTCGCGGCGCCCAAAAAGAGGGCAGCGGTGCCCGAACCAGCGCCGCGGCGCCTAAAATGAGGGCCGCGGCACTCGGAGTCTCGTTTGTTGCAAAATTTTGAGTCAGAGTCGAACTCAAATGCCCCAAAAACAGAAAACTGCTAGGGTTTCTCATTAGTTGCTATTTTTCTCTTCCTTTGGGTATAAATAGACATAAGGTGGCTAGGGTTGAGTGTGTGTGACATTGTGAGTGACATTATTTTGTGTGAGGCATAATTCTTGAGAGCTCCATTCTTGAGAGAGAAAAATTCCCACAGGGTGCTAGATAGAAGAGAGTTTTGGTAAGCACAATTTGAGAGTGTGTGAGAAACTCCTCCTGTAATCTGTAATCTCTTTTATTGTAGTGGAATCTACAAGCGGCAGAAACAAGACGTAGTCTTAATTTTGGACGAACCTGTATAAAATTTGGTGTCTCTTTTTTCTTCTCTTCTTCAATTTATTTTCTGCAATTATTCGTTCTTGCGATCCTTAGAATTAGGAGTCGCCTAATTCCACAACAGAAGGTTGAGGAGGTTGCTCGGAAGGCGATCGAGAATATGGTGCTGTTGAAGAGGGCAAAGTGCATTGCTGACCAGTCACCTAGCCAATGACCAAAGACCTACCACTTGGGTCACAGGACACTATCCCTCTAAGGAAAAATACCATGTCCTCCTCGGTTCTGGTTGTTTTGAGGGATTCATTTACTTGGCAGTTGCCTTCTGACCAGGTCCTCGCATGTATCTCTAGCCATTTCACTGCCTAGCAATCTATCCTCTCCAAGCTAGAGAACTCCCTGCCCGAGGATGCCTATTATGACGAGGCAAGAAGCAGAGCATTGTGGAATACTAGGACACTTCCGTTTGGGAAAAGATTGATGGGTGTTTTTCATTTTATTCTATTTGAAGGAAATGAATGCTTTTTATTTTATTTTTTAAAATTTTTGTAAAAATGCAAAGTATGTAATTTTACTATTACATCCTTTGAAATTAGGTCATGTGAGGAGCACATGAGTGTTTTCATCAGGTTTTTGGCGGGTTCTAACGGGAGGTCCTTAAAATTCTAAGGGTTGAAAAATTTAAGAGTTTTTTTAAAAAAAAAGTGTCATCTATTAAAAAATTTAGGGACCATTGTGTAATTTAGTCTACAGGAAAATGGCATATGGGAAATGAAAGAAAAGAAGAATCTCGAGGAGACCGTTGGCTAGTGTAAGAAAGAAAGCACCCAAAATGAGGAAACAGGGAAAACAAACCCACAAAATACCGCTCCACGAGCGGGGCGGGTAGGCGTGTGCTTGCGTCTCTATCAAGAAAAGAAAAAAGAAAAAAACCGTTGTCAGAGGCCACGTCTTATGTAGAATCAGCTGGGTCCCCACCCTAAAGCACAGAAGCTAAACGTCAAAACCTACTCATCTGTCCTTTGCTTTGCTTGCGTGGTATAATCTTGTATAATAACCTAGCTTGCCGTTGCCGCCGATCTCCCCAACGAATGACTTAACTCTACGTATGTGTGTATATATTGCAAATATGTGTGTGTGTATATATATATACACGTATGTTATGTATGACTTGAATTTAATGATGTTCATGAAACGGGCGTAATATTACTGAGAGCAAAAAAAGGTGTAGTACAAAAATTGTCAGAAGAATCCTCTCATGATTCATATCCAACGCATACAATAGATCTATTTATTTTATGATTTGAATAACAGTTTGAATTATTTTATTAAAATATTTTCTCTTATAAAAACTTAAATTTTTATTCAAATACTTTATTTAAATACTCGAACCAAACAGGCTCTACATGTTCTCTTTGATTTAAGTCATTTACTTAGAAGATGGATGCTTCTTTTGTATATAACATATACCAATGATTACAAATGATGGAATTCCTACAGTAAAAAATTTCAAATATGCATATATATATATATATATATATGAAAACTATGGTAGCAGGATATTAAAAAAAATATTCTAAATAATTAATACTGCACCATTGGATTTTAAGTAGATTATATCGAATATATATATACCTCTCGTTTGTTCTGACATGATTATATGATATGATATAAAGTTTCTGGCGTATAATTTCATACAAAATGCATATAATTATATATTGTTATATGTCTAAACTGAATATATATACATATATATATATAGAGAGAGAGAGAGAGAGGGAGGGAGACTTCTCTGCACAAGTTAACGAATGTTACGTATGAGAAACATTAATAGTGTATGTACACATTAACAAATTAAGGAAATGCATTAGCATTATATATTGTTGATTCAATATATTTAATTGAATGTGTATTTGTGGTGGTCCTGATTAATATACAGGTACAAATAGCAGGATGTTTTGAAAGGGATTTAATTGACGTAACCAATCGTACCTAGATCACTAATTTGTACGTGAGAATAATGCATGGCATGACAGAGTTTATGGATATAACTATAAGCAACGGAAGAAAAATAATAATTGCAATTGATCAGGACTGATGATCATTAAATGTTTGATAGATACAATACAGACGATCATTTACTTGATGTGTATGCATTGAAGTACTCGATTTGTCATCGATCAGGTGTAAATCCATTGTCATACAACTTACAGTTAATATTAATAAAAGAATTTTTTCCGACATTATTCTTAAGGCAGATCAGCTGAAGATTAATGACATTCGGTTTTTTTTTTTTTTTTTTTTTTTTGAGGAGAATATGTTATATAACTTAGAACAAAGGAAACTTCTACAGTTTAATTATCATGAATTTTTTTTTATTTTGGTAACTAAGCAAGTTTAGCGTGAACACTTAATCATTATATTTCTCAGAAAGCTTTTACAAATGTACCTATGTGCGCGGGCATAAATTCAGAAGCAGGGAATTTGTCACGTAAGAGAACATAGCTTGATATGAATAATGTTTGTATCACAATACATACAAACCTCAGACGATCACAAAATATACAAAGCTAGCTAATTTGTATAATTCAATGCTAATATGTATAATTCAATCATTATACCTTTTGTCTCATGTTTCTTTAGACGATTAGTTGGTTGACACTTTTACTAAACCTCTTTCTTAACAACGGTTAAAATTGTTTCGGATCAAAATTGACGTCCAATTCTTCGACCACCATCTTAAGGGGACATATTAGGAAATAATCAAAGTCAATAATTTCTTAGGGGGTGTTTGGCAGTGGTGGGAACCACTCAATTCCCACCACAATCTCAGTTATGAACAGTATAAAGCTCTCACATGCTACAGTAACAATAAAAAAATATGTTACAGTATAAAACTCTCACATGCTATAGTAAAAATGGTTCCTACCATTAGTTCCCACCACCTTTCAAAACACCCTATTAGTTGTGCATATTCTATTTTTCATGGTAAATATTTTATTATTCCATATTTTTAATTTTTTTTTTGGAAATTAGTGATAATTATTATTTCCCTTTTTGTATCAAGCATGTAATGCATATACATGCAACATGCTCATCAACAAAAAGTGCAATGGCCATTCCCGTCGCCTTGTTCATAAACTTTCTTTCTTTCCTATATTCTTTAAACAAGATAAAGAAAAATAAAGTTCTATTAAAAAAAAAAGAAAGAAAATAAATAAATGCAAAAAAAAAAAAATCAGAAGAAAAATCAAATTGCTCTACAAAATCACTCCCTAGCAGTGGCTACTATTGCATGGAGACAAAGATATTTTTTATAGGCACCGCTTTACACAAGTTTCCCGAATCGCTAACCGTAAAAGCAGGGAATTACTTCAAAAATTTCACAGGGTAAAGAAACATCCAGATGATCAGGTGTACTGTTTCCAGGTTTCTCGGGCACTTGGTCTCGCACTTCCTTTTAAAGTTTGATCCTGAAAAGGCTTGTTTTCATCCATTTTGTTTGCCATTTTTTTCCACGGTAGAAAAACAAGCACCGCTTCATGTTTGTTAAGGATCCGTTTGATACATAAATTTAAATTAGTGATTTAATTTAAGCTAATATGATTTAAATTAGGATTTAAGTTATTGATTGTAATTGTTATCTAAATTAACGTTTGGATATGCATTTAAATTTTTAGAATAAAATTGAAATTTATGTTTGAAGAGGTAGTGAAAATAGTTTTTGATTTATTAACAAATCTAATAAAATCTTAATATTAATGATTTTAGAAAATATGCAATATGAATCTTTATTTATTTCTCTCTTCAGTAGAAACATAGTAAAAAAAGAATTATCTCAATTAGATATCAAATGAATAAGTTATGATTTTTTTCTCTTAAATATAAGAGAGAATTTTAGTTTTTATTGTAACAAAGACATTCTAGTATCAAAAGTTTAGGGGATGAGAACTCTGAAAATTTAGATTTTTAATACTCAAATGATTTAAATTTTAGGAGAAAATAAATACACATTCAAAAGATTCTTAATACTTAAATTTAAATTTAAATCTATTGAGTTTAATAAATGCATGAAATAAATGTACCTTAAATACCCCAAATGTTTATGCCTTTCACGTAAAGAGAGAAAAAATTAAAAAAAAAAAAGGAAAAGAAAAAGAAAAGATACATTATGGAAAAGACAAGTTTGTAAGAACTTTTTTTTTTCCCCTCTCTGCATTGTCGTTGTTTGCCTTTTCAATTTCTTCTCTATTTTTGTTTTAAATCTCTTTTCCATTGATTTTCTATCTTTTTTTTGTCTTTGTCCTTTGATGCAAAAGCCAGAAACAATCCAAGATGTCCTGTCAAAATTTTTCTCTAAAATTTGACAGGCTTTTAAAGAAGTATTAATCCTATATTCTTTTTAGTAAAACAACTCTCCATATTCTCTTTAAAAAATAAGTTGCCCTCACACATTTTTATCAATAAGACAATGGCATGATGTATAAAAAAAAAGAAAAAGTGGAGATACACAAGCAGGGTGTTGAAAATCCCTTTCGAAGTGTAATTTTATGGTTCTAACTAATTTTTTTACTGTATTTTTTTCATGTGTTATATTATTTTTGTTCTACTTTATGGTTCAAACTACATTTTTAAACGCCCAAAAAATTATATGAGATTAGATTAAAAAAGGTTAGACTTTGAATCTAGCAGTTTAGATCCACAGTTATTGATAGTTTTTTTTTTTTTTTGGGTCTTATACAACTAAATTCTCTTGATTTGTTTTTTTCCCTGAGGGGAAAAATACTCTCCTAATCAATTTATCTAAATATTGTATATTAATTCATGGTTTGCATACAATTAAGTTGTCCCCTTGTCAATTGAAATAAACTACATTTAGTCCTTCTTAAATGAACATACTCATAACATTACATTTGTTCAACATAACACATACTGAAAATATGTAACACTTTTTACATGCGTTTGTTTCATAACTTCAACAATAATTCAAACCTTTGATTTTACTAAAGTGTTTCTCACAAAACTTTGAATTTCTATTTAAACTGTGTCCAAACCTATGGACCCAATGGTAGTGGCTCTCAGTCTAGTTTTACTTTTCGTCCATGTTACATTGAATAAATATCAGGATATACTTCTCATTCTATATATTACGTGAAAGTATGCTTGTTTTAGAAGAATTATAACAAGTGCTTAGCATGCTAGTTAAAACCATTGGTTAGAACTGTAAACATTGTAACAAGTGAGAACTTTACACTATAGTTACTTTTTTTTGCTTTTACTGTAGCATGTAAAACTTTACACTATTTCTAATTGAAAAATTGGTTACAATCAACTACTACCAAAGAAGAGTTAAATCATAATACATCTTTTTATGAAAAAAAAAAATTATAAGTGATAGAGTACCATTGTATGACAATTATGTATCCAATTATTGGGTACTGTAGCTTCTAGGATCCTCTCCCTTATTTTTATTTGTTCCCATATTAACGATATAAAGTGCATTTGGGGGCCAATTTTTATTTTGCAATAGCGCTTCAATTAATGTACCGGAATCACATGAAGTCACATCAAAACGGGTATCTTAAAATTAACATCAAGTTTTTGGACATCTTTTGACGACATAAAGGAAGGTTAATGGTAAACTAATAAATACCAAACATCTCTGGCAAAAGACCAACTCCTTAAAACATCTGAAGATTGAACCAATATCCTTTGCGGTTTCTTTTGTTAAGCAGCATTTAAACAAAATTTAAGTGCTTAGAAATTATCTTAAAAACGGTCATATGGATCTGCTATATATTTCCACTACCTAGAAGAAAATTTATGGCTGTGGTGCAAATTGTTAATTTGTTTTTTTATAGGAATAAAAAGATCGGTGGTGTCTTCACGCTCCTGGCCCAATAGAGTGAACAAGAGGTCTGCTCGTACGGTAACATTGGGAGCGTCAATACAATGACAAAAAACTGTCTCTGGGCCTTCATCATCTAAAAAACTATAAGTTTCAAGAGTTTGTATTAGAAGCATAATCTATATTACCAACCAATAGAGCAAATGATACTTGGTAGAAGCAAAGTCCTCGGCTAGCTCTCCTTTGCTACCATGCCACCTCCGCCGGTGGTAGGTGTACACTGTTAGTTAGCTTTTAGATAAGTCATATTAATCCAACATGGTATTTTAGCAGATTAATTCCAACTGTCTATGTGCAAATTTTGTTCTTAGTTAACTTACTACGACAAATGGAGTTCAATAAAAACTTTCAGGTAGCACAATGTCATACAAGTAGTAGTTTTTTTTTTTCTTAATAAAGTGAGATTATTGGTATTATCATATTCTCAATCTCTTCATTTATAACAAAAATTTAGAGATCTACTATGATAAGGATGTACTTATACCACCAGTGTTGGCGGTACGACAGTAAGAGAATCACCAAGCAATTCTCTCTCTCTTATCATTTAGCAATTGGTTCTTCTCCTCCACCTTAATGCTTGCAATTATATATTTTTTGTTTTAAAGTGATGCAATTATGACTTTTAATAGGCTTAATTGGTTTTGTTCTCGTGAGGTCATAAGTCCAACGTTGCATGAAGACCTAAGCTATGTAAAAATTGGTCCATAATTGAAAAGTACAATCAGCTTTTTTTCTTTTTTTTAACTGCGAAAATTCTCCATATTGTTATCATTAGTATTTGTGCCTCCTTTCTATTGAGATTCCAGTTTAAATACATTCCGTTAATCATCTTCTGGTATATGAAAACGAAAATGTGGTAACACAGTAATTTCTTATTTATTTAAAAAAAAAAAGTCATCAGAAAAGTCTTTAGAATACTCGAATA
Organism: Artocarpus heterophyllus; assembly: GCA_025403435.1. Classification (NCBI taxonomy): domain Eukaryota; kingdom Viridiplantae; phylum Streptophyta; class Magnoliopsida; order Rosales; family Moraceae; genus Artocarpus; species Artocarpus heterophyllus. Next base: position 36,486 of record JAJQZP010000303.1, read on the forward strand.
AATAGGGAAAAAGAAAACTAATAAATCAAATATTCAATATTGACTTTTTTTAGAATAAAAAAATTCCACAATTTCAAAAGGAAACTGAAAAAAGAAAAAAGGAAAAGGAAAAAAGAGGAAAGAAAAAGCGAAAATCAAAAGACCCACGTTTTTGACGGGGTTCAAGGTAAGCTCATTTGTGGGTAAAGCTGCATGTAAGACAAGTGTGAAGCAAAGGGAATGCGATTGGCAAAGGTCATTTTGGTAAAAAAGACAAGGAGGCATTTTTTTAAAAAAATTTTCCATTCCATTTTATAGTCAAAACCTCATTGCTCGTGAAATTATAATTATAGTTTAATATTTAATACATTTTAAAACTAAATTTTATTATTTTATTAATAAAGGATTTATAACCACCGAATAAAATGGAATAACTTTTTTTAAATGTTTAATTCTTTTACCCTCGAATTTCCAGTTAATTTTATAAAGTGTCCGAACGAACCGAGCCCTAACAAATTCTGCAATTTCCGCCAGCCCGGATCTTTCGCAACCTTGTTCTCAGACAAATTTTCTTCCGCTTAATGCCAAAAAGTCCCCTTCTCTCTCTCATTTTCTTTCCTCCACATTTCCCCCTCTCTTTCATTTCCCTCCCTCCCAATCTCTCTCTAGAAACAATTTTCCACTCTGGTTTTACGCCGGTTGGCAGCTGAAACCGCTACATACTAATCTCCTTCCCTTTCCCCACTGTATCTATATATCTATCCTCTATACAGACACTTTCTCTCTCCCTTCTTCATCTTCTCCTTCTCTCTCTAAAACGATATTGCCTATTTTTCAGTATTTTACCAAACAGTGCTACTTCCGTTAGCTCCCTTTGCATGCATTTCTATTTCTAGAACAATCTTCTTCTTCTGGTTCACAAAGTAGAAATGGATTCCAAGTGATTGGCGTGTATTTTGGATCCCATCCCTAGATGACCGAGTCACAGTAACGCTTTATGTTGAAGGTAATATCGGTTTCATTTCTCGCTTTTTCCTTTTTTTCCTTTCTCTTTTTGTTTGTTTCCTGAGAAAAAAATAAAGTAGTCTGTTCCGCTAATAAATGACTCGTGTTTTGTTTCTTCTGATTCAGTGGAAAAGAGTATAAAGAAAGACGAAAAAGAAGAAGAAGAAGAAGCTGATTAAAGTAGTTGTTAATGGCTCCGGCGACTAACTGGCTATCGTTCTCTTTGTCTCCATTGGAAATGTTGAGGTCTTCCGAGTCGACTCAGTTCATAGCCGCCGCGTACGACAGCTCCTCCACCGCTTCGCCTCATTACCTGATCGATAATTTCTATGCCAATGGTAATTAACCATATATCCGTTTGCCTATTATCATCAACGAGGCAGAATCTTAAATGCGATTCTCGTAAGAGTTGTTTATAAAATTTGAGATTATTTATTTTTCTTTAACCGCCAATTTCGTAAGACTTTTATCATGTTTTTTTGTTATGTAGCAATCAATGCATAGAAATAATGTCGCTATATATGTATAAAAAATAAAATGTTGTTCAAGGTGACGAAAAGAGCAGTTTCTCTGGGACAAAATCTATTTTTTTTCCCCTTTTGTGCTAATAATTTAGATCGTTCAAGTAATATACACATTTCCGCGTCACGTGATTATCATCCAGAAAAAAAAAAAAAAAAACTTTTTCTGCTTTCTTTCTGTTTGGTTGCTGAGAAAATCGAGGTCACCTAGTCTGATTATTATGAATTTGAAACTTTTGTCTGTGTTAAAAAAAATATAGATAATTGTAGTCCCGTCACACTAACTGCATGAGTATAGGCCTTCGTCACTGATTCGCAGAGTGGCGATTTTTTCTTCTTTTTTTTTGCTTTCTCGTTTTCACGAAATTTTCTCGGGAACCAAACGTCCGATGCACCGACTTAGCAGTGCCTTTTTTTTAGGATGGTCTAATCCAAGGTCTCAAGTGTTCTTGACGGAGGAAGAGAATCAAGGAAAAGAAAGCCAAGCTCCGAGTAATATCGCCGACGACTCGCCCATTCCGACCAGCTTTATCTATCCGCAGAGCCAAAGCGAAGCAGTACCGAAGCTAGAGGACTTTCTCAGTGATTCGTCGTCGATGGTCCGATACTCCGACAGCCAAACGGAGACACAAGACTCGTCCCTGACCCAAATCTACGACCCGGCCTACTTCGCCGACCACCAACAGCAAGATCTCAAGGCGGTCGCAGGTTTCCAAGCTTTCTCGGCCAACTCGGGCTCGGAGGTCGACGACTCGGCGTCAATCCCGAGAACTCAGCTCGCTTGCGCCGAGTTCGCGGGTCATAATTCGATTGAGTCGTCGACTGGGAACGAGTTTGCCTTCTCGAGTTGCCACACGGGGTCTTTGTCGCTTGGTGTCACCGGTACTCAGTGTCCGAGCCCTGAGAAAGCCGTCGTTCCTGTTGATTCGGATTACTCGAAGAAGGTCTCCGATACTTTTGGCCAGCGAACTTCGATTTACAGAGGGGTCACTAGGTAATATTTTATTCCTTCGGTTTCAACCTTTTTCTTAAAGATGATTTAATGGGGTTATTAAGCATTGGGTGTAGTGTTAATTCTTACTGGGTTTCCTTTTTATTTATGTTTCTGTATCAAAACCTCGAAATAGTACTGTGCTATAATTTAAAAGGGCCTCTAAAATCCGAAATTGGTAGTAACCTGCCACAATTTTCATCCTTCGTACTGGGTTTCAATTGATTTTTGTAATAATGCATGAAAACTGGAGAAACAAGTGTCATTTGATTGTAATTGCAAGGTTATTATTGTTACAAGTATAATATATGAACTGAACTGTATGATGGTTATTAATCGCATGCTGAGTTTAGAAGACCATGATCCGTTGGTACAAGTCTTTTTTATTTCTGAACTGTTGCAGGCACAGATGGACGGGTAGATATGAAGCGCATCTATGGGATAACAGCTGTAGACGAGAGGGTCAGGCCAGGAAAGGCCGTCAAGGTTTGTTCTTTGTTAGAAAAATTGATTTTTTTACAGCACATAATAATATGTGATTTTATGGGATTTTAAAATATGTACATGGACACAGGTACAGCTGAAAAGAAACTTGCATGCAAATCAAATGCATTATTAATGGTTGGGTGGGGTTGGTCAGCTTTGTTTGGGTGGGGACGTTTGCATCTGTTATATCATTAGTCTTTTGTGATTGATTGACGGTATATACATGTACAAGTGGTACTTTTATTTTCTCTGTTCTGAGTTTTCTTTCTTTCTATCAAATTCATTTGATCAGATGTGCCGCCATTTTGTTCATGTGGGTATCTTTGCTCTCCTGTCTTTTGGCTTTAAGTGATCTCTCTCTCTCTCCCTTAACATCTCCCCTCGGTGTCTTTTCTCTGTCTGTCTTTCTCTTTCGAACAGACTACGCTCCTGTCTCCGTACCCCCATTTTGCAAGGTTTTGACGCGACCCATACCCCAAAGCCCAGATGTTTGCAGACTCAATGGGGTTCTGAACAATTGGTCTGTTTTTCTGAGCGCAGCTTTAACTTTTGCTTTTGCTTTCGTCCGTCAGAGGAAGTCTGGTTTGATCAGTGCCCCCATTTGAAAATTGAGATAAAATATTTTATGCTTGCGCACTCCCATCACCGAAACCTTCTGGACGTTACGTTACCTGAAGGAAGAAAAGTCGCAAAACCAATACATGATGGTAACAGTAAAAACACAAAAAAAAAAAATAAAACCCCGAGTTTCCATGGGTGCTCCACTCTGGGGCAAAGGTGTCGAGGGTCAGACTATATGATAAAGACGGAACTTATATGATTAACTAGCAGCCAAATAAAAAAAAATGCTTGACTCACCCCACTGAGAGTTCTCTGAAAAGAAGTAAAAAGCTACTTGGTGATAAAGGAAAAAAAATAAAGTATTTTGTTTCTCTGCCATTATATCTCGTGCATCATTTTATATTAGTACTTTCATCTCTTTTTTATCAAAGTGAATTTCTTTTTATAATTATCGTATTATCGATGTCATTTAGATGTTCCCTTTATGGGGCTGTTCTACTTGTTCAAAATATCTTACCACTAAATTAATGTTGGTATCCTTGTTTTTTTCTTTTGCATGGAATGGGAATTTTTGATATTGGCTATGATTCAACATTCCATCCTGCTCTACAGTTTACTTAGGTATGAAGTTCTCCGCTGTTTTTAAACCATACATGTTTCGACATTTCACCTTCTTGTAATGAATTTTATACCAAATGCCACAAGTGTAATTTTATTCGTATTAATTTTCAGGTGGCTATGACAAGGAAGAAAAAGCAGCCAGGGCTTATGATTTAGCCGCTCTAAAGTATTGGTCTGCCAATGCAACCACCAATTTTCCTGTAAGATTTAAGCACTACAAATGTTAGGAACTTTTAGATGCATCGATCCATTAGCTTCTTTAGGTTACGGAACAGAGGTAAATTACTTAGCTGGTTGAAATCATTGTCTCAGGTTTCTAATTACACCAAAGAATTGGAAGAGATGAAACACGTAACCAAGCAAGAATTCATTGCATCCCTCAGAAGGTAACACTCAATTCCACCCTTCTGTATTATTTCCATCTTCATTTATTGTGTGAAGACGGTTGTGTAACTCCCCTTTTTTCTTGTGTGATCAGGAAAAGTAGTGGTTTCTCAAGGGGTGCTTCAATATACAGGGGAGTAACAAGGTTAGTACTACAATTTAGTTTGTCCCGTGAGATTTGCCCTGCATTGTTTAAAATTTGAGTCGCAAATGTGTGAATTGAATATTATAGGCATCATCAACAAGGTCGTTGGCAAGCAAGAATAGGTCGTGTTGCCGGGAACAAAGATCTGTACCTTGGGACATTTGGTAAACAATCAACTTAGCTTCTAGTAATGTCGCATTGATTCCACAATGCTCGGTTCGAGCCATGAGTTTTGGCCTAGTGGCTATTGCACGTTGATGAAAGTTCTTTTTCAAGCACCTTATCAACCATAAAAATAACATTTTCTGGGAATGAAAATTTTGTTGCATCACTCACAATGATGACCAAGCCTTTTTTTTTAAATTGGACAGCCACAGAAGAGGAAGCCGCAGAGGCCTATGACATTGCGGCCATTAAGTTCAGAGGTGCAAATGCAGTGACCAACTTTGAAATGAGCCGATACGATGTTGAAGCTATTGCCAAAAGTTCTCTTCCAGTTGGTGGAGCAGCCAAGCGCGTGAAGCTCTCCCTTGATGCAGAGGATCAAAAACCTTCTCTTACTCACGACCAGCAAACGCAGTGCAGCAATAGCACTGCCACCACTGCTGCCAACATCAACTTCTCTACTATTCAGCCAGTTTCAGCTGTCCCATGCGGGATTCCGTTCGATGCTGCAACAGCAGCGCTTTACCATCACAATCTGTTCCAGCAATTTCAACCTAGCTACACCGGAAGCGCATATGCTGTAAGCTCTTCCCCTGGCATTGCAGCTCCAGTAATGACCATGATTACCCAGCCGGCTGAGTTCCCTATATGGCCTCACCAGTCCTACTGATACTGGTCGCCAAGCCGATGTCGTTTTTTTATTTTATTTTATTTTTTGCATCCCCCAATGTTGGCAGCTAACAAAATTACTGAAAGCCTTTTGCTCGTGGTTTTGCTTTCTGGCTGACCAAACATCTGACCCCGTTTAGTCCCTCCTCTGAATTTTGAGTATTAGAAGAAAAGGGTTAGGGTGTTTTATTTCTTTTTCGTTTTCAGGGTAAGCGTGTACTTGATACATTGGTAGGAAAGCTGGATCTTGTATTTAACTTATTAGGTATCTGGTACAATGCTGAACATGAGGGTTATCAACTTAGTTAAAAAAAATCTTCTTTTAAAACCTTTGCTCTTTGTTGTTAGTACCAAATATCAGTTCCAAGTCCCTTGCGTAACGAGACAGATACGTTAAATGCCAATCTCTTGAATACGGGAGTAGGTATGCTGCTCCAAAAAGACTCAGGTTAGAATAAAGTATTTGTGATGAAAATCACAATGTCAAATCATTGAGACAGTTAAAAAGGTATGAAGGCTAACTTGAATCTATAGATGTGATGTGATGTGATTTTTGAGTCTATATGTTGAGGATCATTAAATTTGATAGGTAAGTCCTCTTTTAAAGTATGCTTCTTTTAAAATATGTTTTTGTAATCTTTCTATAGATGGGTAATAGAAAAAAAATGAATGTATTGATTTAGGGATCGCAACTCACTCTTTTATATATCTGTTAACCTTAGCAATTATCCTTAATTTTTAATTTAGCTCATCATAAAATCAGTAATTATATTTAGGTTAATAAGACATATGACCTTTTTTATTTGTAGAATTAAAATATATCTGCAGTTTATGAATATTTTTTATATGTTTCAATACATATATATAAAGACATTAATGGCCATTGTTGAGGGGAAATCTTCACGAAGAGAAAACCGTCTGAAGTTCATACCCTCTTAAAATCGAACACTCGAACAGGTTGGCTGAAATGTGCAATCCGACCAGAACAGGATCTGCCCGACCAGGGACCTATCCGACCAGGATAGGATCTGCCCGACCAAGGACCCATCCGACCAGGACAGGATCTATTTGACCAGGACCCGTTCGAGAATGATATGTCTGACTTACCCAAAGACCACCACGTGGCACCATCTCAACCCTCCGTTGGGCAATCCTCATTCTCCGGAGATTGACACCTGTCGTTGGACACTTGGGTTACGGGCCAAACCGATCCATACCCGGATCCAAGCTAAACTCTATAAATAGGAGCATCAAATCCACCACAAAGGTACGGGTATTCTTCCCTTGCCTACTTTGCCTCTCCCTTAGCTCTTCCTGGTCAAAACATTGACTTGAGCGTCGGAGTGTCCTTGGCAGACACCAAAACGGTGTCCCCTTACTCCGAGGCCTTCTCTCCTCTTGCAGATCCAACCAAACTAGGTCGAGCCAGGCAGAACAGGGAACCCAACCACCGTGCGTCCCCACACGTGGTGTTGTACCGAACTCAAGCATCAATATTTAGGGCTAGAAGGTGGGCCCCGCGCCTTTCCAGCAGCCTCAGCTCTTCTCCCCAGACATTCCCTGGACGACCAAGACCCAAGGTCTAGGACGAAGAGTCCGACCAGGTCCGAGAAGGTTACGGCCGACCAGAGAGGCTAAGTCCAGGCTACGGCCAACCAGGTCCAGGACGAAGAGTCTAACCAGGCTATGACCGAGATCTAAGGTCTAGGACGAAGAGTCCGACCAGGTCCAAGAAGGTTACGGTTGACCAGAGAGGCCAGGTCTAGGCTACGACCGAGACCCAAGGTCCAGGACGAAGAATCCGACCAAGTCCGAGAAGGTTACGGCCGACCAGGTCAAGGACGAAGAGTCCGACCAGGTCCGAGAAGGTTACGGCCGACTAGGTCCAGGATGAAGAGTCCAAGCAGGCTACGACCGAGACCCAAGGTCCAAGACGAAGAGTCCGACCAGGTCCAAGAAGGTTACGGTCGACCAGATAAGACTAAGTCTAGGCTACGGCCGACCAGGTCCAGAACTAAGAGTTCCGGCAGGACATGCTCACAAAAAATATTTCCCAACCACATCAAGACTTCGATGCTGATGACCTCCACCATCAAAGTCTTGGGGGGCTACTATTGAGGGGAAATCTTCACGATGAGAAAACCGTCTGAAGTTCATACCCTCTTAAAATCGAGCACCCGAACAGGTTGGCTGAAATGTCCAATCCGACCAGGACAATATCTGCCCGACCAAGGACCTGTCCGACCAGGACAGGATCTGCCCGACCAAGGACCCGTCCGACTATGATAGGATCTATCCAACCAGGACTCGTCCGAGAAGGATCTGTCTAACTTACTAAAAGACCACCACGTGGCACCATCTCAACCCTCTGTTGGGCAATCCTCCTTCTCCAGAGATTGTGACACCTGTTGCTGGACACCTGGGTCACGGGCCAAACCGATCCGTACCCGATCCAAGCTAAACTCTATAAATAAGAGCATCAACTCCACCACAAAGGTACGGGCATTCTTCCCTTGCCTACTCTGCCTCTCTCTTAGCTCTTCTCAGTTAGCACACTGACTTGAGAGTCGGAGTGTCCTTGGCAGACACCAAACCGGTGTCCCCTTACTCCGAGGCCTTCTCTCCTTTTGCAGATCCGACCAGACTAGGCCGAACCAGGCAAAACAGGAGGTAGAACAAGGAACCCGACCACCGTGCGTCCCCGCACGCGGTGTTGTGCCAAACTCAGGCATCAACAGCTATAATAATAATATTGTTAGTTTTAATTTGTTTTTTTAGAATAACTATAATATACGTGTTTAAGATTTCAAACGAATTATGGTATTATTATATCAAAAAAAACCTAAAATTAGCGTGTTTGTTTCTTAAATTTAACTTGGTATCCAAATAACTGTTTTAAAATTTCATAAAAAGATGGATTTTTTATCAACAAAATGGATTTACCGATAAATTGAAATTAAGGTGTTGTAATTAAATTAATGATATAGCTGTACTGACAAATTAAAATTAAGGTGTTGTAATTAAATTAATGACATAATATTATTAAGTCTTTTTACGTGTCTTACTGGTTATATAATTCATATATTATTAAGTTAATGATACGCAATGACATTCATTTCTTAAGACTTTAAGTGAATAATATTTCTTTTTTTTATGATATGTAAATTAATGATATAGTATTTTATTAAGCCTTTTGTGTATCTTATATGATATATAATTGTTATATCATTAAGTTAATGATATGTAATGAGTGACCATAGATATTTCAATAATAAGAGTAAAGTAGAGAAAAAAATACTTTAAAGGAAAAAAAAAAAAAAAAGTCCAACTTCAATTCCTTTACCTCAAAAAAAAAAAAAAAAAAAAAAAAAAAGAGGGGAAATTCTTGCTGAAATTTGGTCCAAGAAAAATACCTTTTTAGGTGCAATCTTTAGTTGCTGGAGGTTACTAATGCAAATTGTTCGAACTTTGTTTTTCCTTCTTTCGCTCGACAACCTCGTCGAACCGTGGCAACCCCTTTTTACGTGATGGATAAAAGAAGTAAAACCAGTAGTTAATGTTATTCTCCAAAAAAAAAAATGCAAAACAAACACCTCTCGGATAGAGATGCAACAATGGGCTGGAGCCCGTAAGCCTGTCTGGGCCCGCAGGCCGGTCCAAGCCTGTCCTACTACAATGATGGGCCGGGCCGTGATTCACTGCCTGACCCAGTCCATAAATATTGATGGGCTGGCTGGGCTAATATATGTCGGCCCGGCACGGCCTGGAACGTTTAGGCCCATAATGGGCCGGCTCATCCCGGCCCACAATGAACAATATTTTTTATTTTTTTATGTTTTTTTTAGTAATTTTGTAAACATCTTATATATAATTATCCCGATTGTATTCTTTTTTCCTTACTAAGTTTTTGTCCCACTGGGTTTTCTCTAGAAAAGTTTTTAATGAAACAATCGTAAATAAAATATCCTTTTTATATTTCCTTTGACTATTCAAACTTTTATATATGTTAACTTATTTAAAAATTAAAAAATTAAAAATTACATGTTTAAATAGGTTGGCCTATTTAACCCATGATAGGCTAAGATGGGCCGGCCCATTTAAGGCCCACGGCACAGCCCGACACGGTCCACGACACAACCCATGTAAAATTGACCCGTGGGCCGGGCTGGGCCAAGGTAATTTTAATATGGGCCGACCTGGCCCGGCCCATAAAAATTGATGGGCCGAGCCAGCCGGCTCGGGGCCCGCCTTGGTCTAAGGAGAATGGATCGGGCCGGGCCGGGCCGAGCCGTTCTTGCATCACTATCCTCGCAGGGCTTTGTTTTAACTTTTTCATATTTTCCGTTTTAAATAATTCTGATCGCATTTGATATCAAAGAAAACATGCCACCAATAAAGTAGGCCATCCTAAAAAACGAAAGGTTTTTTTTTTGGCTTGGAAAAAAAAAAGATTAATATTCACTTTAAACTTTCATGACTAGTCTTTTTACGATTCTGCATTTAAACCGGCACCTAAGTGACAGCTTATTTGCAAAGTTTAAAGACAATTGTATGCACGCTATTTATTTATGATAAAGCACATGATTGTATATGGCTATTTTTGAGTTGTATTTTTCTGATTGGTAGTTTAGTTTACAGTGAGGGAATTAGTACTTCAGACACGTGTACAAATCGTATAGCTTACCGTAGCCTTTCTAATTGTACCGAACAACAAAACCCTTGATATATAATACAACTTTTTAGCTCAGCTCTTTGACGACTGAGCCTTTACCAAAATTCTTGTTCAATATTCTTTTCTGCAAATTCCTCTGCAACCATTTTTCTATCTATTTCCACCTGCTCATCTTTGTTTGTTAGGGCTACATCGATAGGCCAAATTATAATATGCAATTGTAGGAAGGGCCCTTAAAGTTGAAACTCCTCCCCAAATCGATGTTCCATCTTGGGAGGTTGGTTTGCAGTCGAAGCGACAGCTTTAGTTGGGTTTCGAGGCAGTTGGCCTAGGCTTGTTTAACAGTGGACTTAGACTTGGGTGGCTGGCGGCTTCTTAATACGGTCAGTTGGTTTTGCAAGGTTCAATGTCGTCGGAAACTCAATAGACGGCTGCGCTTAGGAGTCGGAGGGATGGTCGAGGCTGCACGCGAATTGTTTAAATATGGTGAAACCCTGCCAATTAAAGGGGTGAGGCCAAATTCTATTAAAAAGAAAACTTGAAACCAGATTTAAACAATGAAGGTTCACAAAAATATAAGGATTTGATTTCAAAATCATCCTACAACAACTCAAAAATCTAATATTAAGTAGCCCTAATTTTTTAGACTTTATAGAAAATGCGAGAAACAAAACTAAAAAGTGTAACCCAAAATGTTGAAGAAAGAATAAATTCAACGTTCAACACTCAGACAAGTTTAAAAGATAAGCGAGGTTGTGTTTAGTTATATTTTCTAATAGTCTTGTGCATTTTTTAAATCTAAAAAGTCTGCTGCCACATCACAAATAGAGGAAAAAAAAAAAAGAACAAGACTAGCCCACCTTTATAATTTTAATCCAATGCATAGAGTAAATGTCACAAACAGTACGGACGTAACATATTTACACACAAAACAAGAATTGAGATTGAGGAACTGACTCATTCTCTCCCCAAAGCAATAAATGAATTACAAATTGCGACAAACAAAACCCCAAGTCTGTGTCAAGGGATGTTACAGTTTGACCCCGACCCGGTCTAGTTACCCAATTAAGAACCCAACCGGTTCAGCCCCTGACGAGCCGCGAGCGAACCGGGTTCGATCCTCAATAGCTTTTCATAAGCCTCCCTTGCCTCGTCCCTCATCCCTTTCCACTCGTAACACTGCGCCAACAAACACAGCGCCCTCGACTCGCCCTCACCAAGCCGAACCGCTTCCTCGAGGTCCTGGACCGCCGAGTCGACTCGTCGCCGCCGGTTCGCTGCCATCTTCAACTCGGCATGCTTGAGCAGCGCGTTGGCACGCTCGCTCGCCGCGAGTGACCTCACGCACGGCGGAGAGAGCGCCACGTCGAGGGATCTCAGCGCCGAGGCCTTGCGGTTCATGAGATCCAGAGCCATGGCTTTGAGGACGTGAGCGGAGGGGTCTCTCGGGGAGAGAGAGAGCGCTTTCTCGGCTTCGGTGAGGGCGGTGTTGGCGTGGCCCTGGGATTGGGCCTTGTGGGGAGTGGATCGGGCTTGAGCCAGGTGGTGCGATGCTTGGGCAAAGTGGCGGCCCGACTGGAGAGTGGATCGGTTGCTCTTTCTGGCGCGGATGTTGGTTAGGGCTCGTTTGGGGAGTTTGAGTACGAGGAAGAATATGGATAGGGTTAAGATGAGAAGAGCCAGCTGTACGGTCGATTGTGGTGACATTTCTGATCTGTGTTTTAGTCGTTAGTGTTTTGGTATTGCTGAGGAGGTGTTGGATGTACGTCGTGAATTGGAATCGCAGGGACCGGAGAGCAAAAAGTGATAAGTTTAAGAAATTAAAATGGTTGTTGGGCCCTCTGCTTGCCGCCATACACTTTGCAGGCCCAACTTGACTCAAGACGTTGAATCTGTCCACAAACTGTTTTAATTACAAAACTATATAAAGATAATTGTAGCCTTAATTATTATAGAAAATAATTAACTTTTATAATTTTCTTTTTGAAACGTAATTAATTAAAAAATATGATATTTTATAGTAAATACAATTATACTAATTACAGTTAAAAAGGAAAAACAAAGAAAAAGAAACAAGCAAGAAATGCAAGATTTTTATTTTTTATTTTTTGGAAATCAAATAAGCTTCATTATTATTATTATTTTTAAAAAAGATCATCATCTTATTAAAGAAAATAAATAGGTATTGTTCATGGACGAATTGCACTAAATATAATGAAAAAAGGAAAGATTCATTGAAATAAAAAAAATGCTTTCTTATTTTCAAAATAAGAAAAAAAAAATCTTCATTATTAGAACCAAAACGAGCTACACAATTCAAACATAAAAACGAAAAAAAAAACCTATAAGTATAATAAACAATGAAAAATGCTTTAAAACTGTCAATACTTTTTATTATTAAAATGAAACTATAATTATAATAATTAAAGAAAAATGTTTAAGAGCCTGTCAATAGTTTTTATTATTGAAATGAATCTATAATTATAATAAATAATTAAAAAGGTTTAAGAACCCGCCAGCACCTTTTTATTATTGAAATGAAACTATAATTATAATAAATAATAAAAAATGTTTAATAACCTGTTAATACTTTTCATTATCGAAATGAAACTATAATTGTTAGATATAATGAAAGATGTCTACGAATTTGCCAGTACTTTTCATTTGTCTGAAAAGCCAATATTTTTCACAATTGAAATAAAGCTATAATCAATGTAATTAAATTAATAATTAATTACATGAACGAATCCAAATTATAAAACCAATGCTTTTCATTTTTATTAAAAATCCAATACTTTTCATTATATAAAGTAAATATTGCAAAGTAATAAAGAATAAAAATCTGTTATTTAAAGTGAATATTTGTTGTATGATATGAGTTGAACGTGCAATTAATAAAACGAAGGAAAAAAACACACATAAATCCTTAGTGAAAGAGTCAACAGGCAATTAATAGAAAGGAAAAAAAAAAAAAAAAAAACCCTCGGTATTTAAAAAGATGGAGTCAGCATGCCATTTAATATAATACCAATATAGTAATAAATAAAGAACATTAAAAATTGTTTAAGCTTACAAAAATAGTCATTAGGGTATAATAGGCATTTTAATTCACCAAAATTAAAACATAGACAATATTGTAATATTGTTTTTAAGTAGACAAATTTAGATTCAATAGGTTATTAAGTGCTTCTTTAAGATAAGAGAGTTTGCCAGCGGTTTAGCTGTTTTTTTTTTTTTTAATCCAAACCACTGATCAAAACAAAAATAAATTTTATCTTTAGACTGTTTTATTCTTTTAATCAAAATTAATTCAAATCAAATCCCTCATAAATGATTTGAGCAGTTTGGTTTAAATGATTTGAGCTTAAGTTTAAAAAAGTTCAGTATTTTACAATAATTATAAAATGTTAAAAATTCAATATTTAAAGTTTTAATGCAAAACAAGAGCCAAACTAAAAAGTCACAATAACACAAATTAAAGTTTACAGTAACACAAATTAAAATTCACCAACAACCAATCTAAATAGTGAAAAGTATAACTAAATAACATGACAACATAATTAAATTTTAAACTTGAATTAAAGCTTTCCAGTACTTGGTTCTTTAATTTGTTGTTTTCTTTTTTGGTTGATAATGAGTGAAGCCTTAATGTTATTTAATGTGATTAAGGGAAATTTTAATTGTAGAGTGTGGAAAGGTTTATCTTATATGTATAGAACTTCTTTTAATAAGCAATGAAAAATAATCTATATAAAAAATAATAGAAATTATCTTTTATAAAAATTATAAAAATAAAAGATTATATAAAAGGCAGTTTGAGCGGAAGGCTTGAGAAGCCCACTAACTAGCCTACCTAAAATTAATTGTGTAAAAAGCACCTAAATTGTCCAAAAATTACAAAAAAAAAAAAAAACATTGGTTTAGTTTGGTTTGGTTTGGACTAAGCGGTTTGAACGGTTTGATAGAATTTTTAAACATTCCTAGTTCCACAAGTCTTTGACCTAAGACAAAGGTGTATAAATTATCTTTTAGATACAAATTTTTTAGGGTGGAATAGACTACAGAAACTAAGTGATGTTTTGATAACTAGTGGGTATGATTTAACATTTTAACTTGGTTTTCTTTTTCTATGAAAGTGGTAAAGATCTCAACTTTTATTCTAGATTGTGAGACCGACCGCAATAGGTTATTATTTTGTTTTGTAGGAAATTTAATATGACTTTAATCTTTTTATGGATAGATACAATTTTAGTCGTAATTGATGTGAAAAAAATAATAACTCAATTCTAACTCAAACAGTGTAAAACTTTTACACGCTATGATATAAAACAATGTTACAGTATAAAGTTCTTATATACTATAGTATTTTCTAACTTTCAGTTCTAACTCATTAAAGTGCTATAAATTGATTGAACCTTATGCCCACTCTGCCTTTATTTAATAACACCATACCCGCCTTATTAGGGGCCATCTGCAGGTGAAAATGCATCTTTATCTACAACCGGTAAAAGACGCTTTCGCTTGGGTACCCAGTATATTATTTTCTCTTCAGTTTCCTTGTTAACTAGAGTGTGATCTTACGCCTTTTGGATGAAGATATATAGAACTATGCTATTATTTGATATTCGCATGCATATTTCTATGAGGATACATGAGCATCCATTGTATTCGAGTGAAAGTTTTCAAAAAAAAGTATCATTTGTGTCCCAAATTCTTAAAAAAGAAGAAGAAGAAGAATTTTTGAAGGATTAAAGTGGTAAATTGGTTGGAACTTTATGTCCAAGTTATTTGTGACACCTTTTTTTTCCTAACGGGTATTATAGTAATAAAATTAATTATTAGTGTATCAATTGAAATTTATTTCATTTAAAATCTAATTTATATTATTTATTGCTATCTATTTTTAAATTTTCTAAAAAAATTTTTTATACTTATTAAGTATATTAACCCAAATGCCCTTGGAACTTTAATGTAATTACAAAACTGCCTTTTGGCATCATTTGCTTCAAAAATCTCTGATGAAGACTTGATTTTTACCTACCAACCCCTATTGTCTCCTCACTTCCCTTTTTTTTCTTTTCTTTTCTTTTCTTCTTTTCTTTTTTCCTCTCACGAGACTCTTTTTGTCTCTCTCTTTTCCTCTCTATTTTCTCTCTTCTTTTTCTCTTTGATTTCTTCAAGATCAAAGATCATCAACCTAGCTTCAAGGTAATCAAGAGAGAAATTTAAAGTTATTTTCATAGATCTTTACAAAACAAGATTAATGATTTTTACAAACAAAATCACTGTTCTTCTTCAAGTTTGAGGTATGGTTTTGTAAGCTAAAAACCTTGATTTAAATCTATGTTTTAGTATGAGAATTGTGAGAAATATGTTCTTGATGTTTGTGAGTAATATACAATGTTTTTGAAGTTTGATTTACATAGATCTTTGTTTAAAATGATTTTTTAAAACAAGTTTCGAAAAGTTTTGATTTTTGGTTTAAATTTATTTGTTGAGCATGAAAATTTTAAGAAGAATGATCTACATGTATTTAAGTGTGATAATCCATGGTTTTAATGCATTTTTTATACCCTTAAAAGTGTTAAAATGATCGGATTAAGTTTTAAAGTTTGAAACCTTTGAAATTGAAAAATTTGATTTCCAGAAATTCATCTATCGGCAAGCCAAACTTGTCAATCGGCAGGCTGGAGTTGTCGACAGGTTCGACAAGCTGAACCTTATAGATCAGCAGGTCGAACCCTGCAGTTCAGCAAGCTGAAGTTTGAACAAGGTTGGCAGGCCGAACCTTAGAGATCGATAGGCCAACAGAGGGTCCAAAAATAGTAGTTTTCTTTGGAAGGCCGAAAATGTTGATTGGCAGACCAATCGGGCAGTCCAAACTTACTTTTTTTCATTATTTTGTGTTACTTTTTTTTTCATTGTTTTATGTTACAAAATGTTCCAAGGATTTCATATAAATAATTATGGCACACTAATAAGAATAGATGGTAAATTGGTATAATTATGGATTAAGAATTTAGTTAAAATATGGTTATTTTATACATCATAGGGTAACGAAGTATTTGGAGCTTACGTGGTAAACTTTGTATTGTGAACTAGAAGTTATCAGCATGGTATTCGCTAAGAGGTAGGGAATCTATTGCTCATCTTTTGTAAGCTTTTTATAGAATTAAAATTGGTTGTTTTATTGCAAGATATATATGTATGTTAAACTAGTATAATATAAGTATCACATATGAGACAATGATATGAACTCATCATGTATTGTATAGCAAAGAATATATTGATTTGACATATGTTATTGTAAATTGAGAAGCATGGTTAGGAATACTAACTCTATAAATAATGAATGATTATAGAGGAATGGTGAGACGTGAAAAAGACGGCGGTTACGTCCTTAGGCATGAATACCCAAAAAGGTAAAATAAGAGAGGTGATGTTGCTCCCTTATGTCGAAAGTCCTAGAACGTACTATACAGGAATCGACTTGGTGAGGATCCGGGGCTCGATGTTTCCTCACCGGACACCCTTAGAATGATTGTAAGGTGGTCAAGCACGCCCGTTTAGGTTTCGTTGAGTTGAGTGATGAATACTCTATTGAAACATGGATACCTAGAAACATTAATGAACTGTAATATTTGTATATATGTATATGTATAGAACTCGGTAATGATTAACGTAAGGTATCTACGGAATATGATCATAATGAATTTCATAAGATGAATAATGAATGAGGACTAACTCACCATGCAGGTTTTAATGTGATAATAATAAAAACCTAAAGGTGAGTAATAGTTTTTCCTACTGAACATGTTGTTACTCATTCTCTTATATTTTCATCTTTTCAAAACTCACAATGTGTTAGGTGGTGATAAGAAAACATAGTTGAGGAACCTATATAACTATATAGGTTGGGATTGCTTCATTTGTTAAAGAATGTTCTTCATAATGATGTAAGCATCGTTTGTTACTTTCAGTTACTATATTAAGTTGTGTTGAGGATTGGAATAATGATGATGACAGTTTTGTATTATTAAATTTAAAATGGTACATTAAACTGTGGTTTATTTGTTGTTTATATTTTTATTTTGATTTAAGAGTTCTCATTTAAATCTCAAGTAATTTTATTTTTAAAGTTTTATTTTTGTTTCTGATCTTTATTTAATTTATTAAATATTGTTAATCCCACTTAAGGGCGTTACATTGTTACTCAAGTGCAATTAACAGATACTTCCATGATTGCACCATAAAAAATAATTTCATATGTTTTATTTTTCATTTTTTGAGTAGATGATTCAAATTCTACACTTATAAAAGAGTCAAAAGACAATGCGGAATTGATACTATGCTTCGTTTGCTACCATATTTCCTAACAGATTTGAGGTCTAGTTTAATTGTAATACCCACATGACGTGGCATTCCTAATTTTTTCTTTTTCCGTCGCTATTGAAACCTTTACAGATTTATGAAGAGCACCAAATTTCAAAGAGTTCAGAGGAGCCACACAAGCTGGTGAAAATTTGACTTCACTCTCACGTGAACAGAGCCATACTAATTTCTACGACTCTTACAAAGACAAGTAACAACACCGAACGGCTGCCAAAGAAGCAACAAAATAAGCATAAGAGGCTATTGATAGAAGACACCCATTTTTACTCCATAACAAGCTGTCTGTGGCGATTGAGGTCATTTAGGTAGGTAGAACAAGTGTAATCTTCCAAGTCACAAGCATCCAACATTACCGATCTCAATGCAGGAGATCTTGGTTTCAACTCTTGATGTCCATCTTCACCCTTTAACAGCTGAACAACCTAAATGTAGGAAATGAAAAAAGCAAGCATGACCTGTCATTTTTTGTGTGTGGAAAATGGGCTGACGTGAAAGAGAAAAACAGTGTTCCATACCCTATTCATGTATGGACGCCTAGAGGATTGATGGTGAATACACATTGAAGCCGTCAACATTGTGCGTTTCATCTCGTTCAGATCAAAATCTTCGCCTAATCGAGGGTCTGCGAGTTCCCTAAAATTATTTGTGTCTAGCATAGGTTTTGCCTGTGCATAAGAGATAATTTTTTCATCATATTGTTTTCTTTCTTAGGACATAATTATGAAGTCATTACAAAGCCCTGCAGCAGCCTAAGTTTAGAAATGCGTTCTCTCTTGCGCAAGTAGGCAATGGTTCAAAGATTTTTTTATTAGAAAATGACAAAGTTGAATTAGATTTATATAAGAAAAATACCCAGATGACAAGGCTTTGTTGACTTGAATCAACTGCTCGGCGGCCTGTTATGAGCTCAAGAAGTAAAACCCCATAAGCAAACACATCTGTCTTCTCGTCTATAATTCCATGCATGAAGTATTCTGGAGCCAAATATCTGAAATCATTTGGAAATGCATAAGCACTTGTGTCTTATAGCAGAAAAGTATTTGATTGTGTTATTAAAGAGACCGCCAAACTAACCCGAATGTGCCTTCAATTGGGAAGACAACATGGTGAGTCCACTTCTCCGGGAGCCACTTTGCGAGCCCGAAATCAGAAATCTGCATTTTACAACAGAAGTCACTTTGAATCGCCCAAAAAAAAAAAACCATAAAAGAAATGAACTTAGAATTCAGCATCAGATGAACAAGGAATGTACCTGGGCCTCATAATCTTGAGTGAGTAATATATTAGAGGCCTTAATGTCTCTGTGAATAATTCGCCTCTGGCAATTGTGATGTAAATATTGCAATCCCTCTGCTACCCCAACTGCGACTTTAAACCTTATCTTCCATTCCAGACACACTGAACCTGAAAAACGAAATGTTTCTTCATGAGCTCAAGTATAAACACTTTGTTTTTCTTGATGAAAGTTATACTCAATTGATTTTCATTATATATTTTTGGACTAAAGAGAAGGCAAATGAAAGCAAAATGCATATAAGATACAGCACCAAAGAGCAAAGAAGCAAGGCTGCCATGTGGGGAAAATTGTAGTACTAAATGCAAACCGCCCTCAACGCTAAAACCAAGCAACCGAGCAGCATTTGGGTGGTCAATATGTGCAATGATCCCAAGCTCAGACAAGAAGTCGCCAATTCTCTCTTCACTTTTCTCCGTCTTCTTTATAAGCCTCTTTACCGCGACAAGTTGGCCATCGGAAAAGCACCCCTTGTATACATCTGCCTGCCCTCCTTTCCCAATCAGGTTGTCTGCAAAGTTTTGCACAAAGAGTGTCAAGCTTTGACTCAATAGATGTGTCACTTTTCTTCCAGAAAATAAGGGAAACGGAGAAAGAAGAGGAGATTCCACTGAATTAGCAGGGAGCGGACAAATATGATGGAAATGTTTTTCCACCATTTTCCTACTTTTGAAATCATAAAAAGTGCACAGCTAATTGGTTTGTTTTCTTATACTATGGAAAAGAATGATACTTGACAGAAATTTTTAAAAGTTTCACCAGCCTATTGCCTTCCTAGTGTTGGTCGGACAGGCAATATAAAGTCTTGAACTATGACATTGCAAAAAAATCCTCTCTTAATTTATATTGAAGTAAATTTAGTGATAAAAAATAAAAGTCTATAAGCGACTCTATACCATATTAATTTGCGTGAAATATTTCAAATCTGGCTATTCAATTTATTTATGTCACCCTCTTTTTCCAAATATTTGACTAAAATCTATAAGGCAGGGGAAAATTAGGATCTTTTTAGGGATTTATCTGAAAAAGAGAGGATTCTTTTCTTCTGGGATAAATTGATAAATATCTCACGGTTAAAACCTATTCGTTTATCGAATTATACTCCTCAAAATTAACCCCACAAACCATAGTTGACAGCTGCAAGTGATATTATTAAGGTGTTTGAGAATGGTTTAAACTCCACAGTTTTAAGTGCAAATAATGTAAATCTTCTACATCCAATGGTGTAAGGTAAAAGTATACTATAGTGTAAAATTCTCTTATGCTATAATTTACAGTTCAAAGTATTGTGGATTAAACATTTCCCAAACACCTTAATAAAATTTGGTCAATAAGGAATTCATGTCATACAGCTAGCCTGTGGATGTAGGTCAAGGAGAACAATTAAGGAGTAATAGTTTTTTTTTTTTTTTAATTTTGTTAATGAAAAAGAGAATTAGTGGTGTCCTTAGATATAATTACGGATAAAAAGAATCAACCATTGAATGACAGAAGAGAGTTTTGACAGGTCATCTCTTATGTTATTCATAGAAACTTGTTTTCAATCTCCGCCCAAATAATCCGGCAGACAAGGCGAACTTTTTCTAGGCACGGTGGTCGAGCAGACAACAATCACTTTCCTGTTTAGGTCCTCGAGTGAGAGAAAAAGTTTTTTGAGTCAAAAAGGTCGTCTCCAAGAGAAAAGTCCCACGCCGGTCCCCATATTTAATTTTAATGTCTGCTAGTCCCCTCTACAAATTGGCTTCAAACGAGGTAGTCCTATCCATTTTTTATGCACGGTTCAACTTGAAACAGTTATATTCTAATTATTAAAAAAACACACACTAAACAGTTATCTTGTATATTTTTTCCCTCTAGAAACAAGAAACCTTCAAAGGGTCCTTTTTTTTTTTCTTTTTAAATTTTGGATAGGAATAATACATCTTACCACCAAAGGAGAGAGTAAATATCCATCACCTAAATAGAAGACAACCCATTTTGACGTCTGGACTCCTAGTATGCAAATAGCATTAATGCAGAACCATTGACGTTGACCCAAAGAAAACAACAAAACAATTTGAAGCCCTCAAGTCTCGGCTTACTTGGATGCCTTGGACGCAAATGCCAAACAATATGTCCCAATAAAGTTATATATTATTTAAAAAAAATATGTAAAATTAATTCTAATTCTATTGTTTTGTGCTTGCAAATTTAGTTTATTGGCAATTTTCCGCCCACATCAAATATTATTATCCAAAAGTCGAATTTATGTCTTAAGGAATAATAATAATAATAATAATAATAATAATAATAATAATAATAAACGAATCTACTCAGCCCCAAAAGTAAATAATAACAACAATAACAAAAATAGGGCCTTAGAAAAAAAATAATAATAATGTGCATGGATTGTACATTGATGTGCTTCATGTAATTAAAAGTCAATAGAGTTCAATTGAAAGATATTACGTGGTCATTTGTGATAATGAATAGTTACTCCTTGGCCATTAGTTTTTTTTTTTTTTTACTTTTTTCAAAGAATGAATTTAGTTGGGAACAAGAAGAAACGTTTCCCAAAATTCTAACCTGGACTGAAATTGGCCGTGGCGGCGGCGAGGTCGGCGTAATCAAAGCTCCTCCACGACGGCTTCGCCGCCATGTAACCTTCGCAGTCAATGACACGGCCTTCCTCGGCGCTTCGAATCCTGGCCAGCTTCCTTCTCAAATTCCTTCTCGACATCTCGTAGCCCGCCGCCAAAAAGGGCATCGTCGAGAACCTCCTAACCGATTTCTTCTTCAGAACTTCCAACACGTTCTTCCATTGCCCTCGTTGACTTTGACCCGCCGTCGCCTTCTCCCCCGAGCTCAAGCTGCTGGTGCTACCGCTACTGCTACTGCTCTGCTCCTCCGAAATAGGGATTTCCAGTACTCCTCTCGGCGACGATTCGTCCTCCTCCTCGCAAAACTCCATGCTTTTCACGCCGGGTCTCGATTCCCTTTCTGGGGTATGTCCTTCATCGAAATCCGTTTCTGGGTTTTCGTTTTCCTCGAAATCCATTTCTGGGTTTTGTCCTTCTTGGGAATCCGTTTCTGGGCTTTCGTTTTTCTCGATATCCATTACTGGGTTTTGTCCTTCTTGGGATTCCTTTTCTGGGTTTTCGTTTTTTTTTATATTCGTTTCTGCGTTCTGGCTGTCTTCGATATCTATTTCTGGCTTTTGTTTGTCTTCGAAATCCGTTTCTGGGTTTCGGCTCTCTTCGATATCCATTTCTGGGTTTTGTCCGTTTTCTTCTTCGAGTCCGGTCTCTGTTTGAGGTAATGGTAAATGAATTAGAAAGCAATACAATCTTAAAAAGCAGAGGAAATGACAAGAGAAAGAAGAAATGGAGAATTTGTCCGCTTTTCGAGGTTACGTTGCTTAGGAAGAAAACCTTTTTTGGAGGCTTTTTTTGGTTGGAAAATAATAAACAACGACTGTTTGAATATCCCCATTCCTTTCTTTCCTCACCATTCCTTTATTTCTCAGCAACCAAACATATATTCGCAAGAAAAGAGAAAAAATAATAAATGAAAAAACAAAAACTTACCTTCAACAAACATGATTTAGGCTCTTAGGCTCTCTGGGTTTTTTCTAATTTACAGAAACATGATTTAAAAAAAAAAAAAAAACCTTAATCGTTCAAAGTTCAAAGCCTTGAAAAAAAGTAATGAAAGAGAACCTTGGAAACGAACAAAAGAAGAGTCTTTAACTGCATGAGGCCTGCGGAGAAAGAAAGAAAGAGAGAAAAGGAAACAGATTTTCAAAAAGTGGATATCTTTGGGAGTTGGTTATTCTTGGGAGGCAGAGAGGGAAGCCAGATTGGGGATGATTGGTATATGTGCCATATTTATAGAACTCTTCTTATGTTTCACGTGTTGTGTGTTTTGCCTCTCAAAATATCGTGCGGAAAGAAAGAGATGAATAGAAGTAAAGTAGTGAGATCAAAAATTGGTGTTGATGATGCAATCTCAGCCGTTGAATGGTCTCAGAGCTCGTGATTTTGGCCGCAAGTAACGCTTAAAAAGCAGTGCAGAGTGAGAGCTGCCTTTAACGAACTACGACCCGAACCAACAAGCTCTCAAAAAATAATATAAAGTAAAAAGAAAAGAAAGCAACAATTATATTAGGCTCGTTTGATATTAGTTTTAAAATAGATAAAAATATATTTATTTTAAATTATAAGAATTTTTAAAAAATTATAGTTAAAATATTTTTAAAATTTTTATCTCTAAAAATGTACAATAGCATTTTTAAAGATTTTGAGAACAAAAACAAAAAGGTTGACTATATTGAAACTTTTCTTTAACGGTAGTTTTGTGCTAGACGCGAGTAAATTACACTATTATAGTCTGAATTATTTACTTTTTGTATAATGAATCTCGAATTTTTAATTTTAGTATAATATACATTAAATTTTAAAATCATAAACAATTGATGTCTAATAATTATTTTTAATTTTCATCAAGCATTTTTTTTATGTGTTGGGTCTCAATTTCTTACTTAAAATGATAAATTCTTCTATTAAAAAAACTCACGTATAAAATTTATAATCAAAATTGTCTATACTTTTTAAGGTTTATTAGTTAATAGATCTTAATTGTTAATAGTTTTAAACTTTAATGTCTATTTTATGAAGATTTAAAATTAAAGGTGTATTATATAAAAAACAAATGGCTTAGGTTGCAACACCACAATTACTCCTCAGACACACGGTAAAACACGAGACAAGGACAACTTTGGAGAGTAGTTTCGGTATTGCAAAAATACGTCGTTTCTGTTTGACTGTTTGACGGTTAGAAAGTTTTACAGACAGCTGATGTGTCCGTACGCATTCCGTTTTGGCTTGGATAAGGTATTTTGGAAAACTAAAAAAGATTGAAAGCATTGACCGGGGATGGGTTAAAAGAACTGTCAAAGAAATATAACATAGTGTTGGAAAAAATTATAGTACTTTTTGTTAAAATTATTTTTTTTAATATATAAAAATTTTATATTATAATAATTTTTTTATTATTATTGTAACATATAAAAATATTATACTATTTATAACAAAATCCATAGTAAAAATATACCATTATTAAGCCAAACAACCAGTAAATAATACAAGTCTTTGATCTTATGTATACAAGAGTTGATGTGAATCTCTTGAGCCAAAAAAAAAAAAAAAAGTTGATGTGATTTTTTTTTTTTTGAGAAGAAAATTAAGGAGAATTTCTTTTTGGAGGTGGAAACTAGATTAACATTGTGCAGAAAATTGTGGGGAAAAAAAAAAAAAAAGAATGCATCCTTTTAAATATGGGACCGTATGAAGATAAAGAAAGCCCTAATAATTCTAAAATCCTTCATGCCCACGGCCACGATCTTGCATATAATTAAGTGGGATTTTTTTCCCCAAAAGTTAAAAGGAAATAATGCGATTATTAATAGAATTTGTTGAACACTCAACCACGCTTCTGCCCCTGTTATGGTACTTATAGGAAAGAAATTGAAGTGTTTTTCACTTTAGCTAATAAAAAAAATGTAAAATCTATGGGACTTCGTTAAACACCAGTTAGTAGCTTTAAGAAATTCTTTACTATAAAAAAGTGAAATTCTACTTTAATATCTAGAAAAAATTATGTTAAACTATCATTAATGAAAATGTTAATCCTATATTTGGCATAAACATTTTGATTTTTTTTCTATTTTGTACTCAAATTTATAATTTACTATAAATATTACATTTTATTTTTTTCATGATTTTTTTAAAATTTTTTACCGTTATGAATTTAAGCTTTAAAAGTTGTAAAATTATATATTTTTTAATTATTAAATAATTAAAACTGGCAATATTATAATTATTAGATTGAAATGAACACTCCAACCAACCAGAAGTAAATGCCAAAATTTAGCATATGATACACCAAATGTCAAATATGTCACCCAATATAAAATAATACTAAAATTAAAACAAAAAATAACACCTAATTGAAGAATGACTTCTCTACATGATGTCAAAATTTGGAATCACATTGATTTAGCAATCCATAAGTCCTATTGCTTGGGCACACTGAATAATGAGCGCATGCAAAGAAGAAAAACAACAGCATTGATAGCAAAGTCAATAACGCAGTCTGTAGTCAAGACGCAAGAGAAGGAAGCATTGCATTTGTCACACTTGATCGTTCTTTTCTAACTACACGAGATAAAACAATAATTATTCAAAGATAATATATACTCTCAAACGAACTCGATGCCTTTTGAGGTCACATCTTGGGCAAATAATTACCCGTGACATGTGACTTAAAGTTAGGGTTTATTTGATCAGTCCAATCTTAAAAATAAAAATAAAAATAAAAATAAAAATGACCCAGCTAAAAGTTTTTGCCGTTTAAAGGGTCGACACTTTCACATGTCAAACTTGTACTTATAGAAGGACAAAGTAGTTCCCATTAGCCTTGATTTATCATTTTATAGCCTTAGGATCCAATCATATATATATGTGCTTGGACTTACGTTTTGGGAACTTGTGACATGCATATTGTCATATTAGTCTTTTTTAGGGAAATTACGAAAACATTATTTTTTGTGTTTCGTCCTTGGTATTTTATAGGTTTTTCCGCTCTGTGGTAGATTGGTTTCGTTTGAATTTTGAGATGCGTCGATATTAGACAGTGGAAATTTTTTTAGGGTAGTTTGCATTTTGTGGTTTAAATTTTTGTCGATTGCGAATTGGACAGTATTAACTTTCAATTATGACATTAAAGACCTTAAGTTTGACAATTTTTTTATAAATGTAGTCTAATTAATAACGAACATTAATTATGAAAAAAAAACTAAGGTCCCATATCCGAATTAAAAAGTTTAAGGTCAATTTTGCTACCAATTAAAAAAAAAAAGTGTATTTTGTGAAAAGTTTGTAAGACATTCTGTACATTAGCTGACATGAGTTTGCTATAGACCATAATTGCAACGTATTTTTAAATCAAAGTTGCTTTTGTCAGATGTCATCCAAGTCACCGAACACCAACAAGTTTAGGGGTCAACAATGCAGAAAACCAACTCATATATTGTAGTAATTAGCTAGTTCAATTAGTTCTTGGCACTCTCAGTCTTGCTACTGCAATAAAAAAACAGTCCAAAACCCAGAATCATAGATAAAAAACAATTTTATTATAAGGGATTAGATATTGGAAACTATTAGGTTTTCTCATCATGTTATAAAATAATTAACTAGGTTCTAATGATGACGATTATCTTATTAAACTGCTTAAGAAAATGTGTTCGTCGCTTACTGACGGTTGACGCAATGCGTACCCAACGAATGCATAAGAGCCACGAAGAGGAAAGTAATTAACCAAACACATGATCATAAACATAAGAGCTTCTACTTAAATCACCATTCATTACTTTTGACTTGTGTTCTTTGGGCTAAAAGCCTACTAAAGTTTATTTTCACAGTTTTTTTTAATACGCTGAGAATAGCAATAAGACCTTGATATTGAATTAGTTATCATTGGCTTACGTATGGCGAAAAAAAAAAAAAGACAAAAAGCTAGATTTTTATCGGGTGTTTGGCGAAGTTGGTTAGAATTAACTTTTTAGTTAGAAAATAGTGTAAAACTCTCACATATTATGTAAAAAGATAAAAGTTGTTACAGTATAAAGCTCTTATATACTACAGTATTTAATCCAAGAAGCTGATTTTAACCAGCAAAGTTTTTAATTACAACATATTGGGCATTTAGTCACTATTTTAGCTCAATTTTTTGTGACTAAAACTTTTAGTCATATATTTTTAATGACAGAAACAAGTTTTTTTAAAAAATTATATTATGACTAAAAGTTTGGTTTTTTTGATACGTGGGTTCATGCAATAACCATTCAGTGTCAATAGCAAATAAAGAACAAGCAATGCAATTGGATAAAACTGAAGAGCACTATCGTTAAGTGGGTGAACTAAACCAGTTTATAGTGTGACTAAGGATTTTTTTTTTTTTTTTTTTTGCTTTGTTTAATGCTCGAAATAGTAAAAAACCCAAAGCCCACCAACCTCACCAAGTTGCCAATGTTGTCACCTTCAGTTAGACAAGTGCGTTTAACTGAATTCTCTTAACGCACTAGATCACAGAAAAAGTAGAGGCAAACAAAAAATAAAATAATACTAAACGAAGGCTCCACCAAAACCAGATCCATTTGATTGGTCAAAAAAAGGAAAAAGAAAAACAGATCCAATATCCTTGAAGGCCCTAATGTGTTTTTAAAGTGCTAAACTTTAGCGGACCACATTAAATAAAGCTTAAAGTAAAGAAACTACTTAAGTCTTAATTTCTTTACCATGTAACTATATCTCTGACTGACTGGTTTGGTTGCTCCAAACTCAAGGTGGGATACCAACCAAGAGAGAGAGAGAGAGAGAGAGATGAAAAGGGTATTTTGGCCTTTTGGAGGGTGGATTGTTGTCAACAAATTTGAGAATAATACCGATGAGGGTTAGTTTGTGATGGGTCAGTTGTTGCACCTCATGGTTTTTATTTTTTTTTTTTCCTGAAAAAATATGATAGATTTTCATTGGGCTTAAGACTTGATTAAAAAAAAAAATCCTACGGAAGTCCGGCGCTAAAAGAAACATTTAAAAGTTGATGGCCAATTGAAAACCCGGGGTTGGTGGGTTCAGTGATTCAGACAAGTGCTAAGCTAAATGAACAAACCCTTTAAATATATGGTTCAGGTTGATCAAGAAATGTTGGGGCCCTGGTAAAACATTATGTCGTTAAAGTCCTCGACCTCGGCAGGAAAATTTGAAAAAGAGGCCATCAAAAAATTTTAATTGATTAAATGGCCTTTTTTTTTCCCCAAAAATCTCGTTTTTTCAAGACAGGAAAACTGTTATAGTTTTTTTTTTTAAAAAAATCTCAACAGGATGAAGAAAATAATCTAGCGCAAGAAAAGAGCCTCAACATGATGAAAAAATCCAATTTTTCTGCATAGAAAGCTTACCTTTTTTATGCCAAAAAAGGGGAGGTTATTGACCAAAAAATTTTTTTTTTCATAAAGTCATTTATCCAAATCCCCCTCGGTCTCGACCGTGTGCAACATTGTGTTTTTGTTTTCAAGAATTTATGCCAAACTATTGAAGAGAGTCCATTGTGGAGTTAAGAAGTTTCGCTGCAAAATAATATAAATATAAGATTTGTTTGAGAAATGAGTTAACTAAAAGTTAGAACCAAAATATTGTAACATGTAAGCTTTATACTGTAGTATTTTTTTTTTCTACTTTGCACTGTAGACTGTGAGAGTTTTACTAAAAAAGTTGAAATGGTTTTGCTAAACAAAACGACAAGAGAAAAATAGAAACTAAGAGCCCGTTTCGTAGTGTTTTCATTTTGGTTTTTATTTTTTAAAAAAATTAAAAATAAAAATATTTTGAAAAATGTGTTGAGATTGTTTTTAAAATTGTGTTTCATGGTATATGGCAGTAAAAGAAAACACTTTTAAATAAAAAATTGTTAATGTAAATATAATTAAATTTAAGTTCCAAGAAAATGTGTGCTTATGATGGCAAAAATAATAGAAATAAAGTTCCAAAAATGATGATTTGTTGGCCAGTTTGTCACTTAATTTTAAATTTTTTCCCCCTCAACAAATGAAAGACAGGAAAAAATTGGAACAAACTAATTTAATATAAATTCTCAACAAAATCAACATCTCATCTCATCCCGTTTTCGCCATCCAATATGTTAAATAAAAAGAAAAGTACAAAATACATAGGAAAGAAAAAAGGGAGCTAACACCAAAAATTTTTAGAGTCTGATTGGTCTCTAGACCACGTGGATTTGAACTCGTAAGCCTGGTTCAAATTGGTATCTAGTATGCACTTGACTGAAGTAGTTTTGAACATTATATGATGTTTGAAGCCATCAACAAACAAAACAAAACAAAACAAAACTTATCCCCTACCTTAGATTTACGAGGTTTGAACCTCTTCAGTAAAACTACGGCTCTCTTGGGTATTTTCTCACAATTCTCAACACTATTCAAACTCCAATCCAGATTCCAATCTATGCTACAAAAATTTAAAATTTTCAGTTTAAATCAAGAGGTCTAAAACCACACAATTTGAACTCACGTACCAAACGGACACTTATACACAATCAAAACACTAGCAGCTCATATTTGGCTTATTAATTTTTTAGGCCGAAGATCGTCTAAATCAACCCAAGAGACGGAAGCCACTATCCCCTCTTTTTTACTACTTGTTCTTGAATGAGGACGTTACATTCACATTTCTTCAAGTAAAGTGAATTTGTTTTTTGTTCTTTATTATTATTTTTTTTTTTTGGATTTCTTCCCCATACCTAGTCTATTTCTTTTGATGTCATTCATTTTATTTTGTAGCTTATCTTGAATTTTTTTGTCGTATATTCCTTTTTAATCCTGTCGTTTATCAGTTTAGATGTCGTTTTGTAGCTTTGTTATTTACCCTTATTTCTTTCAATTTTCTGGTTGTTGTTGTTCTTCATTGTTCCTTTCCTAGTCTTTTATTTTGTCGGCAAATTATTTTATTTTATAGCTCGTCTTCAATTCTTTGTTGTTTATTTTTTTAAGATCTTGTCGTTTACTTGCTTACATGTTGCTTTTTACTTTGTTATTTACGCTTTTATTTCTTTCCTCTTCCCCCTCCATTATTCCTTTCCTAATTTTTCCTTTTGTTCCCATTGATTTTATTTTGTAGCTTATCTTAATTTTTCTGTCGTTTATTTTCTTTTTTAAGTCGTCGGTCATCTGTTTAGATGTCGCTTTTTTACTTTGTCATTTACCCTTGTTTCTCCATTTTCTTCTTGTTGAAATATTTTTCAAGGGGAAAAAATTATTTGTCGTTTAACAACTTCTCATTATTTTTATTTTTATTGTTTTGCTTTTTTTCCTTCGATGGTCATTTTACCTATTCTTTTCCTCATTATTCCTTTCTTATAGCATGTGTTGGCAAAGTTAGTTTTAACAAACTTTTCAGTTAAGAACAACGTAAATCTCTCATATGTTACAGTTAAAAAAAATGGCTACAAGATAAAGCTCCACATGCTACAGTGTTTACAGTTTTAACCAATGATTCTAACCACTATGCCAAGCACCCTATTTAGTCTTTTTCTTTTGTTTCATTCCTTTATTTTATAGTTCATCTTGAACTTTTCATCGTTTAATTGTTTAGATGTCACATTTTGTTTTGTCGTTTACTCTTATTTCTTTCCATTTTCTTGTTCTTAAATTATTTGTCATTTTTCATTAAAAAAATAAAGAAAATAAAATTATTTGTTGTTTAACAACTTTTCATCATTTTTATTTTATTTTATTTTATTTTATTTTATTTTTATCTCGTGATCGTCATTTTAGCATGTCTAGCATCTACTCTCTAATCTCTTGCATGTTATTCCTAGTCCCTTGATCATTTAACACCCTTTATTTCATTATAAGGTCCATTGAAATTATTATTATTTATTTGGTAGGCTTAAGTCGCTATTCAAATATCATGTGTCCGTATGTTTACAGGTTGAACCATAGTTCAAACTTTTATTATAATATTTTTTTGGTAAAAAAAATTTAATTTTTGTTCCAACTTAGTAGTTGTTTGTTCTCTTTTTTCATAATTTCCTAATCCTTAGTTGTTGTTCAGTTCCTTTATCCTGTTGTTGATATCTAATGTCCTTTTTATATATATTGTTGTTTAGAAGAGTTAATTGTATAACTATACATTATGTTTTAATTATTTCTCAATTTATTTTTTTTTTTAAGAAATTATAAAGTCATCTTTTAAATTTAAAAAATTTATTTTAATTTTATCTCTTGTAGACTTTTTCGACCAAAAAAATATAGAGATAAAGCAAAGATATACTTAATTAGATCGAATTTGTTTCCAAAATATATTTTGCTTCTTGTGAAAAAAAATTTAAGATAATTATAAGGTTCAAAAAAGCCATAAAATTTTAAGCAATTTTTTTTTTTAAAAAAAAAAATTGATGTTTTGTTTAAGGAGTTTTTATGTTTTAAAATCTATAAGATATTTTTCATAACTATTAAAAGGTAATTATGTCGTTTTGTCCATTTTTTATTTATTGGGATAAAATTGAAATAAGTTTTTTAAAATACAAAGGATACCTTTGTAGTTTTTTAAAATAAAAGGATGGATTGAAAAATAGTTAAAACTAAAAAATATAATTATGTAATTAACCTCAAATGTTTAGTGGCGTAATTTGTCTTTGTAACTGGTTTTACACTTTTCTTCCTTTTTGTTGATTTAAATTATTTGTTGCTTATCACTTTGTTCTTGACTTATTTCGTTATGTCACATAAACGATTATCGAAAGAAAAGTCTTTATATTGGACTATGCATTTATTTCCAATGTTGTCCCTTATTTTATTTGATGTGGCTTTTTATTTCTTATCTCCAATGTTGGACTAGTCGACTAGTGCGATTTAGGCAAATTAGGGTGCTCTCTGACGCTGACCAGTCGACCAATGCTACAGACTGGTTGACCAGTCAACCATGTGGACAAACACGGCTTCGTGTTTTGATGCAAGATTTTGACCTAGAATTGAAATTTGGATGCTCTTCTTGAGTAGAATTGAAGTCGTAGCAGAAACTATAAATAGGATACTTGTTCCTATTGTTATTTTGATCACTTGAAAAATTAAGAAAGATTTCTAGAGAGAGAAACTCTGAGTTAGGAATTATTGTTGTAAGGTTGTAATTTTCTCAAGGTTTTGACACATAAACACATTTTTATGCTTGCTTATATGATTATGTTATCTTACTAAATTTTTTAAGGCATGTTTGTTTATGTTTTATATATGAATCTTTATTGTAGATCAAAATGTCTAAAACACATTATCATCGATACTTACAAAAATACGCTTAACGGTGAGAACTATTATGATTAGAAAAGAAACTAATATTGGTGCTAACCGTACCCTGTCCTCCCACGCCTATCGACGAATCCACTAATGAGCAAATTCAAGCGTATGATCACTAGAAGTATGCTAATGATCAAGCTGCTACTATATTATGGCTAGCATGAATAACGTGTTATGGGCTCAACATGAAGATAATGAATCTGCTTGGTAGATCATGAACAATCTTGAAGACATGTTAATCCAAGTGTATGATCACTAGAAGTATGCTAATGATCAAGCTGCTGCTATATTATGGCTAGCATAAATAACGTGTTATGGGCTCAACATGAAGATCATAAAATTGCTTGGCGGATCATGGATAATCTTGAAGACATGTTTGGAGGCCAAGCCTTAACAAAGTGACAACGGGCTCTTCAGAAGCTTCCTTACTGCAAACAGAAACTAGGGACATTTGTGAAGAAGCACATGATGGTCATGGGTTACCTCGATGAGGCTCAAATCCACAGAGTCGACATTGATGCTAAGTCACAGATAACTATGACTTTTGAGACTCTTTCTAAGGAGTTTATTCAGTTTAGAGCTTCATATAATTTGAGCAATAGACATGATGCGACATTAACTGAGCTTATGAAGCAGTTACTAGAGTTCAAAAACCTGATCAAGGATGGATCTGCTAGTGGTGAGGCAAACATGGCTATTGCATCTGGTTTCAACTCTCTCTGGGAATGGAAAGAAACAAAAGGCTAAGAATAAGAAATCTTTTATTTTGCCAAGCAAAGGCAAAAAGGAGAAGAAGAAGAAGAAGAAGAAGAAGTCATGTCTCTAATGTATCGGTATGCGTACTATCATCAAATTGGGATGCCACCTTTTGGTACATCAAAAAATACAAGTCAATAATACGAGTCCATTGTTTGTTTCAGGATAAGACATAACACATATGATTGTCAAAAGTGAACTGATTTAAACAAACGAAATTAGTAATCAAATCAATTCAACTTTTGTCCCGATCCAATATTTCATCACCTATGACAACATACCAATGTTTCTATTCATGGAGTCCCACTTCGATGAACAAGACAAATCATCTCTCGTTAGGGATGTAAACAACATAACAATCTTAACATGAGTAAAGTGCCTAACTTTATTCCTTTAATTGTGGACCTTATCATTTAGACTATCATCTTTGAAATTCATGTCTTTCGTATAATCTGCCGATTATATGCACTATCTTAAAGGTTTAGACAATAATCTCATAATTTTGTTTGCTTATTATATATTTAACAGAAATGAATATAAAGAGGACAACATTAGGTATATGTATAATAATAGATAAACTCTTTATTAATTAAATATCTCTAAAAACTTATTACATCATTTAATTCTTAAGATACCTAGTATAATATATTCCATATCGCAATCTAACAAAAGCCTCCCACAATCATAGACCATAGTTTGCTACTAATAATTACAAAGACAATTATGGATTAAGCATTCTAATCTAGCAATAGATAATTTTCAAGTCCTATTTAGTTCCACACGTAAAAAAAAAAATAATAAGAAAATAATTATGGAAGAACATAAACAATTTCAATTGAAAAATAGGAAAATAATTCTTAAAATTTGTTATAAAATCTTGTCTAGGGTTTCAAAATCTCCCTTAACTAAAAATAAAACTAAACTAAAAACATTGTAAAATAAAAAAAAATAGAGAAAGGATAGGAAGAAGAATGATTATATCATTAAAAAATCCTCCACACAAATGATACTCCTTGAGCCATTACCGGAGATACTTTATCTCTTTTTTTACTCTTAAAACTAAGAATACTAAGGAAACTGCTCTTTTATTGTGTTTCAAAGTGACGTGTTTATATGTGGTAACGTCCAAAAATGTTTCTTCTTAAACGGCTGGCGTTTGTAACATAGAAAAGTTGTTGTATCCATAGGAAGGTAAAAATTTGTAACTCGAAAGGTTAATAAATATAAACGTTTGAAAAAGCAAGCGATTTTTCAAAACAAATTTTAAAATAAAAGAAATATTTTTGTGATTTTTTAATTCAAAATTTGAAACATAAAATTAAAGCGGTAAAGCTTTGAGAATTCTTTGTATGCTTTGCAACTGGTATGAAATTTTAACTCTAATTAATAATCATCTAAAGCATTTGATCTATTATATCTTTTCTCATTAATTACAAGCACTTTTACTAATTTTATAGGTCAAATGAGAACGACAATATAACAAGCCATACTACAGTAAGGGTTTTCTTATAAAAACTAGCAAAATAATCATCTCTCACTAATGATTTGATGCATTAATTATGAAAATTTTAACTGCTGTCACTACAATTATAATTAACATAATTTTAAGATAGAAAAGATTATAACAAATCAAATTTAATATATCTTAATGGAATAAATTATTGCATTAATTCCAACAGCACCTCGTCTTATTAATTGGTTTAAGAATGCACTATGCCATGTTTTGTCGATAATAAATCAAGAATTATCAAGTATTTACTGTGCCAATCTATGTCTATAATGCAGCAGAAACTCAACTTAATAAACAAGTATGGCTTCAATATTATTAATATTAATTATACAACACAATCAAATTACATAAAGAAAGCATGACTAAATTTATGCAAAAATTAAGCAGTATAACAACATTAATAATAATTTTTAAAAACATAGAAATATAATTTATTCCACAAAAAATATATACATTACAAAGTAGATATAGAGTCAAAATCTATACCAGAGTATTATACATATAAGATTATCTTTTTGTCTCATCAAATTTTTTATACTAATTTAGATATTATTTTATTATTAGGGAATACTATTGAGTCTAACTCAACAACTAGAAAGAAAGAAAAAAAGAAGGCCCAAATGGCCCGAAGGTGTGTAGAACTGAGGCTAACGCCTCGGTATTTACAGGCCTAAAAAAGTACTGTTTATAAAATTTTTAAACTTATTGGGGCTGACAAAAACGGATCAAAATGATTCGTTTATCTCTTTTTTCCTTCGCACTGGGCCTTTCTTCAAAAGCTGAGAATTCATTTGTGATTCTCTGCTTCGTGATGATTGGCAGCACTAAAGAAGCGCAATCTGGTCCGTTCATTTTGTGATCCAACGGCAAGACTACGTGGACTGAATTGGGCCCAAGTGGGGTCGATAGAACCAAGAGACAAGGCCGTCAGATCAGTCTTAGCATGCTGATCTTCTGGTTAAGAAAATGGATACAGTGGAGACGCTAACACAAGATTGGACAAGCTCTAAAGACACGCGGTCCACCTGACACGCGTCAGCGCTAACGCGCGCTCTTCTACTGACGTCTGGCAGATAGCAGCTGACGTGCACAGACATTGAACGGCTAAGATCTTCTGGCAGCAGATCCAATGGCTTCCGTAACGCCACGTGTCCAGTGAATTTGAAACTTGAATTTTTTAATATTTTTGATGTGTTTGATGTTTGAATTTGTCCATTTTGGTGTCATTTTTTTCTGTTTTTTCTTCAGATTTTAAATCTAAAATAAAATAAACAAACCAAAATTAATTATTTTACAAACAATTTAAGGCTCGAAAAAAATAAAATCACACAATAATATTTTTACAGTTTTGATTATTTACAAACTAGACGTATATTTAATATACCAAAACAACTCTAAAAATTACCAAAAATATAATTAAACATAAAAACACACTAAAAATACATTTTTAAACACATTTTCACACTAAGACACAAAAATGCTACTAATTAGAGGATTTAATGAGAAATAGAAGTATAAATAAATGATTTAAGCCTTATAAAATATACACTTTTACAGTCTCATCAATAAGGTTATAATATTAGGATGAAAAGGGGTAGGTTTGGATCCTTTTTGGACCAAAATTCAAAGTCAAAGTCAGCCATATGCACGGGGGTGCCAAAAAATGGTGTGGGGCATGCGTTTTGCTTTGTTACTATAAACAAGCTCCACCTAGGTGCCGGGGCGCCAAGCCTCTGCCCCTTGGTGCTGGGGCGCCATTTTGCTACTCTAGTTTTTCGGTTTTGTCTATTTCACATTCAAAACATGTCCTATGGCTCCGTGAGTATGGAAACATATATATGATCGTTAACGTTCCATAATCCTTATTTTCATCTTTTTTTCATTCTTTGATATTAAAATACCTACAAAACACAAGACACGCATAAAACACAAGGAAACCCAACAAATTAACAAAATAAATACAAGGAAGATTAATTAGAAAATAAGTCAAATTAAGCATTCATTAGGCTCTTCCAGACTTAATCCTCTTGTAAAAGTTTTGCATAATTAATTTAGTCAGAAGTATAGTTACCAATCTTCTAAAAGTATGAAAGTCTAAGATTAATTTATGATATAAAGCATGCCTAACTTGATTCTATAAAATGACTTTATTTAAAAAATTTTAAAATTTCGCTGTGTAATTATTTTTCCAACAGGATGCACACAATTGTCAGACCTTCTGCCCTATTTAAGGACTCCTGCTTTGCTTGAACTCGTATAGGAAAAGTTATCTTTAGAGCTAAGGGGTCACCAAATTGATGTCTGCTAAAGGTGCTCTTATGCTTTAGTCAATGATTTGATTAAGACGAGCAAAAGAGAGGCATAGTATAGACAAGAAAAAGTCCATGACCCATGGGGTGCAATTAATGCTCCTATTTATAGGGTATAGTTTGGACCGGGTTTTACTTGTGATCTAAAAGTATAATTGCACGATGCCCTAAGGCTAGGTGACAAGTGTCAAAATCTTTATTGATAGCGGATTTCCCAATAAATGGTCAAGATGATGGCAGATGGTGGCTTTATAATGATTACACATAATGGACAATTAATTCCTCACAAATGGTGGTCCCATCAGACTCTAATTCCGATTAGGTTCTAAGAAGGGAACTCACCTATAGTAACAAATATCATTGCCTTGCATCTAGTGGTAACCTGATCAAATTGACCTCTTTTGGTCTGCTCAAGTACTTGGTAGCCTGAGGACAATGGTCGGTGTATATTGTCCAAGAACATCCTCAACGCTTTCTATGATAGTTTGTCCTAAAATATTGTTTTGATAAATACTTATAGAAAATTTAATTTGTACTAGCTTTTGGTAAAACCTTTTATCTTATTTTCTCATAGAATTTCTGCTTAAGAATCATTGTCTTCCTAATCTTAATTTTAGTATATAGTGTTTCAATACACAATTCAAAGTGATGACATGTATTTTTTAAATTTAATATTAACAGAGGGTAATGTAAACACATTCTTAGGCATTACAAAAGTGATTGAAGGCTCAAAAAGAACTAATATTATGTTTATTGGATGAACAAAATTCATTATAAATGCCTTATTATTTTCTAGCCAATCTAACAAGGTGTTTGGCATTTATGGTTAGAACCATGATTGTGATTACTAAATAGTATAAAGCTCTACATGCTATAGTAAAAAGCAAGAGGTTGCTACAATGTAAAGCTCTCATATGCTACAATATTTTTGTTGGAAAACAAGTACGCAACAAAATTTTAAAGTTTTTAAATTAGAGTATTTTCTAAAAACACAAGTTAAACATGCTATATACATAAATTAATGACACATCTTACTAACCTCTTTTGTATACAAAAGTAGGCTCGAATCCGTGTAGAGAAGAACATTCCAAAAAAGCCTCAACCAACTGGTCTTCTCTGCTATTCTTGTAACGCCCCTATATGGGGGTTAACAGTTTTTAATGAGATAAAATAAAAATAAATAATAAAAGTAAAACCTTAAAAATAAAATTTGCCCGGGACTTAAATGAAAACTCTCAACTCAAAAATAAAAATATAAACGATAAATAAACCACAGTTTTAATGTAGCACCTTAAATTTAATAATATAAACTGTTGTCATCATCATTTTAACCCTCAACACATTATAATACAGTCACAGAAAGTAACAATTGATGCTTACATTATCATGAAGAACATTCTCAATGATTGAAGCAGTCCCAATGTAATATAGTTACATCACTTCCTCAACTATATTTCTCGTAGCCACCTCACACTTAGTGAGTCCTGAAAAGATATAAACATAAGGGAATGAGCAACACTATGCTCAGTAGAGAAAGCCATTACTCACCTTTAGGTTTTTATCATTACCACATTAAAATCTGCATGGTTAGTAAGTCACATCATATTCCAGATTATGAGGTTTATTATGATCACATCTTATAGATACCGTAGTTAATCATTACCAAGTGTCATAATTACACATTTATACAAATATTACCAATCATCATTGTTCCTAGGTATCCATGTTAAATTGAGTATCACTCAACTCATCGAGACCCAAATGGGCGCACTTGATCACCCTATAAACATTCCAAGGGTGTTCCGGTGAGGGGACATCAAGCCCCGAGTCCTCACCAAATCGATTCCTGTACAGTGTGTTCTGGGACTTTCAACCCAAGGAAGCGTCATCACCTTCCCCCTATTTTACCTTTTAGGGTATTCATGCCCAAGGACGTAACCGTCGCCCTTTTCATGTCTCACAATTTCTCTATATTAAATCATTATTAATATAGTTAATTTTCCTAACCATGCTTCTCAATTTATAACATGTGTCAATTCATTATGTTCCTCGCCGTACAATACAAGACGAGTCCATGTCATAGTTTCATATGTGATACACATATAATATCAGTTCAACATAGATATATATATATTGCGGCAAAACAATCAATTTTAATTCTATAAAAACCTCACAAAAGATGAGTAAGAGAATCCCTACCTTTCAAGCTTATCAACAGTCTGTTAATCCTGGAATCAATTAACGTTAGCTCCATACTCCCTTGATCTTGAACTCCAAGCAAAACAGATCCAGTTGTATCTCGCTGTATCTACGAAGCATCCTCTGTAGTGCTCCTCGAGCGACTATGAATGGCTAGGAATGCTTCCTGGAGATCATACATTCTTGAAAACGTCATTCTGGACTTCGATACTGCTGTTTGAATCGCCTCGATTCGCGTGCAGTCGGTACCGGATGATTTTCATCGGAGTGGAATTTGCTCAAACGGAGGTCACCATTGCATCAAGAGCATCGAAACGAGTCGGGAGGCGGTCTCGGATCTTCGATCGGAGGTCCGGATCACAAAATTCCAATTTAGCCTTTGACTGGCCGTTGACCGGCATTGACCACCGTTGACCGGCGTTGACCGACTTTGACCGTCGTTGACCGGCGTCAATCGGGGTCCGTTGGCAGCTGGGCTCGGGCCTACCCCCCCTAAATCGACCCTTCTGAGTCCAATGGCGGGGTCAATTTCACCCAATTCTGCCTCTAACATAGCGGGTCGTGAAGTACAACGTCGGTAGAAATGGATGAGCTCCGATCTTGATTCTCCGACGATGGAAACCTGAAATTGGCTGAGGGCTTTTGCTACCCATCCTCCTATGAGCATTTCCCCTCATCCAATTTGAAGAAACGTGGCTGGGAAGAGCCAAAACGGAGACTCCCGCGGCGGTTGACGGCGACGTTGGCCGTTCTCCGGCGAAACCGGCTCCTTCCGTGCAATTGATCGAGGGGTTTTACTCCCCTTGATCCTCTGAACTCATTGGGAGGGGTGGTGTCAGTCACCTCCTCCGGCAAAGCAGAGTTCCACCATGGGGGCGGCGGTGCACGGCGGCAATAGGCGGGCGGAGCAATCCGGCGGTTGTTGAGCTGCCACCAAGGGTGGGTTTTGTTCCTCTCATCACGGTGGTCGTGTAGGAACAAGAATCACGTCGATCGGACGTCGGACGGCGAAGATATCTCGTCGGAAAGAAATGGGTTTTGCCGCCACTTTGGGCGGCGCGTGTGGTCTCCTCCGGCGGCGTTTTGGGCGGCGCGGCACCTCGTTGGACTCAGCTCGTCGAGAGCTTTCCATTGGTGCGGGAGGTGTCGAAAACGGATGCCGAAATCTCAAACGATCTTTGAGGAGAGAGAGAGAAAGTAGAGAGAGAGAGAGTTTCGAATTATGAGAGATTTTCTGATTTTTTATATATATATACTAGGTAATTAATCTAATTACCTTAATATCCTTAGGAGAATAACGGGTGTCACAGCTCTACCCCCCTTAAAGAAATTTCGTCCTCGAAATTTCAATTCTAGTAATACTAGTAAAAATTATGATTCCAATTCTGAGTCTAAACCGTTAATGTTGTTTGTCCTCCAAATTTAAGTTATCGTATCTCCACTTATTTACTTGCATAATAAATCTTACTCCTAAATCCCTCAAGAGAGTATTTCTGACAAGTTTCAACTTATAACACCGTATAATAGTCTAAGAATCTGATCAGGCATACATATTGACCATACCATGATTCCAGTCCTTCATTGTCCATGGACTGTGATTTACAATCACATTTAAGGAGATTGCCAGAGAAATTTTATATACTTCATCTTTAGGTTCCTTTTCCTTTTTGAGTAAGGAAAAGTCAAATATATTTGATTTCATACCTCAACTAATAAACTAAAACATAATCATAAAACATATATCACAAACACTTATATTCAAAACCATACATTAAACTTATTCATAGAGATATTAAACGGAATCTCAGAGTTGCAAACATACCCGACATATTTTTCATTAAACAGCTATCCTCATGACACAAACATTCAATCCAAATAATATACTCATATTTCATATGGAATATCCCTATAACTGACTCTGGTACTTCCACATAATATTAACAGAATATTACACATTACAAACATAATACAGATACGTTTCGAGAGTACAAGGCACTCCGTATACCAGCTATCCATATCATGCATGCTTAGAGGATACAAAAACATCGATAAACAAAAGATCGGACCTTAAGAAGGATACGTTTCGAGAGCATTAAGTACTCCGTATCCAGCCATCCCGGCATTAGGCTCAATGAATCTAAAAGATTGAACAACAACGTACCACAAGAAACACAGAATACAAGGCAAACGGTTATTCGTAACACACGAAATACGGACACACATGCCTACATGCCAAAGATAAAACAAAAAGATTACAGATGGAGATTCAAATCAATTGGCCGCTCCCGGCTTTCCCTTTCCCATTCAAGCTTGGATGTTGCAGTGTCGGATTCTGGATGTATGATTTGTATTTTATCTATCAATTCCTCAGCTGTTGAAGCAGTGACAAAGATTTGTCTCTCCGATTCTGTAGTGATGTTTTCTTCCACAGCGTAATCTAGAAATTTCAAAAGACCGTCATAAAAACTCTTTACGTTCAGCAGTCCCAAAGGTTTGGAATAAAAGCCCAACAATTGCCCACAAGCAACTATAAATATTTCCTCAAGAGTACCTAGACCAGCAGGTAATGCTATAAAAGCATCAGAATTATAGATTATGTCTTTAAAATTTTTAGGGATACTCCTGACTCCTTCTCCCTTACCTATGGCTTCCTTACAAAGGTTTCCTTCAACTGGAATATGAGGCCAAATTCTTACATCAGTAGCGTCGCTAGACCTAGCTGCTAGTGCCATATTTACCATCATTTTTATACTACCACCCCCATAGATTATGTTAATCTTCTTGCGTGCTAGGACTTGCCCTAAGTGATTTGCAGCTTCTAAATAAGCTTTATCTTTTCCAAGGCTGGAACCACAAAAGACACAGACATTCTTTATTTTCTTCGTGGACTGGGAGGTAGACATATTTGGTTTATAGAAGTGGTTGCTTAATGTCTGCTCCACTTAGACTTCGGGTTCTACATGAGATTTTAAAGATGAGAAATATACAAAAAGGGCTAAAGAGATAGACGAGTAGGTAATGAAAAGGTAATCCAAAGATTTAAACAAAATCTTGTGCGGATAAGAAAGTAAGATAAGGTGATTGATAGTTTACAGAAAATCTGATTCACTTTTTGAAAAAGATTAGACTCTAATTGTATAACTTTTGACAATTGAGAACAATTTGACAGAAGACCCTCTTGACACAACTGTAGACTTTTTGACAAATATACACCAAGTCTAGAAATTTAATATAAACGACAAATACTGTAGAACTTTTGAAATTTGAGACACAAATCTTGAAATATCTGGATAAGCTTTTCAAAATTCAAACATATTACTATACCGTATGTGACGTGTCTGATAAGATAATATATTTTATTATATATATATTTAAGAAAATTATAAATTAAATAAGATATTAACACTTACTGTATCAATCTAATAATCACAATTATTTCAAACACAAAAGCAAATATTCTGAGTAAAAGAAAAACACAAACTGTTGAACATCAGCTAAAACTGCTTCAAATAAGCAAAGACTAAATAACCTTTATAGAGCGATGACTTATTCCCCATCCAGTTTTCTTATGGTTTGGCAAACAGGATCTAGAAATACCATATTCCTGAGGCGTTGTCTTTCTGTATAAAATTTAGGCCAGAGTTTAAAAATAGCTCCTTGAACATATCCACTAGGGTGACCGTGGAGAGGAGGATGGATGCTATCCAAGTTCTCCTTTGAAAG
Source organism: Artocarpus heterophyllus (assembly GCA_025403435.1). NCBI lineage: Eukaryota > Viridiplantae > Streptophyta > Magnoliopsida > Rosales > Moraceae > Artocarpus > Artocarpus heterophyllus. The sequence goes on from JAJQZP010000303.1 coordinate 78,775, forward strand.
TCCATCCCTACAAAACCTTATTTTATCCTCTCTATTCGTAGACATATAACCAGGTGAAGTACATTTACCGTTACAATTTTGTCTTCCACATTTGTTACAAGTGAACACGATGGCACGAGCTCTTCTTTTCATTGCACTACGACTGGTACCCGTTCCTGGTAAACCGACATCTTGACTAAAGTCACTCGGACGGATTTTCCCCTCTATTAACATTCTCACATCACAAGGGATGCCAAAATGCATAAGAATCCACAACCGAGTAATTCTAGCCTTGTATTTCTTTCTAAGAATCTTTTGGGAGAGTGATGGGAAATACTTTCTCAGGTGTTGGTACTTTGGGTCCATGATGAGATGAAAGAAGAGTAAATAGAAAGGAAAAATTAAGATAGTAAATTGCAGAATCCTAGAATTCCTTCTTCTTTTAGAAGAAAAGAAGAATTTTTAATGAAAAAGAAGAGGATTTGCGATTTAGAGAGAAAATAACAAATTAAGAGAGAAAAAGTGAACTCGGAGAAATAAGCTCTTATGCACAGTAAACGTATATGTAAACAATAATTAAACCACTGTATATAACACGTATAGAGACCACGTGGGAGAGACAGTGTGAATCAAACTGATTTAGGATTTGAACTAGGCCCAAATGTTCTAAGTTGAAAATGGTCAGGTTGTTTCGGGCCTTAACACATTTGGAACGAGTTAAATAACAAACATAAAATTGAAAACCAATTTGTATAAATCTTAAACCCAATTCAAAGTCCACTATAGATAAGTTAAGTATGAACAACAAATCTAATTTAACGACAATCAAGGATCTTCCTGAATGATCCAGCAACTCAAATAATTTTGTTTTAATCAAAACCTTATTGAACAATGCATACACCCATATGTTATTGATAATACTTAACATCTATCAATGGATTCATCATCATTACTACCAAGGGTTTAGAATGCGACTAACCTTGAAATCAATACGATTTACGTCTTTCAACATAGACCATATCAATGAACAAAGACACTTGATGTTACTACTTAAGAACATCTACAATCCCCACAATTCTACTTATACAATATATAATTTCCTCATATAACAAAACCTTAGGTAACCAAAAGATTCACTGATACACTTAAATACAATGTACGTAACAAAATATTCCAATTTTGAGATTCATGCATTCTAGACTTTACACAGTCTCAACAGACCAAAAGTCTAACATTTATTTCTCTCAAAATTCAACACCATGATTCCCAACTTATATCATATTCCTCAAATAAATAGAACTTTTAAGAAAAGATATTGACACTTATGTGCTCCATCGAATCCACACATAATCATTACTTAGGTTTGAATCAATTACGAAAAATTTGGCATATCTATGTCAAACTTTAAAATCAATAAATCAAGCCTTATATTTCTTATTGTTGTTTTTCACGAAACAAAAGGCTCTTAAATCCTCGTATCTACACGAATTTCTCATCGTTTATACGAATTAGATATGCTTATAGATCCTAATATTATACGAATCTCTCATAAGCATTCTACTTATAAACTCATTCCATATAATTATCATTCCCTTATAACTATTAATACTTTCCTTCTATATAATTATTGTACTCATATAACCATTAGTATTTTCATTCTATGGCCTTTCCATGTTACATCCTTCTAGACTGTATAAATCAATGTGAAGGTTAATTTTGATGATGACAATGAAAATTCAGCTTCAAAACCATCTCAAAAATATATTTTTTTAAAGTGGTGCTACACTCCCTAGGTTAACCGAACCTAGGCTCTGATACCAAAAATTCTGTAACGCCCCTATATGGGGGTTAACAGTTTTTAATGAGATAAAATAAAAATAAATAATAAAAGTAAAACCTTAAAAATAAAATTTGCCCGGGACTTAAATGAAAACTCTCAACTCAAAAATAAAAATATAAACGATAAATAAACCACAGTTTTAATGTAGCACCTTAAATTTAATAATATAAACTGTTGTCATCATCATTTTAACCCTCAACACATTATAATACAGTCACAGAAAGTAACAATTGATGCTTACATTATCATGAAGAACATTCTCAATGATTGAAGCAGTCCCAATGTAATATAGTTACATCACTTCCTCAACTATATTTCTCGTAGCCACCTCACACTTAGTGAGTCCTGAAAAGATATAAACATAAGGGAATGAGCAACACTATGCTCAGTAGAGAAAGCCATTACTCACCTTTAGGTTTTTATCATTACCACATTAAAATCTGCATGGTTAGTAAGTCACATCATATTCCAGATTATGAGGTTTATTATGATCACATCTTATGGATACCGTAGTTAATCATTACCAAGTGTCATAATTACACATTTATACAAATATTACCAATCATCATTGTTCCTAGGTATCCATGTTAAATTGAGTATCACTCAACTCATCGAGACCCAAATGGGCGCACTTGATCACCCTATAAACATTCCAAGGGTGTTCCGGTGAGGGGACATCAAGCCCCGAGTCCTCACCAAATCGATTCCTGTACAGTGTGTTCTGGGACTTTCAACCCAAGGAAGCGTCATCACCTTCCCCCTATTTTACCTTTTAGGGTATTCATGCCCAAGGACGTAACCGTCGCCCTTTTCATGTCTCACAATTTCTCTATATTAAATCATTATTAATATAGTTAATTTTCCTAACCATGCTTCTCAATTTATAACATGTGTCAATTCATTATGTTCCTCGCCGTACAATACAAGACGAGTCCATGTCATAGTTTCATATGTGATACACATATAATATCAGTTCAACATAGATATATATATATTGCGGCAAAACAATCAATTTTAATTCTATAAAAACCTCACAAAAGATGAGTAAGAGAATCCCTACCTTTCAAGCTTATCAACAGTCTGTTAATCCTGGAATCAATTAACGTTAGCTCCATACTCCCTTGATCTTGAACTCCAAGCAAAACAGATCCAGTTGTATCTCGCTGTATCTACGAAGCATCCTCTGTAGTGCTCCTCGAGCGACTATGAATGGCTAGGAATACTTCCTGGAGATCATACATTCTTGAAAACGTCATTCTGGACTTCGATACTGCTGTTTGAATCGCCTCGATTCGCGTGCAGTCGGTACCGGATGATTTTCATCGGAGTGGAATTTGCTCAAACGGAGGTCACCATTGCATCAAGAGCATCGAAACGAGTCGGGAGGCGGTCTCGGATCTTCGATCGGAGGTCCGGATCACAAAATTCCAATTTAGCCTTTGACTGGCCGTTGACCGGCATTGACCACCGTTGACCGGCGTTGACCGACTTTGACCGTCGTTGACCGGCGTCAATCGGGGTCCGTTGGCAGCTGGGCTCGGGCCTACCCCCCCTAAATCGACCCTTCTGAGTCCAATGGCGGGGTCAATTTCACCCAATTCTGCCTCTAACATAGCGGGTCGTGAAGTACAACGTCGGTAGAAATGGATGAGCTCCGATCTTGATTCTCCGACGATGGAAACCTGAAATTGGCTGAGGGCTTTTGCTACCCATCCTCCTATGAGCATTTCCCCTCATCCAATTTGAAGAAACGTGGCTGGGAAGAGCCAAAACGGAGACTCCCGCGGCGGTTGACGGCGACGTTGGCCGTTCTCCGGCGAAACCGGCTCCTTCCGTGCAATTGATCGAGGGGTTTTACTCCCCTTGATCCTCTGAACTCATTGGGAGGGGTGGTGTCAGTCACCTCCTCCGGCAAAGCGGAGTTCCACCATGGGGGCGGCGGTGCACGGCGGCAATAGGCGGGCGGAGCAATCCGGCGGTTGTTGAGCTGCCACCAAGGGTGGGTTTTGTTCCTCTCATCACGGTGGTCGTGTAGGAACAAGAATCACGTCGATCGGACGTCGGACGGCGAAGATATCTCGTCGGAAAGAAATGGGTTTTGCCGCCACTTTGGGCGGCGCGTGTGGTCTCCTCCGGCGGCGTTTTGGGCGGCGCGGCACCTCGTTGGACTCAGCTCGTCGAGAGCTTTCCATTGGTACGGGAGGTGTCGAAAACGGATGCCGAAATCTCAAACGATCTTTGAGGAGAGAGAGAGAATTTTTTTTAGAGAGAGAAAGTAGAGAGAGAGAGAGTTTCGAATTGTGAGAGATTTTCTGATTTTTTATATATATATACTAGGTAATTAATCTAATTACCTTAATATCCTTAGGAGAATAACGGGTGTCACAATTCTCTATCCATGACGGAGTGTGGATAGTTCCACGTCGTACAGCTCTTCCTCCGATGACTCTCCTTCCAACCACTTGAGAGGACCTAGAGCTAAGGTTCTTGATATTGAACAATAACTTTTAGGGAGTTTTAGAGTTTCTCAAACTAGAGTACTCACTCTATGATTCTCAACTGATTTAAATAACTGAGAAAACATACCTCTATTTATAGTGGTCGAATCTAGGATCAAGCCCTATCAGATAAAGCCTAAAAATTTGAATTTGGATAAACTTTTGATGAAAAACATGTCTAAAATGTGTATACAAATTATCGTATGATCGGCATGCCAAACTTTCCTATCGGCCTGCCAAACTTACTTCATTGGCAAGCCGAACTACGTCATTGACTTGTCGAACTTGCGATAATCTAGATCCACGATAATAGCTTATTTTCCACTCTAGAATCTTAGATAGAGCCTCAGTTTTAATTTAAATAACCCAACAGAAAAGTTATCTAATCAAAATAGTCATATGTAGATAATCTCATAGAAAATAAAATATTATCCAAAGAATTCAACATATTTTTCTTGAATTAATTCACAAAATTAATTCAACCGATATTAGATCTAATCCTATCAAATTTTAGCCAATGTAATCATTTAACATAAGTCACTAATATATAGGAAACACATGTCGTATCATTACAGGCTTTATTATGAGCTAGCAAAGGGGACCCGATGAACATATACAGTTTAAACTCCTATAATTATAAATACAATATCTTAGATACATATTTTATAATTATCAACTCTAACGCTACTCCACTAAAAGCTTCAAGCTGCACTTTCGAACTATATAAAATTACGAAGCGTCAAGTAAGTTAACCGTCCATGACATATCATAATGTGCCACATCTCTATAAGATATTCATAATTGGCTTAAGGATAAATTCTGTTTTGCCTTTTCGAATATTTTTATCTTATGTTCCATTATCATACCATTAGAATATTTACTATTCAAAGATCGTATAGTAATCGGTTACACCTCTGTATCTAAATGGTTGAGCACTATAGTTTTTTAATTATAGGATAACGCATATAAAAGAATATCAGTAACTCTACAAAAGAGCTATGGATTCCATATCTATGCATAACAAGTTTACGTGAATCAATAGTCATGTTTTCAGAGTACCGGTATGCGTACCATCATTAAGTCAGTTTATCACCTTTTGATACATCAAAAGGCATAAGTCAAGAATACGGGCTAATTAGTCATTTTAGGATTAAGACACAACATATATAATTGTCTAAAGTGAATTGATTTGAACAAATAGAATTATTAATCCAAATCAATTCAACTTTATCTCCCGATCTAATACATCATTACCTATGACAATGCAGCAATGTTTCTACTCGCGGAGTCTCACTCCAATGATCAAGACAAGCCATCTCTCGTTAGAAATATAGACAACATAACAATCTTAGCATGAATAAAGTGCCCAACTTTATTCCATCGATTGCAAATCTTATGATTTAGACTATCACCTTTAAGGTTCATGTCTTTTGCATAATTTGTCCATCATATGCATAATTTTTAAATGTTTAGACTGACAGTTTCAGACTTTTGGTTGCTTATCATACATTAAATATAAATAAAAGTAAAGAGGATAATATTTAGAATATGAATAATAAATAAATTCTTTATTGATGAAACATATTACAACATTTTACTCTTTACGGCACCATGTTAAACAGTTTTGAACTACAACTATGTTCTAACCACATTTTTTAAACATACTATAAAAAGAAATTGACTTCTTATACAGGGGTGGTACGTATTTTAAATCTTTAGATTTGATTAAAATTTTTTTTGGTACATTTAACTATTGATAAAAAGATATCTACTGGTTTTTTTTTTTTTTTTCAGTTTTCACAAAAAAAATTTATCAAAAAATAGAATATATTATATGCCAATTTCTGTCCCAAAAAAAAAAAAACATCGCTGCTAGGGTAATTTGTTGTAGATTTTTAAGATCAAGCAACTTGAACCGAGTAAAGGAAAAATCCAAACATTTTCCGAGGTTGTTCTTTGCGTTCGCTTGTATCCAAACAGGTACTTCAGTCCAAAAATCCAGCCCGCGATTTCAGTCCCACTCAGAAGTCAGAAGTCACTCGTCGATCGTTGTCGATGGCTCTACTCGGCGACGACGGTCGCGGCTTTGAGCTCGCTCGGAAACTCGAGTCCTGCGGAGTATGGAGGACCTGGCTCGGCGATTCCTGCTACGGCAATTTCGCCCCTTATCTCAATTCGCCGACGACATGGGAAGCCTTCATGAGAGTCGACGACGCCAAATCTAGGGCTCAGATACATCTCCAACTCAGGGTCCGAGCTCTCCTTTTCGACAAAGCCAGCGTCTCCCTCTTCCTCCGCCGCAATCCCTCTTCTTCTTCTTCTTCTTCTTCTTCGTCGTCGTCGTCGTCCCATACGTCTATCGCCGTTTCCAAGCTAAATCCAACTTGTGAGCCTTTTGTTTTTTCATTTTGTTGTTTTTTTTCTTGTTTCGCGATTGAAAATCGTGGTTTTTCTGATTGGTATCGTTCTTGTTGCAGATTTGAACTTGCATGGTGACGATGTTTACTTTACGCTAGAGAATTCTTCTTCAGATGTTTCTTCCATTTCGGCGTCGTCTAAGGTTGGGTGCCTTGAATTTCAATGATTTAATTAAAACCCTAATACCTTGATGTTGAGAATGTGACGTCAAAATTTGAATTTTCTTCCATTTTATCATTCTGTGATTTCTGATACAAGCATCGATTTAAAAATAGGATTTTATACCCGTAATTGTGGCATTTATGTTGTTCTCTTTAAAATTATACAACATTGATAAATAAGGTATTTGTTTGTTACTTATTCAAATTGCTGCTATTGTGGCTGGCTAACATTATTGGTTACAGATACATATGCAATCAAAAATGTCATTTGGTATTGGATCAGGATATGGGGAATCTGAAATTGCTAATATCCATCAGATGTTTGGGAATGAAGTTTTGCCCGAAACTTGGTATGATCAGTTTATTGAGAATTACAGAATCAGTAGACCCTATATGTTGTCACTTGGGGACCAAGAACCGGATAAACGCACACCAGAGGGGATGTGTGCTTATCTAAAACTTCTTGAGAAGCATAAGAAAAGACGTCTAGTATTCAAAGAAGATCAATACGTGGGCTATGGAAATCCTGTCGTAGAAAATTCGTCATATATGCATCCAAGTTCAGTTTCAGATGGCGGTAACTCAGATGACAACGATTTGTTATTTTTTCCGGAAATCATGTCTGCTTTGAACAGTGTTCCTGATAGTGCTCTACCAATTACAAATAGAGTGGAAGAGAGACAGAAAATTGAGTTTTATGGAGTTTTGGATGCCTTACCTCGGGTAATGGCTAAGAGTCCTGTAATGCTCGAGAGGTTTGGCATCAATCCTTACCTTGGCATGGAACATGGAGGAAATGTACATCCTGGAAAAAATGGGTCTGTAGTAAACAAGAAATGTCTTGCTCAAGAGCAAGCATCACAGTTGTCTCAAAAGGTGATAGTCCGAATGCTGGCAAGTATAGGGTTCGAAGGTTCTGCTGAAGTTCCGGTTGAAGTATTCTCTCAGTTGATGGGCTGTCACATCACTGAGCTTGGTCGTATCTTAAAAGTTCTTTCCGATAGTTACAGAAAGCAGTGTACAGCTGTTGAACTTCTTAAGATGTTCCTTCAAAGGTCAAAATGGTGAGTTTCTGTTGTTGCTCATGTTTATTCTTCGAAGACTAATTTTTTTCTCAAGAGCGTAGCGGTTTTATCTTTTACTATTGTTTTATTGTGTTGTTACAAACATGTTACCTCTAATCTAAATCATTCGACACTGCTTAGTGCCTTAAAGAAATCGTGCTTTCAAATTTATTAATAATAGGCCGTCCTTGTTGGCATATATATGACGGGGTTGTATGCAAACACAATGGCTGAATCAATTGTGATTATTTCAATTTTTATTACGAACATCGTTTAGTGCAGTGCCTATTTGTTATGTAGAATTATGTAGTTTGAGTTACCTTATGGGCTACTATCTTATTTCTCTCTTTCCACTAGTGATTTTGGATCTCTTGTGGAGCATGTCAAGGATGGCTCCAGGACATCTGCTCAACAGAGTCAGCCACAAGTTCATGGGATACAGTCTCAGATGGCGTCACAACATGCCCAAGTCGCGCTTCGACTACAACAGCAAGTATGTTCATTTCCCAGTATCAATTTTGTAATTGCTTAAGTCTTTGTTCTAATCTTTGTAAAAAAGTTGACAGTTATGCTTCAAGGTATCATATGCTAGAATTGCTGATTGATCAATATGATTAGAACCTTCGGGCTTTGGTGTTGAAATAAATGCCAATAAGCTATTGGGTGTCTGTCCTAAATTCCCAATAGTCTTATATTTGCACAAGATACTGTACCACGTGGTTATACTTCTTTGTTGCAGTATGTGCTAACTATGGTTTGCCTTTTCTTCTTAATGCAATGTTAGTATAGATTGGAGGGCGGGATACAAAATATCTCAAATAGCTTCTGGAGAATTTGGGGGTTTTTTGATTTTTATCTTTGGTCTATGCCTTGGTATAGATTATGAAGTATAATAGTTTCACTTGATTTTGTGAATGGACCCGCAGATGTCCAGACAAATGCATCCCCAGATTCAGCAATTTGTCCACTCCCAAAATATGGCTTTTCAGCAGCAGCAACAGCAACAACAACTGCAGCAGCAACAACAACAGCAGCTGCAGCAGCAACTACAGCAGCAGCAGCAACAGCAACAGCAACAACTGCAGCAACAGCATTTAGAGAGGATGCGTAGACGTCAGCCATCTACTCCTCGCTCTGGCATGGATGTGGACAAAGATAGACCCTTGGTTCAGGTCAAGCTTGAACAACCATCAGAACTGCCAATGGAAAGTAATTCCTTCAACAATTTCAACAATAGATACTCTCAGATACAGTTTAGGCAGCAGCAAATGGCTGCCATGCCAAATTTCACAATGCCGAATGTCCATGGTCAATCCAATAATCAGTTTAGACAGGTGGCTTCAGTGCAAATCCCTCAAATGCAGACACAGTAAGGAATTTAGACCTTTTATTCTTTGAGCACGATAGGGTCACTGCTGGTTAACATGTATAGCCATTTCATCAAAATTTTAATATTCTTTGTATTTGCAGGAACATGAGTGTTGTTAGGGCTCCGCCTGTGAAGGTTGAAGGATTTCAGGAATTAATGGGCGGAGATGCTACATCAAAGCATGATTCAGAGGAAAATAGGCTGACTTCTCCCTCAAGTAAATAGCTTTGCATCTGATTAGTTAGTGTGAACACAATGCTTGCTAGTGCTTCCTCATTTCTTTCGCAGCTATCGTCTTTTTCCCCTTTATATGTATATTGTACGCTAACAAGTCGTGCATGATGCATGTGTAGTTTAAAACATTGACACAAGTAAGTCCGTAACTTTTGAGTGAATAACTACTTGGTCTCTGATATTTCACTTTTGGCAATTATGTCCCTCAATTCTTCATCTTGCGGCGAATATGGCTCATGTGCACGTCAATTTTAGATCGAATGTGCTAAAAGAAACCTTTAGAGACAAAAAAAAAAAAAAAAGGTGCAAAAGATATAGCACCATCGCGTTAACGGAGCAAAGGTCACGACTTCATTCTCACCTGAAAATTAATGTAAAAACACGATTTTAACAACGTCACCTCCGTGCAACGAGGTCCTACGAGAAAATTTGGAAGTTACTAATGTGTGACTTGTTAAACTTGGATTTCAACTAGTTTGCCTACTGGCAACTAAAGTGGACTCCTAGTCTAAGACTCTGCATAAATGGCTTGGCCCTGAACAGCTGGTTTCTGACAATCGAATCGAATTTTTGGTTTGTCGAAAGTCCAAGGGACCATAAGAGAAACACCAATTCTACAAGCTCTGAATCGTATACCATTAAGAGCGTGTTTGGTATGCAATAATAAGTCTAAATTATATTACTAGAAAAGTGATAAAAGGGAATGATTTTTAAGAAACATGCATTGTCATGTTAGGTTACATATAAGAAACTTTTTCCAAATTCTCAAAGAAAATTATTTTGCTTCGTTTGTTTGTATATAGTAATGTAGTTCTTTCTATAAAATCAATAATTTCAAATATTAAATGATTATAATTTTAACACTTCTATTTTTTAAAAGCATTATGAAAAAGCGCTTCAAAAAAATATTATGGAAAAGAATTTAAAAGCATAAAAAGCATCTTTAGCAAAATTTGAAAATTTAAAAATAATTGTAAAATTATTATGGTTAATCTCACAAATAATCCCTAAGGTTCACCCTCAGTCTTAGTTTAGTCTTTGACGTTTGAAAAGTCCTATTTTGTTCTTAATCTGTTACTTTCTTTCAAGTTTAGTCATTTATTAGTTAGATGTTAAGCATTTGACAAAAAGCTTTTATAATGTCCCATTTTGGTCCTTTATCTATTATTTTATTTTGCTTCTAGTCCCTCCATTAAAATATTTCAGGGACTAAAATGAGATATTTTAAAGGTTTTCGTTAAACATTTAATAGCTAATTGACAGAGCTCTAAAATTGATACAATGTCATTGTTGTTGTTCATTATTATTAATAATATTATTATTATTAGGGAAGGGAATGTGAGATTCCCATGGTCTTGAGATTCCTAAAACAGGGGTGAACATCGAGTGGGTTAGATGAGTTTTTGAAGATTTTCAACCCACCCAATCAAAGTTTGGGATTATTGATTTTAAGTTTAACCTATCCAATCAACCCAAAATTTAAAATCAACCCATCCCAAATGAAAATTTGGGCTAATTAGATGGCTTAGTCGGATTGAACATTATAAAAAGTAAAAAAAATAAAATAAAATAAACAATTAATCCACTCCAAGGTAACATATATGAAAATAAAATGTTAAAATTTATCATATATTAGTCACACAAAGTTTTAAGGGATACAGCGACAAATGACCTTTTATTGGCCTCTTTAAGATAAATGACAATACTTTTTCTAAATTAGCGAAATGACCCCTCATCACTAATTATAAAGTCAAAATGAAAAAATAACTTTCATTATTGTTAATCAACTATAATACATTAGTAATAAACTATAATATATCAGTGTTACCCCTAGTATACCAATAATAAACTATAGGATCTGTTTAATAAATGGATGCGAATTAGTGATTTAATTTAAGTTAGTGTGATTTGAATTAGGATTTGAGTTAGTGATTTGAATTGTTATTCAAAATAACGTTTGGATGTGCATTTAAGTTTTCATCTGAGTATGGAATAAAATTAAAATTTATGTTTAGAGATGTAGTGAAGATAGTTTTTGATTTATTAATAAATCTAATAAAATATTAATGTTAATGATCTTAAAAAATATACAATATAGATTTTGATTTATTCCTCTCTTCATTAGGAACATAGTAAAAAAAAATCATCTCAATTGGATATCAAATGAAGAAGTTATGATTTTTTTTCCTCAAATACAAGAGAGAGAATTTTAGTTTTTACTGTAGCAAAGATATCTGAGTATCAAAAGTTTAAGGGGGATAAGAATTCTAAAAACTTAGATTTTTCATATCAAATGATTCAGATTTTGGGGGACACAAACATGTATTTGAAGGATTTTTAATACTCGAATCCAAATTTGAGTCCATTGAGTTCAAAGAATGCTTGAACCAAACATACCTGTAATATATTAGTGTCAAAAACATGATGTGTGTGTGTGTATATATATATATATATCAGTGCCACAAAGCTTAGTATATCAATGATAAATTCTTATACATTAGTCATAAAATCTAGTCCATTAGTAAATAACAAATCCCAAAAAAAAGTGCCCTAACATTCATGTCTATCTCTTTTCTCTCCCTCTTCTCTCACTACACCAGCAGCACAACTTTGATCAACATCTTGTGACGGCGTCTGACGATCACCTTTGGCGTTGGAAAAGACGATGCTCAAACAACGTCAACATGAGACAAACATAGCCTCTTTTCTTTGCTTCATCGAGCGTTCATCTCTTCACTTTCTCTCTCCTCTTCTCTTTCCTATGCAACATCACCATTGTTACATGTGTGAAGTTTATTGATGCCATGGCTAGAGATCTCTTGCGGTGCTCTTCTTCCTCAACTACGGCATAGATAGGGAAAATTGAAAGAACAAAAATTTATTAAAAGACTAGCGGCGATTTGCCTAATTTTAGAAATCATAGGACAAAAGATGTGTTTTGGTGATAAATTGGATACCCAACCTAAATTCCAAATTGAGAATATATTAAAGGCATGACATTATTCACCTCACGTGGTATTGTAAACAACTGAGAGAAATTGAGTGGGGTGTGACATTTAAGAATTTTAGTACGTTATATATGTAATAATTAAAGATTTATGTTAAGTAATTTAAGTACAAATTTTGTGAGCTAAGTTTTATGCTAAAAAACTTGTTAAGAATTTAAGGAGTTATTTTAGCATTATGAAATTGTTTTAGTTTGATTTTTTTCTATGATAAATTCTATAAAAGTAAAAATGAGATTTTTAAGATTAAAAATCATGCCAAAGTAAAGAATGAATGAACCAAAGATAAGAATTGGACAATAAGCAAAGAAAAATAAACCGGAAAGCTTAATTGTTGCAGAATATATTACAACAAATTTAGAAATAAAAATACAATAAAAGAAAAATGTTGTATAGAAATATAGAAATTATATAGCGTAAAAATTAAGCAGTACAAAATTATACATTATTAGAAAATACAGTATAAGAATTATATTGCATAACATTAAGCAATATACAAATTATATTGCATAAAGTAATGCAGTATAGAAATTAAACTTATAAAGTTAAGTGGTATAGGAATTATATTGCATAAATAATGTGGAAGCTAGTGGACCATGAAACACTATATAGAAAAAGAATATTAGTAGTATGGGAAATATACCAGCATATAGAAAACTACTATTAGTGTAAATTTAGACTGCTAAAGAGTTGAAGTGGGACCCATATGATGACATCTTTAAGGGGAAAAAAGGCCACATCACTCCCAATGGTGGGTCTGGTTTTAGCCTTGTATTGGAAGCAAATTTTTACGATATTTTAGTCCATTATGGGGTGTTAATGAACAAAAGGTTTCATTGCAAAATATCTTCTTTGTCTCTATCAAGTTTCATACAAAATTGAAGAAACCAAGCCATTTTTCTCCTCCAAGAAAATAGGCAGCCTCCTTTGATCTTTCAAAAATTTATTTTTAAGTTTAAACTCCAAATCCACTTTAGAGAAAAGTTCAAGTATTGTGGAGTAAAATTAGGAACTTTCAGAGGTAAAAATCCCAATTTTGCTATATGGGTTTTTAGTGATTTTTTTCAAGTTTTGTATTGGTTTTTGATCGGTTTTATATTGGTTTTGTTGAGAAGGAGTAGCAAGTCTTTGAGCTTCATAAAAAAGGATCAAAAAGCTAAGAAAACCCTTAGTAAAAACCTAACCCCTTACTTTGAAAGTTTGTGGTTTTCACGAGATTTGTATATGGTTTTATCATGGATTATGACATGTTTGAAAGACTTGATGGCATGTTTATGTGATATGATTTGTATATGATTATGGTGCTTAAAGGCTTAGAACTAGGGTTTTTTATGTTTAAATTTAAATTTGAAAAACTTTACTCAAATAACAAAGTTTTAAAGTTTTTATTAAAGTAGTGGTTTTAGAGATTTTTGGGCAATATTAATTTCTTAAAAAAAACCTAGTTCTAGCCAAAACAATAGGAGTAATAGCTGTTATGAATACAGTTTTATGAAATACCATAGGAGCAAAATTGAAAAGTTTATGATTTTAGGGCAGTTTTGAAAAATGGCCAAAAACTCACTGTGTAGTCCGAATTTCAGAAAATTTAAAGTACAAAAGTTGCAGAACTTATCAAAACTATTAAATATTTTAGACGGTTCATGAAAATTCCTCATGGTTTATGACTTATGAATTTTACGAAATCTAATCACAAAATTTCAAAATGGTATTGTAAGTTTTAATCCTTATTAAAAACTGAACTTTCTAGTATAAAACAGTTATTGTGGTCCTAGGGGCAAAAAAGTCAAGATTTTTATGTTGCGAATCAAAAACCATAAAACCGTGTAAAATGAGAATTTTCACTACAAAATATTGGTTTTCTGCACTGCTGTAACTATTGAGTAACCACCGATTCCAAGTTTGAAAGAATTTAAAGTGTTTATCATGAAAAGAAAGAGAAAAAATCAAAGGCGTGATTGTCAAGATTTTTAAATTACGTGTCAAAACCATAAAGTATTGATAAAATAGTTTTCCATAGAAAGAAAATTGATGTTTGGTTTAAGGAAAAATAAGTTTTGTTTAAAATGAGTTTCGAAAGTTTTCTAAGACTGTCAAGGGCAAAATGGATATTTTTTATAAAAATGCCAAAACGGACTCTAAAATGACCGAATTAGGAATATGCTCCTAAGCGGGAATTTTTTCATATCACGTAAGTAATAGAACGATGAAGTAAAATAAGAAGTTTAGTAAAGCTAAGTAACTTACGAAAAACCCATTAAGGGTAAAATCATTATTTTTAAGAACACCGCTTAAACGAAGCCAAACACTTCGAATTAATGAGATACCTTTAGACAAAAAATGTTCCGTATTGCATTAAGTAATGAAACCATGTAGTAAGACGTGGAATTTGATCAAGGAACATTTATGTTAAGTAACAAAGAAATAAATTGATAAGAATGAGGTTAACCAAAAGGAATGAACGGTTAATGTTTAAGTTTTGTTATCAATCGAGTAAATCGATATAGAGACAGGTTAGCTAATAGTCGGATGTCATTTAAAATAGGACACAAAAGCCGACCAATAAAAGGAAAAAATAATGAAATGAGAATATTAGAGCTAAGTTCAGGTAAGTTTTGAACCTCACTTATGGCATTAGGAAAATGATTTTCAAATGTTGTTTATATGTTTGAAGCATATTTACATTTTTTATGTATAATATTTTAAAAGTTCAAGTTATGATTTGTAATATATTTGCATTTGCTATATTTAATGTTTCAATACTAAGTTACAGCATATGGTATGTTTGGCATATATGCTCACTGACGTTTACAAGAAGGTAAATCAATGATGATAATTAAAGTGTCGTACCAGCCTCCTAGATGTGAGACATACAAGTTATGTTAAAGTTATGACCTTATTGTTTAATGGTCTTAAGTCTTCCACAAGTAAAACATTATGTTTATGATCTCATAAGTGACGATATTGGTACGAACACTTAAGCCCTTAAGATAAAGAAAGGATAAGAATGATGATATGAAGTTTAAGTAAGTTATGAATGATAATAAGAAATTCATAATTTGATGTTCATAAACGAGCATAAATAGAAACATGCATTATGATCTTGTTTGCATTCTTTTCCCTGATATGTTTATGATATATGTTTTATGAAAAGCATGTTAAGAAATTTTTTACGAGAAATATTTATAAAAAAACATTTTATGAAAAATGTTTACAAGAAAAAGTTTATGAAGAAAGTTAAAAAAAGTTTAAAAGCAATGTTTTATGAGTAATTTTTTTTAATGTTTTCTAAGATTATGTTTGAATTTACTGAGCGAAAGCTTATTACATGTTCTTTTTTGCTATAGGTTGTCCTACAGGAGATTAATATGACTGGTTAAAGAGTTCGGTGTTACGGTGAGACAGACGCGAAGTTTGGGTATGGATATTACTATGGAAAGTCTTCCGCTGTATTAAGAAAAAGTTTTCATTGTTTGAAAAATTATTTTAAGAGTTTTAAGAAAGTAAATGTATAAGGAAATGTCTTATAAGGGATGTTTTATGGAAAACTTTTTAAAAGATATATTTTATTAAATTTTTTGAAAAATTATTAAGTCAAGCCTTATGCTATGTTTAAACTTTTGTTACAACGATAGCTGCAACAGTTTTAAGAATGTATCTAAGTATTTTTCTAAAGATGTTTTTAAAGTGTAAGAAAAAAAATTATTTGGTCTTTTTCCTTAAAAAAAAGTGAGATTAAGTTAAAGAAATAATGTTTAAGCAAGCTAAATAACGGCCTAAAAAGATGGGTCGTTATAGGAGGTGGCCTTTTTAATAGTCTTTTTAAAATAAATGACCATTTTTTTAAAAAAAAATTATACAATGACCTTTTCTTATTAATTATGAAACTAAAATGTCAAAAATAACCTTCACTGTAATTAATCAAAGTCTTCACTATAATTAATCAAAGTAACCTTCATCGGCACTCCAAGTGGCCTATCTAATGGAGTATGACGCCAATCAATGTCTAGAGATGCTGTACAGTGAGAGAAGAGGGGGAGAGAGAAAAGAGAAAGTTAAGATTTGGGTTTTTTTAGGGTTTGTTATTTACGAGTTTTATTATTGATATACCACTATTTATTACTAATGTATTTAGGTTTATTATTGATGTACTATATTATATTATTGATAATTACAATTTATCATTGAGTGCTGGAGTTTATTATTGATATACTCGAGTTTATCATTAATGTACTTGAGTTTATTACTAATGTAGTATATCTAATTAATAATTGATGAATGTTATTTTTTTTCATTTTGGCTTTATAATTAACAAGGGAGGGTTATTTCTCTAATTTAGAAAAATAATGATCAATTATTTTAAAAAAGCTTTAAAAAGGGCATTTTATATCCCTTTAATTAAGAGAAAATTATATGTTATGTTATATTTTTTAAAATATTTATTTATATGATACTTAAAAAAATTTATACCATACCATCATAAATATTACATATTAAATTGTGTCATATATGGTATTTATAAAATTTTTTTAAAAAAGATAAGATTTATGAAAATTTTTATTAATTAACGTGTGACAAATTATTATTGAGTAACACATGGACAGATTCGAAGGAACAGATTTAAGAGCCGGATCCATGCATTGTATGTCTTACATTCCGGGCGCGCCTTTAGCACGGCATGAGTCAACCAAAAGACCAAGCGACCTCCTCCTCCGCGTACGAAGGAAAAAAAGCCGCAACTCACTCTCCTCTACCACTCCGTACAGTGGAAAACCAAAAACCAAAATCCCAAAACCCCTTCCTTTCTTCTATTTATATTCTTTTCCTCTTCTCCTTCTTTCCTCTTAAACGCTACCCCCGAATCAACTTCTTTCCCTTTCCTCAGCTTCCTCGACCTCGTTAATGGAGGATTTCAATCCACGCCCACCGTCGCCGCTAGAGTCGAACCACCACCCCCACCACCACCACCAACATGGCCGCAGGGAGATTAAAGCGAGGTCGCGCCGGAGGTCTCCGCAGCGTTTCAAGGTTCCGCCGGGCCACGTGGCGTTCCGATTGTTATGCCACCAGTCGGCCATCGGCGGCGTCATTGGGAACAACGGCGCTGTCGTGTCGCAGCTCCGGCGGGAGACCGACACCAAGATCCACTGCGAGAACCCGGCGCCGGGGTCCGACTACGGCATCGTCTTGGTAATCGGCTCCCGGTCTCGGGACAGGACGATCACCTTGACCGGCGGTGAGGGCGAGGAGTCGCGGGGGAAGGAGGAGTTTCGCGGCGAAGTGTCGGGAGCTCAGGAGGCCATGTTTAGGGTCTTGGAGAGAATCTGGATGCTGGAAGCACAAAGCGATCAGGGTGGCGGTGCGGTGTCGAGAATGGTTTGGTGCAGATTGCTCGCTCACGGCTCTCAGATTCGGGTGGTGATGGGGAAAGGAGGGAGTAATGTCGTTTTGATGAGGAAGCAGAGTGGCGCTGATATCAGAATTCTTCCAGAATTTGTTGCTGGAAGAGACGAAGTTATCCAGGTTCGTGGTTCTTGCTTTTGCTTTAGTCATGGTCTTCCGGAATTTCTGTTTGGTTCTTGGGAAAATGACACGACTGAAAGAATCAGTTAAAAAAGTCTGTTTATTACAATCAGTTACTGAGAACGAGAAAAGCCTTCTTAAGAGCAAGCAAACGAATGAATAAACTTGCCGTCCACCGCAAGCAGGGGGTGAGGCAAGAACAATTAGCCATGGAAAGATAAAGAATTTTAGGAGAGGTGGAATTTAACCAATCATAATATTATTTTAGGGATGTGAAATGAAATTTTTATAAAATTTTGTGTACAAATTAAAAGAAAAAATTTTTAGAAGGATCAACTACCTACCTTGTCTGTGTATAGCTTTGCCCTGACCACAATAATTGGAATTTTTTCGAATTTTCTTTTATTTATTTGTTTAGTCAGTATGTGAGTTTGATACATTTTAGTTTGACACGTAAGTTGACAGTCGAGTTTCCATTTGGTGGAATCACGTGCGCTGGCCTCGTATTATAAGTATTCCTGTTTATTAATGTCTAAAACTTTTACGAAATGCCCTTCTTGTAGTTGTTGTATAATATTCATACCAATTTGGCAAAGTAGAATCATAACCCAGTAATGTTCTGTACATCTAAGCAGTCAAACAAGAAAATGTTTTACATTTTGTTCCCTTTTTCCCCCCTTTTCCCTCGCATCTGAAGGATGCGTTTGTGTAATGACAGATTGCCGGAACCGTTTTGGCTGTAAAGAAGGCTCTTTTTGCTGTTTCTTTCTGTCTTCAAGATCATCCACCTCTAGAAAACGGGCCTACCTTTCTGAATGGACTTACAGAGAGCTCTTCCTATGGGGCGCCTCACGTATCTGATTCACAAGCTGAGTTTTTCCCAAATCTTGCTTCTTTGTTACCGCAAACTTCTTTCAATAACAATGCTTCAGAAGACTCTTCCACGACGGATACCAATGGGGTCTCTACCAACGGCACAAAGGGGACACGACAAGAAGTTGTGTTCAGACTACTTTGCTCCAATGATGCAGCTGGGAGTGTGATTGGCAGAAAAGGAGCCATTGTCAGAGCTCTAGAGAATGAGACCGGTGCTTCTATAAGATTCTCAGCTCCCACAACTGGCTCCATTGAGCGCGTTGTCACCATTTCTGCTCTCGAGGTTCCCCTAAAACTTTTTTTCTTCATTGTGGCGTTCAGTTGTTTTTTCACTCAGATTAGACATGTCTGCAGTTGTGTACTTGCGATATCATAAACTATTTTGTCAATTAGTTGACCATGGTTTGTTTTATCTATTTATTCGTTATTATATTTTCATTTCCTGTAGAATCTGGAGTCAGGTTTCTCTCCAGCACAAAAGGCTGTTATGCTTGTTTTTGCTAGATCTGTTGAGGGGGACATCGAGAAAGGGTTTATATTAGGTTTCAGTCAGGGAGCATCTGTTACTGCAAAGCTTCTAGTCTCTTCAGATCTAGTTGGCTGCTTGAGTGAAAATGAAGGTAAGGTGATTTCAGAAATCAGAGAGGTATCTGGTGCTGATATACAGATACTGGGAGGAGATTTTGAAAATCAAGTGGTACAGGTACAGGCATTATTATCTTCTTCTAGTAACCTTGGATGTAAAAATTTTTGGTTTCTGTTCTGGAATTCAATAATGATAATTGTAACATAAGGCCCTGCTGTTTATCAAGTTAAATTTTGCCTTGACATGGTTTTTCAATATAGCCGCTTTTTTTGTTTCATGTAGATTACTGGCGAGTATAAAAGTGTACAGAATGCTCTATTTCAAGTCACTAGCTCTTTGAGGGATCACCTTTTGCCTCATGATGTCCTTAATGATGTGAGACCAAGGAGTTCATTTGGAAAAGTGTCAGAGCCTATGTCGCCGGGACCATACCAGTCATTAGGCTTATTTACCGATGCCAATGATGAAGCTGCTTTAACTGGTCAAATGAACCGACTGGGACTCTCCCACACTTTAGGTTCTTTTCCAACAAGGTTGCAGCTACCTCAGGTCCATGATTTTTTCTTTAGCCTTTTCATTTTATTTAAAATTCATTCCAAGCACTTCATTGTTTGGAGTGCGTACAATTGCAGGCGGTGGAAGCAGGCCACTCCAAGGCCGTCACAGATGGACAGGAAGTCTTAACAAAGTTTGGTGGAGATCTTGAAGTTGTAAGGTTAGTTTTACATGACACAGATTGAACAGAGTCGAATTTTTTGTGCCTCTTTCTTCAATATCAAGAGCAAAAGTATCATTTTTAAATAATTGTTTTATTGTTTGCTTGAATCAATTGTTTTGAAAAGGGGAGAACCGAAAAGAACTTGCATTCAATAATTTTGCCTGCTTTTGTAAGCGTCAATCCATGTGCTTGTGTGTGTTTGAGTGTGCACAATAATAGCTATTTATATTTATTGTATCCCATGGTAAAACGAAATTGTTAGTGGAATTCAATTGCATGTGTGACCTTACCTCTCGAGATGCTGTTTTAGCTGTTGGCATGGAATAATGTTTAACTCGTTTGTAATGGAAATGAAGATTTTGAAGGTTTTTGAGGCACTTATTTTGTTGAGAATTGTGGAAAAATGGAAGCTGACAGTGAAAAAATGAAAGCTGCAATTTTTTGGAATGAATTGAATTCACTGCTTTATTCCAACAAGGATACATCCCTATATATAAAGTCTAAGGTAACTAAAAAAAGATACAGTAAACAGAAAAATACCTATAAACTAGGATTGGATTATATCTGAATAAAAAATCTCTAACTACTTAATAGAAAATCCCTACAAATCAGGATGTAAGTTATAGCTAACTACATCCGGATTTCCACACTCCCCCTCAAGCCGGGCTATAGATGTTAATCACGCCTAGCTTGGTAATCAGGTCTTCAAAAGAAACTCTAGACAATGCTTTGGTGAGGATGTCTGCTGTTTGCTTGTTCGTAGGAGTATACACTAGTTGAATGCACTCATCTTCTAGCTTCTCTTTGATAAAGTGACAATAGATTTCAACATGCTTGGTACGGTCATGATGTACAGGATTCTTTGCACTCTTGATAGCTACCTGGGTATCACAAAACACATCCATGGTCTTCACAACGGGCACCTTCAGTTCTTCAAGTACTCTTTTCAGCCACATACCCTCGCATATACCATGAGCCATAGCTCTCAGTTCAGTCTCTGCCACTGCTCCTGGCAACCACAGCTTGTTTCTTACTTCGCCAAGTAACAAGATTTACCCACACATATGTGCAATATCCTGTCGTAGACCTTCGATCAGTCACGGATCCAGCCCAATCTGCGTCAATGTAAACTTCAATTCTATTGTTTCCGCCTTTACTAAAATACAGCCCCCTACCAGGTGTTTTCTTAAGATATCGAAGGATCCGATACACTGCTTCCATGTGTTCCTCGGTAGGGTTGTCCATGAATCGACTTACAACGCTAACCGGGAAAGAAATGTTGAAGATTTTAGGAGAAGAAGATGAATCCCCTTTTTTCTTATTTCACGAATCAGAAATTACAGGATTAAATATTGGCTAAATCCTCCAAATAAGGAAACTAAAAAATCAGCACTAAAAATCAACCAGCTAACAAATCATATCAATCTACCTAATTGCCCGAGACATTAAAGGAAACAAATCATTCTCATAATGATTCTTATTGACTAACAAAATTAATAGCTAATTCCTAATATATATATCGACACTCCCCCTCAAGCTTGGCTGTAGATATTGAACATGCCGAGCTTGGAATTAAGAACATCAAATGAATTCCTTGGTAGCGGTTTCGTGAGAATATCTGCAATCTGCTGATTTGAAGGCATGTAGTCTACCTTGATAACCCCAGAGTCAATATTTTCTTTTATGAAATGACGATCAATGGCTACATGTTTGGTACGGTCATGGTGTACAGGGTTCTTGGCCATGCTGATAGTTGATTGATTGTCGCAAAATATTGTCATGGGGTCTTCATAAGGAATATGCAGCTCCTTAAGTAATCTTTTAAGCCACATACCTTCACAAATTCCGTGTGCCAATGCTCGCAATTCAGCTTCTGAACTACTTCGTGAAACTACAGATTGTTTTTTGCTACGCCAAGTCACGAGATTCCCCCATACGTAAGTGCAATATCCAGATGTCGATCTTCTATCTGTAGTTGATCCGGCCCAGTCAGCATCACTATAAACTTCAATGTTTCGAACGGCAGACCGTTTAAAGAGTAAGCCTCTACCTGGGGTGAACTTCAAATACCTTAGAATTCGAAATACTGCCTCCATGTGTTCTTCATTGGGATTATTCATATATTGGCTCACCACACTTACAGCAAATGCTATATCAGGACGTGTATGAGATAAATATATCAGCTTTCCCACGAGTTTTTGATACCGTTCTTTGTCAACAGGTTCACAATTGGTCTTTGCTCCTAATTTCGTGGAAGAATCCATGGGAGTTTCGGATGGTTTGCACCCCATCATACCTGTCTCTTCCAAAAGATCAAGTACATACTTTCTCTGTGAAACAGTGATGCCTTTGTTTGACCGAGCAACTTCCATACCTAGGAAATATTTTAAGTTTCCTAGATCCTTGATTTCAAATTCTTGGGCAAGAACTTCCTTCAGGCTGAGAATGGTTTCACAATCATCTCCAGTTACTATGATGTCATCTACATAGACGATTAGAATAGCCAATTTACCTTCTAAAGAGGTTTTTACAAAGAGAGTGTGATCTGTTTGACACTGAGAATAACCTTGGTCTTTGACAACCTTGGTGAATCTATCAAACCAAGCTCTGGGAGATTGTTTGAGACCATAAAGTGATTTCTTTAGCTTGCATACTTTGCCTTTGTTGGAAGAATCCTCAAAGCCTAGAGGAATGGTCATATAGACTTCTTCCAGGTTTCCGTTCAAGAACGCATTTTTTACATCGAGTTGAAATAGAGGCCAATCAAGATTAGCAGCCAAAGAAAGAAGTACCCTTACTGTGTTGAGCTTTGCGACAGGGGCAAATGTCTCCTGATAGTCGATCCCGTAGGTCTGAGTAAATCCTTTTGCCACAAGCCTTGCTTTGTATCTCTCAACTTTTCCATCTTCTCTGAATTTTATAGTAAAAATCCACTTGCAGCCAACCGGTTTTTTACCCTGAGGAAGATCAGTTATGTCCCAAGTCCCGTTTCTTTCCAAGGCACGAATTTCTTCTTGGACTGCCTTCCTCCAATCACGAGATTTCATAGCTTCACCAATATCTTTTGGAACCTGAATGTTATCAAGACTGGCTACAAAAGTATAGTATTGGGGTGACAATCTGTCATAAGAAACATACTTGCCAATTGAATGTTTAGTACAACTCCTTACTCCTTTTCTTAGAGCAACAGACCATTGTAAATCATCAAAAAATTCCACAATTTCTGAATTACCTTCATCAGTCATGGAATTCAGGTTAACATCTTGGTTGTGTTGAGAGTGAGCTTGTTCTTCCACATCACCTTCCCTTGCTCTTCCTCCTGATGAGACACTTAGTTCGGTGTCATTTTCTGGTTGAGCATTCTCGGTGGATGAAGGTGGCTGATTTTGAGGATTTTGTGGAGAATCGGGAAGTATAGGAGCAGGAGAAATAATATTTTCTGGTGAAATTCTTGATGGGATGATTTCGGGTTCACTTTGGTAATTTTCGGATTGAACATTTGAGGGACCAATATTTTCCCAAAGTTGATATTCACTTTCACTCTCCCCCTGAATGGCAGATTTGGGATAATAGGGTTGATTTTCAAAAAAGGTGACATCCATGGAATTATAGAACCTTTTTGTGATTGGAGAGTAACATTTGTATCCCTTTTTGTTTGCAGAATACCCAAGAAAAATACATTTGGTTGCTCTAGGGTCTAATTTTCCACGGTGTTAAACATTTTCATGAACAAATGAAGTGCATCCAAAAACTTTGAGAGGTATAGTAGAAATCACCCGAGTGTTTGGATAAGTTTGAAGGAGTGTATTATATGGTGTATGGAATTTTAAAATTCTGGAAGGCATTCTATTGATAAGATATGCTGCAGTTAATATTGCTTCACCCCAGAACATATTTGGCACATTTGTGGAAAATAGGAGAGATCGAGTGACTTCTAGGAGATGTCTGTTTTTCCTTTCGGCAATGCCATTTTGTTGGGGGGTTTCAACACAGGAACTTTGATGAATGATGCCATGAGTTAAGAGGAACTCTCCTAGATTGTCATTGAAATATTCCCGTGCATTGTCTGACCGAAGAACTTGGATTTTTGTGTGGAACTGGGTTTGGACCATGGAGTTGAAATTTTTAAAGATTTGGAATGCTTTAGACTTTTCTTTCATGAGATAGACCCAGGTTAATCTGGTATGGTCATCTATGAAGCTAATGAACCATCTGGACCCAGTGACTGTTTTTACCCTAGAAGGACCCCAAATATCACTGTGAATCAAGGAAAATGGATGTGATGGTTTATATTCTTGAGAAGGATAAAAATTGCGAACATGTTTTGAATATTGACAAATCTCACATTGAAAGGAGTTCGAACTTTTATTTATAAATAATGAAGGAAACAATTTTTCAAGGTACAAAAAACTTGGATGACCTAGACGATAGTGCCATAACATTATTGCACTATCCTTATTATGATGACCAACTGATTTAAACTGAAATGGAAGGAAACTAGATAACGCAGCACAACCAGAACTTTGAACTTGTCTTTGGGAGGAACGGCTTGGGTTGATGAGGTAAAGTCCCGAGCGCACTTCAGCATTACCAATCATCATCCCTGAATCCAAGTCCTGAAAAATGCACAGGTTTTTGTCAAATTTAGCATTACATTTCATATCTTTGGTAATCTTGCTAATTGACAACAAATTACAGTCCAAATCAGGAACCAATAATACTGAGTGTAGTGTGAGTATATTTGAAAGCACCACTGATCCGGTCCCTACAACCTTAGAAATTGAGCCATCTGCAATTCTTACTGTCCAGTTTTCTTGACATGGAGTAAATGTGGAAAACAACTTAGCATTACCAGTCATGTGGTCCAATGCTCCTGAATCAACAATCCATGAATCTTGACCTTCACGTTGTGCGCTAAAGGTTATAGAAAGATTACCTGTATGTGCCAGTGATGCTATTCCGCTTGTAGATTCAGATGACTTGGTCTGATGTTGTCCAATTAACTTCTGTAGGAGCTCTAACTGCTCCTTACTGAACAGGGAAGATTCGGTGGACTCTTGTTTTTCCTCCAATGCTGCTGTGTTTCCTCTGCTTTCTCGGTTTCTAGGTGGTTTTCCTCCTTCTGGTTTCCCGTGAAGATTCCAGCAGGTGTCACGGGTGTGTCCGAGTTTCCCACAATAATCACATTTGGGACGGTCTTTTTTCGGTTGATTGTTATTGTTTCGGGTTTGGTGTCCCCTAGCTGCAAGGGCTGATAAGTCCGGTGCAGATGTAGGATTTTGAGATCCCATCATCACTTTCTTTCGACTCTCCTCGCGTCTCACTTCTGCGAAAGCTTCTCGGAGGCTTGGCTGAGGTCTTGTTGATAAAATTCTCCCACGCACGTCATCCAAATTCTTATTTAAACCAATTAAGAATTTGTACAGCCGCGCTTCTTCAACAATTTTCTTGTAGTACTGTCCATCTTCAGGGCACTTCCATTTGTGCTCACGGGACATATCCAATTGCTGCCAATGTCTGTTAAGAATGTTGAAGTATTGAGTGACTGAAAGATCTACTTGGCGTTGATCGTGAAGTATGCATTCAATTTCAAACAATTCAGAAGTATTCTCAACGTGAGAATATGCTTCTTTTACAGCTTCCCAAATTTCTGATGCCGTTTCATATAGGAGAAAATTTTCCCCTATTTCATTGGTCGTAGAATTGAGAAGCCAAGACTTGACTAAGTTGTTCTCTATCTTCCAGGCCCAGTACTTTTAGTCATCCTTTTTTGGTTGAACAGCTTCCCCGGTGAGGTACTCATCCTTTCCTTTTCCGGATATAAAGATTAACACGGACTGTGACCAGGCTAGATAGTTCTGACCATTGAGTTTGTGGCCAGTGATGAGAAAAGGAGAGGCATCGACGGCTCCTGGCTGATTGCTCGGGCTTGGGATGATTTCTGAGGATGTAACTCCTTTTTCGTTGGCCATATCAATCTTGGTGTTTTAGGCTTTTAGAAATTGGCTCTGGTACCATGAAGATTTTAGGAGAAGAAGATGAATCCCCTTTTTTCTTATTTCACGAATCAGAATTACAGGATTAAATATTGGCTAAATCCTCCAAATAAGGAAACTAAAAAATCAGCACTAAAAATCAGCCAGCTAACAAATCATATCAATCTACCTAATTGCCCGAGACATTAAAGGAAACAACTCATTCTCATAATGATTCTTATTGACTAACAAAATTAATAGCTAATTCCTAATATATATATCGACAAATGTCGGGTCGCGTGTGAGAGAGGTAAATAAGCACACCAAGAAGTCTCTGGTATCTTCCCTTTGTTGACGGGCCGACTGTCCTCTTTCATTCCAACCTTACAATTAGTATCCATTAGCGTGTTTACTAGTCTACACCCTAGCATCCCAGTCTCTTCAAGTAAGTTAAGTACATACTTACATTGAGATGCTGAAATTCCTTGTTTTGAATGAGCTACCTCCATTGCCAAGAAATATTTGAGGGCACCAAGATCTTTAATCTCAACTTCTATAGCCAAGATTGCCTTTAACCTATCCATCTCCTCCAAATCATTTCCTGTGAGAATTATGTCATCCACATACACAATTAAAATACCAACTTTGTCTTGAGAATGCTTGACAAAAAGTGTATGATCTGATTGTCCTTGGGAATAACCAACCTCCTTCACTACCTTTGTACATCAGTCAAACCACGCTTGTGCGATTGTTTCAAACCATAAAGAGATTTTAGTAACTTGCACACTTTGTTGTTATTCTCTGCATTCTTGAAACCAGGGGGAATTTTCATGTACACTTCATCCTCTAGGTCCCCATTTAGGAAAGCATTCTTCACGTCAAGTTGATAGAGAGGCCAGTCTAGATTTGCTGCAACAGATAATAGGACTCGTATTGTATTTAGTTTAGCAACTGGAGCGAAGGTCTCTTAATAATCTATCTCATAGGTTTGTATAAAACCTTTCGCCACAAGCCTTGCCTTATATCTCTCTATGCTTCCGTTTGCCTTATACTTTACACTAATATCTATTTACAGCCCACGGGTTGCTTGCTAGCTGGTAATTCTGAAAGTTCCCATGTGCTGTTCTTTTTAAGAGCTCCCGTTTCTTCGTTTACAGCCCTTCTCCATTGAAGTATGTTGAGAGCTTCCTGCATACTGATTGGAATTTTCTCATAGGATAAATTAGTGACAAATGCAGAATAATTAGGAGACAATCTCTCATATGTCACAAAATTGGAAATTGGATGCTTTGTACAAGTTCGAACACCTTGTGGGATTTTTGAGATTGCAAGACTTGGGTTTGATTCTTGGCAATGCTGTTCAACTGTGGGATTCTCCATTCCTCGTTGTTTACGCTTCCTTGAATAAACAAGAAGTTCAGGTGGATTAGCAAGATGTTGAACTCGATGTTTTAGGGCAGACAAACCTGACACTTTCTGTTGTGACTGATTTGGAGTGTTTGAGGGTGACTAAGACCAAGCTAGACTTGTAGGATTAGGAGCTGACATGGGTGAACCAACAAAAACTGGTTCTTGGTTGGACTTGGTGGCTTCAGGTATGGATAGAGCTAGACTTGGCAAATCTATTTCCAAAAACTGATCTTGAGTCACCCTATTCTCCCCTTGAAGATGAGTTTTGGGAAAAAATGGTTGATTTTCGAAGAATGTGACATCCATTAAAACAAAAATTTTCTTCAGAGCAGGGGAATAACACCTGTACCCTTTTTGAGTAGGTGAATATCCCAGGAATGGACATTTATTGCCTTGGGGTCTAGTTTATTTCTATGTTGTAAATGAACATGGAGAAAGGCTGAACACCCAAAAATTTTCAAGGGAATTGAGGACACAATTCGGGTATGAGGAAAAATTTTGGTGCGGGTCTCTATTGGTGTTTCAAACCCAAGAATCCTAGAGGGCATTCTATTAATAAGATATGCCGCTGTGAGTACAGCTTCCTCCCCAAAAGTTTTTGGAACATTGGAAGTGAACGTAAGGGCCCTAGCAACTTCTAATAAATGTTGGTGTTTTTTCTTTCTGCAATCCTATTCTGTTGTGGAGTGATAATACAAGAACTATGATGAATAGTACTGTTTCTTTCAAATATTTTCCCAAGATTGACTCAAAGTATTCTCTTGCGTTATCTGTACGAAATACTTGAATTTTTGTTTGAAATTGTCTTTCAATTATGGAAAGCTTCACCCTTCTCTTTCATTAGAAAAATCCAAGTGGATCTAATATGATCATCAACAAATGAGACAAACCATCATGTTCGTGAAATATTATCAATTCTTAAGGGTCCCCATATGTCACTATGTATTACAGAAAATGGGTGAGATGCCTTGTATTGACGTGTAGGATAAGTGTTTCAACAGTGTTTGGACAGTTGGCACACTTTACAATGAAAATTACTCAAACTTTTATTAATGAATAAAGATGGAAGCAATTGTTTCAAATACTGCAAATTTGGATGGCCTAATCTATAGTGCCATAACATTATTTGATCAGAAATAGATTGGGAAACTAATGTGGGCCTAACTGAGCAATTTGCACTGTGAACTTGTTTTCCAAGAGAATCGTCCTCTTCAAGGAGATAAAGTCCTTCACATTCTTTAGCATTGCCAATCATCTTCCCCGAGCCCGAATCCTGAAATACACAACGGGATGGAAAAATTTAGTAATGCAGTTTAAATCTTTTGTTAGTTTGCTTATAGATAGCAGAGCATAAGAGAGGTTTGGCACAAATAACACTGAATCCAATGTCAGGCTTTTTGTGACAGCGATAGATCCTTTCCCTGCAACTGTGGACACTGACCCATTAGCTATCCAAACCTTATACTCCTCGGGGCAGGTGCTGTAGGAGTGAAATAATGACTTGTCTCCGGTCATATGGTCTGAAGCTCTAGAATCTATGATCCAAGGAGATGATTTCTTTGTTTTTACACTCAAGGCAGTTACAAATTAACCAAATTTACCTTTTTGTGCAATTGCACCTGTTCCCACAATGGCTTGGTTGGTTGAGCTGGCACCGAACATCATCTGCAGAAGATTTAATTGCCCCTTACTGAACAGATTTTCAACGGATGTTGATTCATCACTAGTGGCCATAAATCCTCCCCCTTTTCGGTTAGATTTTTGAGGCTGTTCTCGGGTGTTGTTTGGCTTGAAGTTTGCTGGCTTCCAGTGTATCTTGCTGCAGGTTTCTCTGGTATGGCCTAGCCTATGACAATGATCACACCATCGTATGGTCTTTCGGCCTTTATTATCCGAGTTCATGTAAGATTGGGAGTTTGGACCTCGAGTGACTAGGGTTGAACTTTCTATTGTTGTTGCAGCAGTACCATCCTTGAGCATTACTTTTTTTCTGCTCTCCTCTCTTCGGACCTCAGCAAATGCTTCTCGGATTGGAGGTAAGGGTTTTGTCGCCAAAATTCTCCCTCTTACTTCGTCAAGGCTTTTGTCAAGGCCTGCTAAAAATGCAAAAATTCATTCTCGGTCTACTAGTTTTCTGTACCGAGTACTATCATTCGGGCAGCTCCATTGTAGTTCTTCGAAGAGGTCCAGTTGCTGCCAGTATCGAGTTAGCAAATTAAAATACTGGGTGACATCCATCTCACCTTGTCGCAGGTCTCGCAGTTTGTTTTGCAACTTGAATAATTCTGCAATGTTTTCACCATCCGAGTATGTCTGCTTGGTCGCCTCCCATATTTCTTGCGCTGTGTTGTAGAAAAGAAAGGTTTGTCCAATCTCGTTCACCATAGAATTAATTAGCCATGACATGATTGGATTATTCTCTATCCTCCAACCTTTATACTATGGGTCCTCCTTAGCGGGGGCCTTTTTCTCGCTTGTGAGGTACTCATTCTTTCCATGGCCTGAGATGAAAATCATGACGGATTGTGACCATTGTAAATAGTTTCTTCCATTGAGTCTCTGTCCGGTGGTCTGAAGGACTGGATTGTCAATTCCTCCATTTGAACTTGCAACATGAATCGGGTTGGAAATGACTTCAGAAGAACTTGTGTCCCTTGAACCAGCCATGAAGTCTTGGTCATGATGTCATATTGATTTTTGGCCTATGCAGAGGTTCAGCTCTGATACCATATGGAAAAATGGAAGCTGACAGTGAAAAAATGAAAGCTGCAATTTTCTGGAATGAATTGAATTCCTGCTTTATTCCAACGAGAATACATCCTTATATATAGAGTCTAAGGTAACTAAAAAAAATACGTTAAACGGAAAAATACCTATAAATTAGGATTAGATTATATCTGAATAAAAAATCTCTAAGTACTTAACAGAAAATCCCTAAAAATCAGGATGTAAGTTACGGCTAAGTTAACTACATCTGGATTTCCACAAGAATATTTAACTTTTTACCTTTTACATCTTTGTGCAGTGGAAACAAACTTGCAACAGTGACAAATACAATTGTAGAGATTGTAGTTTCGAGACGTGCTTTTGGCTCTATTTACGGTGAAGATGGTGACAATTTGAATCGTCTAAGAAAGGTACTTTTTACGCTCTGCAGTAGATTTAAAGACCATAATCTTCTTGTTTCAAAAACAAAACAAAAGGGCCATAATCTTCAACTATTTTATCTATAATAGCGTCTCATGTCTTAGGTAGTTTTTAATCCGTTTCCATTGGTCATCAATTATCGTGCTTTCTATATTTTATTTTATTTATTTTTTTGAAATAAATCAAGATATAGAAAAACTGATAAGCGCTTTAAATATTTGACACTTTTCAGTAAGCCTCTGATAATTGAAAGAGCTTTAATTTGACTACACAATAATGCATCATCTCATTTGAGCAACTAAGCAGGGGAAATACTTGTTAAAAAAGAAAAAAGGAAAAAAAAAAAAAAACTACTAATCGAGGGACATGACTACTTGGATTTTGGATTAATTACAAAAATTTCCTGTAGACTATATAACTTGTGTAAAAATTTACCCCCAATTTATTATATTGCTTCCCCGGTCTATATTCCATTAACGCAATTACTATTTTAACCTATCCTGATGAACCCTAACTTATGAGAAGTGCAATTCCATTATTTTCTCCTCAGAAAAAAGATAAAATCACCATATTTACCATAAATTCTAGTTACAATGCTAACGTCTCCCCTTGTTGCAGCCATTAGGAGTGCTCCAACTCCGAAGCCTGCAATGGAGCTTCAAGCCTTGCCAATTTTTCACAATTTTTATCGGCTGCTCTACCTCTGAAAAAACATCTGTTTCTCAGCTTAATCAACTATACTCTTTTTTCCCCTTATGATTGTTTCCCCAAAACACACCAAATATTCCCACAGTACAATTTTCAATAATACCTTCAGTTTATGAGTCGCAAGCCACTTACGTGGTAGTTCTTGTCCTTCAAAGTAACAAAAGGATGATTTTTGTTAACATAATATAGATCGGGAGAAAGCAATGTTATAATCAAAAGATCAAGAATTTTCGTGATTAATCATTTAATTTTTTTACGCTAGATCTTTCTGTCTGGCCTTTTCACTCTTCCTATGTCCATATCTTTTCCCCGTTTTGTCCGATTTCTTCATTGGTAGAATCATCATTATGGGCTTTTGAATCAGATTTCAGGTGCAAAAGTTGAAGTGCATGATCCTCGTCCTGGTGAAAGTGAGGGGAAGCTTGTTATATCTGGAACACCTGATCAAACCTTTGCAGCGCAAAGTTTACTTCAAGCCTTTATCCAAACTGCAACGAAATGGTAAGATCACAAGTCCAGTGATCCAAACACCTGAACTTACTTCAAGCCTTTATCCAAACTGCAACGAAATGGTAAGATCACAAGTCCAGTGATCCAAACACCTGAACTTACTTTGCGGCAACTGTTTCCTTCCCTGCCCAATTCTTGCTATAGAGGTACTCATTCCATGTTCCTTGTGTTTCTATGTATATTCTATTTAAAAAGTGATAGTCAAGACTGATAGAAGTCGTATGTAAACAGGAAATATGTAACATCCTAGGTAAGCCTTGAATTCCCAGTTGTGAAAATGTAGAAGACAATGATACCTTGTATAGATAGATACATCTAGGTTTAGACTAGCGGCGAAGCAGCATCTAAATTTGCATTGTGATGCTCAGTAACTCTTTCGAATCCCTTTTGAACAATGCATGTTTAGTGGATATCTGATTGTTTCCCTTTTGCTACCATCACAGAGTTGCTCATTTCGGATCCTAATGGATGTGCATGCCTTACCATGATGACATGATAAGAACATAATAGGTTTATAGCTGCATAAAGCACATTTAACGGGTTCTAAGATTCATAGTTTGTAAGCTTTATCCAAATTTCCAATCTCAGACAACATCTCACAGAAAATCCAAGAGCCACCAAACTGGAGCAAAATAAAAATGTGTTTTTTCATTTATTTCATTTCCAGATTCGACAATTCTTTTTTTTTTAAAATTTTTATTTGTATTTTTTTAAAAAAAATAGTATAAGGGCATAAAATAGTTTGCAAATTTTTATTACAGTCAATATGATTTTATAAAAAAAGAGGGGTAGAAAGTTGTAGAAAAAGGAATTCTCATTGAAATGTGAAAATGGTGAAAAGGCAAGTGACATAGTGGTTGGTGAGAATGACTTGTATCAAATTTCCAGCTCACTTTTTTTTTTTTTTTTTTTTGACTCCGCTCACTATTTTGGTCTGAGCTGAAGTAGATAAAAACAAATAAAAAAACAACCGACTAGTAACAAATTAATTATTAGACATTCTAATTACCGAATTACCACAACTAATTGTAATACTCCCTTCTCCCCCAAAAGATGGAGAATGAATGCCACCTTGCTTAGTGAAGAACCAAACTGAGTGGGTAACAACGGCTTCGTAAGCAGGTCTCCAACTTGATGTTGTGATGAAACATGGTGTCCTCAAGATGCCACTTTGTATTTTCTCTCGTACCAAATGGCAGTCAGTCTCTATGTGCTTGGCTCTCTCATGAAAAACCGGATTGGCTACAACGTGTAAGGCAGCTTGATTGCTCAAAACAAGAAGTCTGGGTTTTGATGGTCAATGCATAGGTCTTTGAGCGCGTCAGGAACCAAAGCAGCTCACAAGTTGCACTTGCCATGGGGCGATACTCCACTTTAGCAGAGGGCATTGAGACTGTTGTTTCTTGGATTTCCAGGAAACCAACGATTCACCAATGATTTTGCAAAAACCTGTAACTGACCACCTAGTATCCGGACAAGAAGCCCAGTCAAAGTCTGCAAAAGCCTTCTAACCAACAGATAAAGCAGTCGAGAGAAAAATTCCCTGACCCACAATATTGGAAAACATGATAAGCTGCTTGCAGATGAGGCGCTCATGAATCGGCAAGAAATTGACTCAACCGGTTTAGTGAGGAAGCAAGGTCTAGTCTTGTAATACTGAGATACAGGAGCTTCCCAATCAATCTCCTATACGCAGTAGGATCTTCAAGCAAATCTCCCTCCTCTTGTGAAAGTTTCACATTTGGATCCATGGGAGTTTTCTTGGTTTTACAACCAAGATAGCCTGCGTCGCACAAAAGCTGCAAGGCAGTGTCTCCTGCTCAAAGAAATCCCTTTTGTTGACCTTGCTACTTCAAGACCCAAAAAGTACGTTAAGTTGCTCAAATCCTTGACCTTAAACCTGCCGTCAAGAAAAGCTTTGGGCTTCTCCACTTCATCTGGTAGTTGCTTGCTATGACTATCAGCATAAACTAGCAACGCAATAAAAGAGTTTTTGGTAAACTTCACAAAAAAAGGACCATCAGCTGCGTATTGACAAAAACTATTGACGTGACGTCTGCTTAAGACCATATATGGATGTGTGAAGTTTGCAATATGGTATAAGAAGGTAAAGGCTTCCCCTCATGATAACTAGGAGGTAAAGACGTACACCTCCTCAGCAAGATCACTATCTAAAAAGCGTCATTGCATCATGCTACATTCAACTCTGGCAGTGGATAGCAGCCAAAGCAAGAAGAGCCTTAACAATGACCAACCTAGCAACAAGAGAGTATCTAAGTAGTCAATTCCCTCCTGTTGAGTAAAGCCTTTAGCCATTAAGCAGGCTTTATACCGATCTATAGAACCGTCAACATGATATTTAACGCGGTATACCCATTAGCAACCAACCACATGTTTATCAGCAAGTAAACTAGCCATTCTCCAAGTCTCATTGCTCTCTTGAGTCTGCAGCTTCAAGGTCAAGCTCGGGCCTCTCTGGAATTGCAACCGCCTGGGCCATCGATTTCTAGCTTCAGTTGTGTAATTCTCTTTCTTCAAACTCATCTTCATTGTCAATTTCACCTTCTAGTTGGGTCCTAGACACAGGTGCTGCAAACCACGTTTGTTATTCTGTTGATCTCTTTCATTCTTCCACTCCAATTGCTAATTCTTTTTTTACTTTACCAAATGATCTCTCAGTCGCTATAAATGCTCTATAAATTTGTTTCACCATTTCATTATGCACTATATGTTGTTTTTAACTCATTTTCCTATTCTCCAATTCAAAATCTCAAAATACTCATCTTTCCAAATTGCGAAACCAAAAGAAAAAAAAAAGTTAAAATGTTGTTTGTCAACATACAACCAGATCATTTTCTCTTTTTTTTTTTTTTTTTGTTTTTTTAAAGGGTTTTTCTCTTAAATATATAAAAATTTTATGTGAATTGCTTACTAAAAATAGACAAAATGACATATCACTTAGGCTAATAACGTCATGAAGCAATGACATTTTTGGCCTGTTTGGTCGAGGTTTTGCATGTACTCTTTTTGTTAGTAAAAGAAGAAAAGTAAAGCTAAGGTTTTTTAGTAAATATTTGAAATTATATTTTTAAAGAGTTTAAATAGATAAAAAAGAGTTTTAAAATTTTTAATAAGCAATAAAATTATATAATAAAGTTTAGTGTTTTATTAAAATTCTTGTATAAGTTTTAAAATCTATTTCAAAAGAGCCTTTTTGACAAACCACATTTTGTGGCTCTAATTAGGAGCAATTCTAGAGAGTCAAAAGCTCTCTTGACAAATTATCCAAATCCTTTTAGAAGCAGCTTTTTTTTATTGAAAAAACCAAAAATAGCTTCCAACAAGTTTTGCCAAATGAACCCAAAATGTGGCTTCTTAGGATCATACTACTGGATCGTTGAGTCAGCATTCACGTGAGTTAGTAGGTCTTATGTACCATGGCTTGATCTAGTCCCTTTTCAGCATGACTCAAGGTCGAATTATTGAAGGCCTTGAGAACATCCCTGCAAGATTTGAGGATTCCAACATAAGTGGGCACTTCGGCGTTCCCTTGAATCTGCTTTCGCTGGAAGTGCAAACAGTTAAACCCATCTCTCAACGCTGAACAAGATGAGGCCTTTGCTCAAGAGGGAAATGTGAATCCTCCTGCTTTTGCTGCTCCATCTTCCCCAACATGCCCCCACCCCCCATCTCTGCTGAGGTGAGTGCCTCTACTCAAGTCACCAAAAAATAGAGGCAAGAGAATTTTCGTAAAATGAAGAGACATCGAGGAATGTCCGGCGTTGTTGATCCTGCTAGTTTGGAGTCCTCTGCGAATCCTTGGGAAAGTATCTTGGGTTAATAGGGAGGCCAATGTGTTGGATACTTGGTGTTTAGGAGTCAATATTTTGGACAGAATGTTTTCTCCATTCCAACTTCTGTTTTTAGCAGTTAAGCACCTCCAGTAGGTTTTGTTGTTTAGTCTAAAGAAGTGCGCGCTCTTCATTGTCGGTTGGTTGCTGCTCTGAGTGGATTTTTTAATGGACACTTTCTGCCTCCACTAATTACTTCTCTTTTTTATCCAAAAAATATATATATATATATATAGAACTGGGGGAATAAATTTGAAGAACAGACACATCAAACCAATCAACAACAAAGTAAAGAAGAGCAAGTGACCATATTTTTACGACCCTATAGCTGAACCGAGTTGCACAAGAGTCTCACACGAGGTCATACAAGACCAATGTTAAAGACAACAAAGCTCATTCGAGGAGTGAGGATAACCTGGTGGAGATCAAAACGAACAAGTGCTAATCACCAATTTGCAACCAAATTTTTTAATGTCGGCTGGTTATTAGAGATGGTTTATTTATTTATTTTTCCTTCGTTTAATTTTGTTCTCTCTTCTTTGTATAACACAAATGTATAAAAAGTAAGCAAACAACAATCCATGACAGAAGAGAACACATCATCTTTGTCCAAATTCCAAACAGTCTGGTTAAGGTGTGAAGCTCAACAGACATTAAAACAAGTAAACTCAGGAGGCCGAATGATTTCCTCTGACTCACTCACTTAGCCGCCCCAACCGTCTGATAAATATCCAATTAAGATCCATTTTTCTTAATCATTATGATTATTATTTTTTTTTAACCAAAAGGATGGTAGATAAGGAACTTTAACATGAATTTAGTACTTGAGTCGTTCACCAACATAATTCCATCAACAATTTGATGAGCATCTTCAATTTAAACAAACTGATCTCTAAAATTTTGAAATTACAATATTGTCTACTAAGAGCTTGTTTGGCACACCATATTTCATTGTATTGTATTACATTGTATTTTCTGTATATAATACAATATAATACAATACGATGTGTTAAACATGCCATAAGATGTGGCGCCAATTATCTTTTAGTCCTATGTCAAAGAGGGAGAATGCTCCAACTCTTTTGGAAGATGGTGCAAATACCTGGTCTGATAGCATAAAAAATAAAAAATAAAAAGAATAATGTTCTACAGTATGAACCAGTGACATTACAGAAGACAAAAATGGCACCGTGTAAAGAACGAAACAATAGTGATTTTTGGTTATTGTAGCTTTAATTTTCCCTATCAAAGCACATGGAGGAAAAACGAGATTAGCATATTTTACAGGATTTTGGGTTGCTATGCTACAGTTACAAAAGAGTTCACTAGAACCATATCTAGTATTTGATAACATGATGACGTAACCAAAGTTCATACATCACCATATGAAATGCATCATATTTGGTGGGAGGTGAGTTCCATTGGAAGTGCCTCTGGACCTATTATAAAAAAAAAAGAATACTACGCATTCAGCACAAGAAGTCTCGTTTCTTTAGACGAAGACAAATCACAATATGGTCAATTCTAACTTCTTTAAACAAGAATGCGCGTCAAAGAGTAAAAATGGAATTTGGGAGAAAAGAATTTTGATCATGAAACGAATTATTTAAGTTGTAGAGGAGAGGCCCTTACCTTAATCAAGTTTCTATGGAGAGCAAGAAACTCGTCGTCGGGTATGTTCTTCAGAATTTGTTTAAGGTTATAGACATCACTCTCCTTGACTATAACAGAGAATTTTCGCCAATCAAGAATGTCGTTGAATGGCAGGTCATAGTAATTTGATAATATAACTGCAAAAGAGTAAAATCAAACTAGCTTAGTGAAGAACAATGGAAATGTAATTCAAAGGGTTCTCAAAGGATCCAAGAAAAAATAAAGGCCGTTAGAAAGGCAATCGATTTTCGATTTTTGGAAGGTTCGAGTTGTACATAAAATTACTTGTACAACATTCACCTTGACTACAAAAAAATAAACAACCAGTGAAACAACATTGGTTTCTTGATCTCGTAGAACAGCTAAACAAACAAGAAAGAGAAGAACTCTTGTGCTACATAAGCAAATTAAATAGTTTTGCATTTTATTGAATTCAACTTTTTCTTTCTTGGGGAGGGGGGCGCTAAAACAATCCTCCGCATCATTGGTTATCTTTATTGCATGCTTGAAAACCGCTTACAAATAAAGTTGAAACAAAACATTCTACAAGACTTGCTTAACGGCGGTTCATCTTCTAAATAGATATGAGGATTACAAGTCCAAGGGGGTTCCCTCTATAGACCGCAAATCCTTGATGAAGCATAACCAGTCAGGTCAGGCTGAGCTGCCCTGAACGTGTTTTTTTTTTTATTTAGTTTTAAATATTATTTCAAAAATTATAAATAAACTAAAGGAGAAAAAAACTGTTTCCAAGCCTCTTTTTGACTTATGTAACATAATAATTATCCTTCTTCAATTGGGGAAGAGATGGCTGAGTGGACTAAAGCGTCGGATTACTAATTTGGTGTATGAGTTTTTCGTACCGAGAGTTCAAATCCTTCTCTTTCAATTTCATTGATGACTTCCTTTTTATTTCCTTTCAAGTTTTTAATTTTTTGCGATTTTTTTAAAGTTAGTTATTTTACTAGTTAAATTTATTGCAAAAAATCAAAATAGCTAAAATCCTACCAAGAACATTTCAAAATCAAGTAAGAAAGAACAAAAAAAACTTATTTAGTTTGTATTCTCCACGCCCAGGATTAGGTCCTGGATCATTAAATAGGAATCCAAAGATGAATAGAGAGACAATGAATATCCCGGATCGTTGAATAGGAATCCAAAGATGAATAGAAAGACAATGAATATCACTACCGTGTAAACAAATAGTGTTAGAGTAAGCTTTACACAATCTCCAAGATTATTATTTTACACAGGTTACCATGCTTTATCTAAATCGAATACAACCGTGCATGCATACACGCCTATTTTAAACGAGGACTCATTGCTAAACCATCAATATAACATGACAGGACATGCCATGATAGAGCCCAAGAAATAGCTTCCCCAATGCTCTTATGCCCCAAGCAAGGTTCACGAGCAGAAACCCAATATGCAGTTTTTTTTTCTCCCCCCTAACCTGTGTCTCCAAGTTCTTGGGAATTAATCTTTACTAGACATGTTGAAACATTGTGCTATAATATAGTTACAGTTATGTTAAGGATGATAAATGAAAGCATTTCAATTCTTGTGCTAGGCTAAGGGGTTGCTTTCAACAGGTCTTTAAATTTTCACAATATTGGCATAAAAATTCACAAATGTGCCAAACAGCTTGTTCATTCCAACACCCAAAAGAATAGTTTCTTACCAGGTATACACCCATAATGTATTGAGTCAGCTATGCGAGCACTGTTCACCTGGGAACCACCAGGACATATGCAATACTTAGTGATGTAAAATCTCTTTTGGTACAACAAACTACCAGTAGCTCTGTTGATTCTGTTGTTCAATACATAAAGTTCTGTGTCATTTTCCCAAACTCGTGCCAGTATAACACGAATTTTGGAGTTCCGATGACCAGCCCAAAATCCAAGGATTGTCCTGCAAAGCATGATTATCTTTAATAATAAAATTGAACTGATATTGTTAGGTTCCTTGAAGGGGTAAGGAAAAATATCAAGCATGCAGTTATAAGTTGCAACATTCAAGTGTTAGCTAACGAGTAACACACACCCCTAAAGATGAAACCTTAAAACAACAATTGGTAAAGTAAACAAAAGAACCGAAGTGCCCAATACACATTGATGAGTAAGTAGTGAAAATAGGCAGGCAGCAAGAAATCAATATTGACATTTTGCTACCCTTACTCAGTGTTCAAAATCGCGCAAGAAGAAGCGCACCTCACACTGAGGTGATGAAAAATTGCCTTGAGGCTTTAGCCTCACTGAGAAGAAAATAATGCCTCTTCAAAATTAAGGCCGTGCTTGAGGCTAGCCTCAG
Source organism: Artocarpus heterophyllus (assembly GCA_025403435.1). NCBI lineage: Eukaryota > Viridiplantae > Streptophyta > Magnoliopsida > Rosales > Moraceae > Artocarpus > Artocarpus heterophyllus. The sequence continues at coordinate 118,616 of JAJQZP010000303.1, forward strand.
GGCGTTTTCTGAGGCTGAAGCCTCCGCTTTTTGTGTTTGTGTCTTATTGGGATGAAGTAAACTAGTGCGCCCAAATCCCAAATAACAGAAATAAGCAATAAAATGAGCTCAAAAACTTTTTTTTTTTTAATAAATCCACTAAAAGCCGATAAAAACGCTATAGAAAAGAGGGACTGCTGCTACTATATCATGAAATTACCTTTGTTTCCTTTTTCTTCTTATCCTAAAGTTACTTGGTTAAATGACAAAATTCAACTTCTTAGTTATGGGACATATGGCTTATGAATTTGATAATATATGAATTTTATAATTTATATAAATTTTAATGAAATTTGAGGCTTACACCTCAAAGTGCCTTGAAGCTTACACATCGCCTCACAAAAAGAAAACACCTCAGTAGTCAATTGAGTAATTTGAAACCTTGCTCTTACCGATTCTCCACATCATTCCCTCCAGCTGGAAGAGCAAATGGCTGTAATACTTGAGGCAGAGCAACATCTTTGTGTGGAATAAACCCAACATCATAACTTGGTGAGCATACAACTCGAATTGAGTTCTTTACCAGAAGTGGAAGACCTTCAGTTGCCCTCACACCAACATCATGACATGTTACGAAAAAGTGATCTGCACCTAACGTTCTATTCCAGTAAGGATATCTGGAGATTAATCCCTCCACATAGTTCTGGACAATTATGGTCATATTCTCATAAGATGTTCCCTGCACAAATTAGTTAAAGATAATAAACTGGTATAAGAAGATAGAAGTTCTTAAGATATGTTGGAACTTCTCATTAATAACTATTTCTCACCGACCAATTCACATGCTCACGTGAGTATTACAGACAGCATGGACGCTAAAGAAATCAAGCAACCACAGATTCTCATTTAAGGTGCAAACGTTAAGTATAAGCATAAAAAAATAAAACAAAATTCCACAGAACGCATAACAAAAGACATCTATGAAAAGAAATATGTACAAAAAAAGAAGCAAAGCATAATTCTGAAAAAGATGATTCAATATGGTCTTTTATCCTCTCTTAATGAGACATAAGGAAAAAAAAAATCAAAATACAGATCAAATCGAGCAATGGCTCTGGACATGTCCAGAAATAAACGGGGCTTAAATGAAACACAGCTGATGAAAACCAACAAGAAAAAGGAAATGTCAACTGCATTGAAATTTCAGATTGTCTGCGTCAAAGAATGTTCCAAAATAAGCATAGAAAAAAGGTATTCACACAATTAATTAAGACCTTTTAAATTCGGACAATTGCATTGGTAAAACAGAACAACCTTCTATGAGATCAGAAAGGAGATCAGCAACAGGAGTGATATCTCGTATTCTAGTTGATAGGAATACTAAGAGACTTCTGATCTTTGCCTCCATAAACGAAGTGTGTTAGCGGAGAAGCTAGACCGAGTAGGGTTTTTTTTTTTTTTTTTGTCATTGAATTTACTCTAAGATCCTAGAAAGTCAGACCTTGGCTAACTTCATGAAGTTCATATCCCCGCATCCATACTTTTTTAACATCACAAGACACATCTAGTTTTAGAAAACCTTTATCACCCTCTTTCATTAAAAAAAAAAAAAAACACTTCCCAGGACTCAACCAGAGCAAAACATTCAGATTTCTCAGATCCGCAGGCAGCATTGCGATTCAAAAAAGTTTACATTGTCACTACATTACAATTTCCTCAAAAAATCAGAACCAAAACCAAAGCTGGTACCTTGCCGCGCATTTTATGGCAGGAGATAGGAATGAAGAACAGGTCAGCTTGATCCGGATCTTCGGTGCGGAATCGACCCTCTCGAATGTTCTGAAAGAAATAGCCCTCGCTCGCGTACTTCCCTGTGAGCTTCCTCGGCGTCTGGTAGAAAGTATTCGGATCGCCGTCGGGATATATATACACCTTGAATTTCGTCTCCATCTCCGCGTAGTTCAGTCGGAAAACCTCCGGCGAGTGAAACACGTCGGAAATCTCGCCCTTCTCCTCTTCCTCGGCCACATTCTCCGTTTCCACTTTCGCAGAAACCTTCAGAAGGTTAAAGGGAATTAAGAATAACAAAAGAGTGAAAAATCGGCGAAGTAGAAGAGATTTTCCTTACCTGAGGAGTGGGGCTAGGGTTCTGGAGAGGGGAATTGAGGGATTTGAGAGAGAAACAGGTGAAGGAGATTAAGCTGAGGACGGCGAGAGTGAGAAGAGATCGCTGTAAAGAGCAGATAGCGGAAGATGACGGTGGCTGAAATTGCTTGCCGCCAATCATCGCCGGCGAGTTTTCCGGCGACCTCAACGGTTAACTGCAGGAGTGGAGGGAGATTTCTGTGTCTAGGATTTGGTTTGGCGGTGATTGATAGATTGATTCTGATTCCTTCTGGTGGGCTTTGCTCATGCAATGAAAATTACTAAAAGGAGCTCCTTTTATAGCTACATCGCGCACAAGAAAACCCCCAAAAAAAAGTGCTCCTTAAGAAGGCATTTTTCTTTTAATTTTTTCTTCTTTTTTTTCCTTGCGAGATTTTTTTTTAAAGCTTTTTTCGGTGTATAACTCCATCAATTACGTATGTTTCTAAATATTATTTATTCTTACATATATGAAAATTAAAAGATAGATACTATGATAAATTTTTTTTAGCTCCCACCAAAAAATTGTGAAAAAAAAATGAACGTACACCAAACAAACTAGTGTTCTAAGTTCAAAAGAAAGGAGTATGAAAAAAAAATGGCACTTTTTTAACATGTAGGCATTTTTTATATTATATCATAGATTGATCATGTATTTTTTGTTGGGGAATTTCCGACCAAACCAGTAATTTATTGTTCGGGTCTAAAAGAGGAAGTTCGATATAACTTCAAGTATAAGGTTGTCTAAATAATAAAACTCGCTGAATTTGAGGTCGATCCCACAAGAAAAGGTATTGCAAAGGTCTAATATATCAGTTATATTAGTTTTAACCGAAAATTTTAAAGATTAAAGTTAATTATTTACAATTTATTTACAATATTTACAAATTTTTTACTTTTTTCGTTTTTAGGATTTTTTGTGATTTTTAGAACTTCAACAACAAGAAATATGACTTAAATTAAAATGGTAAACAGAATTTTAATAATAAGTGCAAATTAACTTAGAAGAAACAAGAATTTTAATAACATTGAGGATTAAAGGTTCTATTTTATCAATTAACTTAAATATGTTTTAGTTTTTCTAAAATTATTTATTAAAATAGTTTAGGTATACAATATCTCATCTTTCGTCTACAATAAATCAAGAGTTACCTAGCATTTAATGTACAAATTAATGTCTGTAATGCATCAAAAACTTATTTTTAACAAATATACATGATTTCAAAATTAACTAACTAAAATTACTAACAAAATTTACAGTTAAGTATTTATCGTGTCATTCATTGTCTACGAATAATTAAAGTATTTTTAAGTATTACTCATACCAGCCTATACCTACAATAAATCAAAACTTAATTTTGCTAGAGTTTTAGCCAAGTTAACAAGAAAACCATAAGTTTTCTAAAATGATTTTGACATTATAACAACTTAGAAAACATTGAAAAACAATAAATATTTACCTTAATTTTATCAAAATTCCCCGCTCTCTCCTCAGTAAAAAAGAAATTTAGAAAGACATATTGAAGATAAAAACACACATAATTTTACAAAACATAACTATTTTCTAATATAAACTAGGAATATTTTACAAAAACATAAAACTAGAATTAAGAAGAAAACTAACCAAGGAAGCGAGAAAAAAAAGTATTAACTCCAAATTATGGAGAAATGTGTGAATTACAATGCAGGGAAAAGAAGTATTTAGAGTAGAAAGAAATCTACTATTTACATGAATTTTTATTTTATTTATTTTTTAAATTATTTTTTACTATATTAGGATATTTCTAGGTTGAAAATAAGTAGGATGCAATCTGAGTGATTTAGGATTTTTTTTTAATATTCTTTATAGCAGCCCACGTTTTTTTTGAATAAGATTTAATCTGATTTTTTCTACATTTTTTTTTTTGTTTTTCTTCCTCGTTGCCTGAATCAGCTTAGGAATATCTAGATTTTAACTTGAAATCCGCTGCAGCGCCTGTAAGGGACAGACGCATTTGGGTCATGGATCGCGCGCACTGTTGACTAGAAAAGTGGCCCAAATCAGAGTCAAAATAGTTGAAGTCGTGAACGCATTAAGGACTGCCAGATTATGGGCTGGTAGGCTGATCGGACAGAGAAGAAAGCAGGCATACATGGAATCAGGCACGACAGACTTGTGTTGGGGGGGGGGGGGGGGGGGAATGGACACGTGGACGACCTAGATCGTGTGAGAGGTTTGATCGGATGACTCTGGGAGGACCATTTTTCAGCTTTTAATTTTTATTTTACTTTTTGATTTCTTGAGCATTTGAGGTCTGTTTTTGCGCTACTTTCTCCATTTTCTTGCATATTTTAAATTTAAAATAAAATAAACAAACTAAAATTAATTAGTTTACAAACATAATTTATACAATAATTTGAAAATATTTATTTTACAAAAAATATATAAAAATTACTAAAAATAGATAAAAACTTCTAAAATTAACAAACCTTAACAGATATACTATTTAAGAGTCAGGAATATTTTTAGAAATTACTAGAAATATAATAAAATATATTTACTAATTAAAAACTTGTTTACAAATATTTAAGACACAAACTAAAATCATACAACATTATTTTTACAGTTTTGTTTATTTACAAACTAATTAATTACAAAACACACAATGATGATTCTAAAAGTTACTGAAAATATTATTAAATATAAAAACATATTTTCAAACATATTTTAATACAAACACACTAAAATACTAATTATCACATAAATGCTATGATTAAAAGATTTAACAAGAAATGTGAATGCAAAATGCTTGATTTTCGCCTTATGAAATGTGTAATTTTACAGTCTTATTACTTAGCCACACGTGTCGTCTCCATTGACCGACATCAACCTCAGCCCGTCATCAAATATTCAAACGATCAAGATGTCAAGGTATCATCTAGTCATCTAAATAAAGGTATCATTAATCGATGGTAAGGTAACCATTAAAGATAGCACAAGTGTCTTTGCTAAGGAAACCACTAATAGTAGGACACATGTTCATTTACTTGCACAATGAGAAGAAACACATGAACCTGAATAGGCCCAAACAAGATAACATGATAATGAATATGCTTACTGGGCCCTTACTTAGATGGAAAAATCTTAAGAAACCTTAATCTCGAAAAGGAATATGACGAGTCTAAATATAATGATTGTCCTAACAATCATGTAACGCCCCTATGTGGGGGTTAACAGTTTTTAATGAGATAAAATAAAAATAAATAATAAAAGTAAAACCTTAAAGATTAAAATTTGCCCGGGACTTAAATGAAAACTCTCAACTCAAAAATAAAAATATAAACGACAAATAAACCACAGTTTTAATGTAGCACCTTAAATTTAATAATATAAACTGTTGTCATCATCATTTTAACCCTCAACACATTGTAATACAGTCACAGAAAGTAACAATTGATGCTTACATTATCATGAAGAACATTCTCAACAATTGAAGCAGTCCCAATGTAATATAGCTACATCACTTCCTCAACTATATTTCTCGTAGCCACCTCACACTTAGTGAGTCCTGAAAAGATATAAACATAAGGGTATGAGCAACACTATGCTCAGTAGAGAAAGCCATTACTCACATTTAGGTTTTTATCATTACCACATTAAAACCTGCATGGTTAGTAAGTCACATCATATTCCAGATTATGAGGTTTATTATGATCACATCTTATGGATACCGTAGTTAATCATTACCAAGTGTCATAATTACACATTTATACAAATATTAACAATCATCATTGTTCCTAGGTATCCATATTAAATTGAGTATCACTCAACTCATCGAAACCCAAATGGGCGCACTTGATCACCCTATAAACATTCCAAGGGTGTTCCGGTGAGGGGACATCAAGCCCCGAGTCCTCACCAAATCGATTCCTGTACAGTGTGTTCTGGGACTTTCAACCCAAGGAAGCGTCATCGCCTTCCCCCTATTTTACCTTTTAGGGTATTCATGCCCAAGGACGTAACCGTCGCCCTCTTCATGTCTCACCATTTCTCTATATTAAATCATTATTAATATAGTCAGTTTTCCTAACCATGCTTCTCAATTTATAACATGTGTCAATTCATTATGTTCCTCGCCGTACAATACAAGACGAGTCCATGTCATAGTTTCATATGTGATACTCATATAATATCAGTTCAACATAGATATAGATATATTGCGGCAAAACAATCAATTTTAATTCTATAAAAACCTCACAAAAGATGAGTAATAGAATCCCTACCTTTCAAGCTTATCAACAATCTTTTAATCCTGGAATCAGTTAACGTTAGCTCCATACTCCCTTGATCCTAAGGCGTGCATAAGGACAATTAAAACTAAAGCACAACATACAACTACATTCATAAATAAATCATGTGTAAACCTATCTTACTAGTATGCCATTAAAGCTTTTATATAAATCTCTTTTGAATACCACAGTAAACAATTTTTGTCTTAACACAATATAAAATGTGAACAAGTAATCTATATGTTTTAGTCCCTAATAAGATTCATCAATCACTTAGGATAATATTGGAAAGGTTGCAAGACATTAAAGAATTAGGTGGTGAGCAAAGATGGGTTCTTGGTTCAGGTTAGCAGCTGGTATACCATAACAAACTGGCAGATTTACTAGTTTCCAATATAAAAATTGAATAATTCTTAGAAAATAAAATACAACTCCGATTTAGGTTTATGATACCTCGTTAGAAAGCCTAGGATGCTACTTTTCAAATATGCAAACCAATTCATAAAATTCATTTTAATTTAATCTTAGAATTTCAAGAAATAACCACTGCCCATAGAGGTATTACAAAGTTTAACAATATAAATTTTCTGTCTAGGGCATATACACTTAGACTTCATACATATGCTCCAAAATAGCAACAAACATATACTTAGGTTTAAGAACGCAAATTTGAATAATCCTTTAGTATAAAAGAAAATTTATAAATGAAAGACTAAATTTGTTCATAAGATTCTAACCTCGGATTATGGTTAGTTGGAAGCTTGAAATGGCTTCAAAACAGGTTCCTTTACTTCGGTATGACTGAAATTCTTGCTCAAATGGAGGTGATGGTGGCTGATTTTTATGGCTGCCTTGAAGAAGTTCTCTAAGTATTTTGCTTCAGCAAAGAAATGAGAAGAAGAGTGTGGGAACCGTGGAAGAGAAAGGAAGAAAAGATGAAGTCTTTGAAAAGAAGTGATAGAAACAATTATAGAGGAGACATGTTGAAGCATGTCACGGAGGAAATAAAGAAAATGAGGGTCAAGAGTAGTTGGAAAAGATATCCTTATGTCTCATCTAAAGACTTTAACACACATAATGCCAATATGACATTTTTGAGATTTATTAGAAGTTCTAAGGCTTTTTAGTAATCATACTAAATAAATATAAGAGAATTTTAGAAAATTTAAAAATAGATAAAAATAAATATTATAAAATAAATTTAAATGAAGCAATTTTTTTTTATACATTAAAAATTAATTTAATTACCTCAATACCCGTTAGAAGAATAACGGGTGTCACAGCTCTACCCCCCTTAAAGAAATTTCGTCCTCGAAATTTCAATTCTAGCAATACTAGTAAAAATTATGATTCCACTATGATTCCAATTCTGAGTCTAAACCGTTAATGTTGTTTGTCCTCCAAATTTAAGTTATCGTATCTCCACTTATTTACTTGCATAATAAATCTTACTCCTAAATCCCTCAATGAGAGTATTTCTGACAAGTTTCAACTTATAACACCGTATAATAGTCTAAGAATCTGATCAGGCCTACATATTGACCATATCATGATTCCAGTCCTTCATTGTCCATGGACTGTGATTTACAATCACATTTAAGGAGATTGCCAGAGAAATTTTATATACTTCATCTTTAGGTTCCTTTTCCTTTTTGAGTAAGGAAAAGTCAAATATATTTGATTTCATACCTCAACTAATAAACTAAAACATAATCATAAAACATATATCACAAACACTTTTATTCAAAACCATACATTAAACTTATTCATAGAGATATTAAACGGAATCTCAGAGTTGCAAACATACCCGGCATATTTTTCATTAAACAGCTATCCTCATGACACAAACATTCAATCCAAATAATATACTCATATTTCATATGGAATATCCCCATAACTGACTCTGGTACTTCCACATAATATTAACAGAATATTACACATTACAAACATAATACGGATACGTTTCGAGAGTACAAGGCACTCCGTATACCAACTATCCATATCATGCATGCTTAGAGGATACAAAAACATCGATAAACAAAAGATCGGACCTTAAGAAAGATGCGTTTCGAGAGCATCAAGTACTCCGTATCCAGCCATCCCGGCATTAGGCTCAATGAATCTAAAAGATTTAACAACGACGTACCACAAGAAACACATAATACAAGGTAAACGGTTATTCGTAACACACGAAATACGGACACACATGCCTACATGCCAAAGATAAAACAAAAAGATTACAGATGGAGATTCAAATCAATTGGCCGCTCCCGGCTTTCCCTTTCCCATTCAAGCTTGGATGTTGCAGTGTCGGATTCTGGATGTATGATTTGCATTTTATCTATCAATTCCTCAGCTGTTGAAGCAGTAACAAAGATTTGTCTCTCCGATTCTGTAGTGATGTTTTCTTCCACAGCGTAATCTAGAAATTTCAAAAGACCGTCATAAAAACCCTTTACGTTCAGCAGACCCAAAGGTTTGGAATAAAAGCCCAACAATTGCCCACAAGCAACTATAAATATTTCCTCAAGAGTACCTAGACCACCAGGTAATGCTATAAAAGCATCAGAATTATAGATTATGTCTTTAAAATTTTTAGGGATACTCCTGACTCCTTCTCCTTACCTATGGCTTCCTTACAAAGGTTTCCTTCAACTGGAATATGAGGCCAAATTCTTACATCAGTAGCGTCGCTAGACCTAGCTGCTAGTGCCATATTTACCATCATTTTTATACTACCACCCCCATAGATTATGTTAATCTTCTTGCGTGCTAGGACTTGCCCTAAGTGATTTGCAGCTTCTAAATAAGCTTTATCTTTTCCAAGGCTGGAACCACAAAAGACACAGACATTCTTTATTTTTTTCGTGGACTGGGAGGTAGACATATTTGGTTTATAGAAGTGGTTGCTTAATGTCTGCTCCACTTAGACTTCGGGTTCTACATGAGTTTTTAAAGATGAGAAATATACAAAAAGGGCTAAAGAGATAGACGAGTAGGTAATGAAAAGGTAATCCAAAGATTTAAACAAAATCTTGTGCGGATAAGAAAGTAAGATAAGGTGATTGATAGTTTACAAAAAATCTGATTCACTTTTTGAAAAAGATTAGACTCTAATTGTATAACTTTTGACAATTGAGAACAATTCGACAGAAGACCCTCATGACACAACTGTAGACTTTTTGACAAATATACACCAAGTCTAGAAATTTAATATAAACGACAAATACTGTAGAACTTTTGAAATTTGAGACACAAATCTTGAAATATCTGGATAAGCTTTTCAAAATTCAAACATATTACTGTACCGTATGTAACGTGTCTGATAAGATAATATATTTTATTATATATATATATTTAAGAAAATCATAAATTAAATAAGATATTAACACTTACTGTATCAATCTAATAATCACAATTATTTCAAACACAAAAGCAAATATTCTGAGTAAAAGAAAAACACAAACTGTTGAACATCAGCTAAAACTGCTTCAAATAAGTAAAGACTAAATAACCTTTATAGTGCGATGACTTATTCCCCATCCAGTTTTCTTATGGCTTGACAAACAGGATCTAGAAATACCATATTCCTGAGGCGTTGTCTTTCTGTATAAAATTTAGGCCAGAGTTTAAAAATAGCTCCTTGAACATATCCACTAGGGTGACCGTGGAGAGGAGGATGGATGCTATCCAAGTTCTCCTTTGAAAGTCCATCCCTACAAAACCTTATTTTATCCTCTCTATTCGTAGACATATAACCAGGTGAAGTACATTTACCGTTACAATTTTGTCTTCCACATTTGTTACAAGCGACTACGATGGCACGGGCTCTTCTTTTCATTGCACTACGACTGGTACCTGTTCCTGGTAAACCGACATCTTGACTAAAGTCACTCGGACGGATCTTCCCTTCTATCAACATTCTCACATCACAAGGGATGCCAAAACGCATAAGAATCCACAACCGAGTAATTCTAGCCTTATATTTCTTTTTGAGAATCTTTTGGGAGAGTGATGGGAAATACTTTCTCAGATGTTGGTACTTTGGGTCCATGATGAGATGAAAGAAGAGTAAATAGAAAGGAAAAATTAAGATAGTAAATTGCAGAATCCTAGAATTCCTTCTTCTTTTTGAGGAAAAGAAGAATTTTTAATGAAAAAGAAGAGGATTTGCGATTTAGAGAGAAAATAACAAATTAAGAGAGAAAAAGTGAACTCGGAGAAATAAGCTCCTATGCACAGTAAACGTATTTGTAAACATTAATTAAACCACTGTATATGACACGTATAGAGACCACGTAGGAGAGACAGTGTGAATCAAACTGATTTAGGATTTAAACTAGGCCCAAATGTTCTTAGTTGAAAATGGTCAGGTTGTTTCGGGCCTTAACACATTTAGAACGAGTTAAATAACAAACATAAAATTGAAAACCAATTTGTATAAATCTTAAACCCAATTTAAAGCCCACTATAGATAAAGTTAACTATGAACAACAAATCTAATTTAACGACAACAAGGATCTTCCTGAATGATATTTAAAATCATTTCATAACAACATAATCTTCCAGCAACTCAAATAATTTTGTTTTAATCAAAACCTTATTGAACAATGCATACACCCATATGTTATTGATAATACTCAACGTCTATCAATGGATTCATCATCATTACTACCAAGGGTTTAGAATGCGACTAACCTTGAAATCAATACGATTTACGTCTTTCAACGTAGACCATATCAATGAACAAAGACACTAGATGTTACTACTTAGGAACATCTACAATCTCCACAATTCTACTTATACAATATATAATTTCCTTCTATATAATTATTGTACTCATATAACTATTAATATTTTCATTCTATGGCCTTTCCATGTTACATCCTTCTAGACTGTATAAATCAATGTGAAGGTTCATTTTGATGATGACAATGAAAATTCAGCTTCAAAACCATCTCAAAAATATATATTTTTTTTTAAAGTGGTGCTACACTCCCTAGGTTAACCGAACCTAGGCTCTGATACCAAAAATTCTGTAACGCCCCTATGTGGGGGTTAACAGTTTTTAATGAGATAAAATAAAAATAAATAATAAAAGTAAAACCTTAAAGATTAAAATTTGCCCGGGACTTAAATGAAAACTCTCAACTCAAAAATAAAAATATAAACGACAAATAAACCACAGTTTTAATGTAGCACCTTAAATTTAATAATATAAACTGTTGTCATCATCATTTTAACCCTCAACACATTGTAATACAGTCATAGAAAGTAACAATTGATGCTTACATTATCATGAAGAACATTCTCAACAATTGAAGCAGTCCCAATGTAATATAGCTACATCACTTCCTCAACTATATTTCTCGTAGCCACCTCACACTTAGTGAGTCCTGAAAAGATATAAACATAAGGGTATGAGCAACACTATGCTCAGTAGAGAAAGCCATTACTCACATTTAGGTTTTTATCATTACCACATTAAAACCTGCATGGTTAGTAAGTCACATCATATTCCAGATTATGAGGTTTATTATGATCACATCTTATGGATACCGTAGTTAATCATTACCAAGTGTCATAATTACACATTTATACAAATATTAACAATCATCATTGTTCCTAGGTATCCATATTAAATTGAGTATCACTCAACTCATCGAAACCCAAATGGGCGCACTTGATCACCCTATAAACATTCCAAGGGTGTTCCGGTGAGGGGACATCAAGCCCCGAGTCCTCACCAAATCGATTCCTGTACAGTGTGTTCTGGGACTTTCAACCCAAGGAAGCGTCATCGCCTTCCCCCTATTTTACCTTTTAGGGTATTCATGCCCAAGGACGTAACCGTCGCCCTCTTCATGTCTCACCATTTCTCTATATTAAATCATTATTAATATAGTCAGTTTTCCTAACCATGCTTCTCAATTTATAACATGTGTCAATTCATTATGTTCCTCGCCGTACAATACAAGACGAGTCCATGTCATAGTTTCATATGTGATACTCATATAATATCAGTTCAACATAGATATAGATATATTGCGGCAAAACAATCAATTTTAATTCTATAAAAACCTCACAAAAGATGAGTAATAGAATCCCTACCTTTCAAGCTTATCAACAATCTTTTAATCCTGGAATCAGTTAACGTTAGCTCCATACTCCCTTGATCCTAAGGCGTGCATAAGGACAATTAAAACTAAAGCACAACATACAACTACATTCATAAATAAATCATGTGTAAACCTATCTTACTAGTATGCCATTAAAGCTTTTATATAAATCTCTTTTGAATACCACAGTAAACAATTTTTGTCTTAACACAATATAAAATGTGAACAAGTAATCTATATGTTTTAGTCCCTAATAAGATTCATCAATCACTTAGGATAATATTGGAAAGGTTGCAAGACATTAAAGAATTAGGTGGTGAGCAAAGATGGGTTCTTGGTTCAGGTTAGCAGCTGGTATACCATAACAAACTGGCAGATTTACTAGTTTCCAATATAAAAATTGAATAATTCTTAGAAAATAAAATACAACTCCGATTTAGGTTTATGATAGCTCGTTAGAAAGCCTAGGATGCTACTTTTCAAATATGCAAACCAATTCATAAAATTCATTTTAATTTAATCTTAGAATTTCAAGAAATAACCACTGCCCATAGAGGTATTACAAAGTTTAACAATATAAATTTTCTGTCTAGGGCATATACACTTAGACTTCATACATATGCTCCAAAATAGCAACAAACATATACTTAGGTTTAAGAACGCAAATTTGAATAATCCTTTAGTATAAAAGAAAATTTATAAATGAAAGACTAAATTTGTTCATAAGATTCTAACCTCGGATTATGGTTAGTTGGAAGCTTGAAATGGCTTCAAAACAGGTTCCTTTACTTCGGTATGACTGAAATTCTTGCTCAAATGGAGGTGATGGTGGCTGATTTTTATGGCTGCCTTGAAGAAGTTCTCTAAGTATTTTGCTTCAGCAAAGAAATGAGAAGAAGAGTGTGGGAACCGTGGAAGAGAAAGGAAGAAAAGATGAAGTCTTTGAAAAGAAGTGATAGAAACAATTATAGAGGAGACATGTTGAAGCATGTCACGGAGGAAATAAAGAAAATGAGGGTCAAGAGTAGTTGGAAAAGATATCCTTATGTCTCATCTAAAGACTTTAACACACATAATGCCAATATGACATTTTTGAGATTTATTAGAAGTTCTAAGGCTTTTTAGTAATCATACTAAATAAATATAAGAGAATTTTAGAAAATTTAAAAATAGATAAAAATAAATATTATAAAATAAATTTAAATGAAGCAATTTTTTTTTATACATTAAAAATTAATTTAATTACCTCAATACCCGTTAGAAGAATAACGGGTGTCACAAATCATCACATTAGGACAAGTCGAGTATAAATAGGAGATAAAACGTGAAGAAAGGGATCCTTGTCTCGCTCTTTTTTCTTGTTCTCTTTCTCTCTAGAATTGATTCTTTCTCTTGTTTTAAGTTTCTTCACCATCATTTGAGTGTCAGAGTTATTTCTGCAAGTAGACTTCTGATGTCTCCCAAGGCGAAGCTACAAGGATCATAGCAGAGAACAGTTGAGCAAGTAGAAAAAGATTGATGCTTATAAATTCACTCAAATCTTTGGTGTCATCTGTGGGAATATCTTCTTGGTGTTCTTGAAAATCCTCACCATTGATTTTCTTACCCATATCTTTACTCATTTAGTTTTTTGAGCTCATTTTTTATTTAGATTTGATAATATAACATTTGAATGTTCTACTTATTTTTTTTATGAAAAATCATTCGCCTACAATTGGTTTCTTCATGATATGATGAATATATATTATGGTTGATTTTAGGTCTAATAAATCTTCATTGTTGCTTCCTTTTCTTTTTAATATGTTTTGATTTGCTCGTCTTCGAAGGGTTGAACCTTTTTTTTAAAAATGAATCTTTTATTCTTTTTTTTTTTAATTTTTCTTACCATTTTTTGTTATGTTTTTTTGCCCTCCTTTTTTTTGGTTGAAATGCATTAAATTTTATATAGCAATATCTCTTGAAAAGCCACGAATATATGGTCCGTTATTGTGGTTGCTCTCATAATTTTTTTTGTCCTTTTCTTCTTAATGACACTTGATTTGTGTGATTTTGTAGGAAAACGAGTATGCATCGGATTTTCAAAATTTTTAATTAAAACCTTTTCCAAAAACAAGTTAAACATGCTCTATATATATATATATATATATATATTAATTTGATATCTTTGTACTTCATGTAAACCATAAACCGCACTTTTGACAGAGCCCTTTTTTTCCTCAGAACTGCTATGTGAGAATTGTTATTAGAAGAGCCTTAACTAGCTAGCCTTCTTTATTATTCTCTTCTCCACAATCGAAATGCAAGTGGGCACACATTGTTCAATCTTTCCTCAAACAGTGTCTGCTTCCAATTACAAGAGAAAACCATGAACTATAGTCCTTGAGGTTAAACAATGGTCTTATGGGAGTTTCATAGTTTCTCCAACAAAACACTCTTTTTAAATTTCTCAAGTGATCAAAGAAATAATGGAAAAATGTTTCCTATTTATAGTGGTCAAATGGGGACTTATTCTTATTAGATTAGGCTTCAAAATTTGAGTTTGGATCAAATCTGATCACAAAAATGCATCTCACACTAGTCGTTGACCTGGCAGGAGTCGTTGACTTGCCCTACTAGGGCCATTTGACCGGCTTAACAGGGCACACCTCTACCACAAGTATTTTAGCTTTTGAGAGTTGTCCAATAGACCTAATTTGAAATGATTAGATAATTACTACTTTATTTAACCCAAGCATCTTTTAGAGAGCCTTAGTTTTAATTCAAATAACTCTTATAGAAGTTATATAAGTAAAACTGTCATATATAGATAATCCTATATTAAATAAAATATATTTAAATAACTCAACATGTTTATTTTTTGAATTAATTTAGAGATTTAATTCAACTAATAAACTAATATGAATTATTTAATTAAATCAACCGAATTTAAGCCACTCTAAGAATTAACATAAGTTACTAATTTGTACGGAAAACACATCATATTTTTACAAAATAATACGTATGAGCTAACAAAGGGAACCCGATGGGCATATATCAATCAAGCTAAAAAAAATTATAACATAACATATTTCTGACATGTACATTTTATAATTATCAATCTAAAGCTATTCCACTAAAAGTTTAGATCTACATTCTCGAACTATATATGAATTACGAAACTCCAATAAGTCTTTCCTCCATGACATATCATTATGTGTAACATCTATAGGATATCCATAATAGGCTTATGGATAAATTCCATTTTATCTTCCCGATTATACATGCCATGTTATATTATCTCTTCATTAGAATACTTATCCATATGCATAAGTTCTAAAACCCCTTTGGCTAGATTGCCTTTAGACTTGAATCGTGTTTTGGTCATTTTGCCCTCCAAACAAGAGTCGCATTGTGGTATAGATTCTACCTCTAAATGATTAAGAGGTCCATCCTTTACTAACCTTTGAATCTCATTTAGGCTTACGTGACATAATTGCAAGTGCCAAAGATAGGTCTTATTAGAGTGAAAATTTTTAAGTTTATTAGAGTTATCATTAATCTTAGCATTCAGCAGTGAGTCCATCTTAGGTTTGATAAAAATATAAATTGTTTTGTATCCATCTACTATAGATAGATGATTTGTTCTTACGAATCATAACTTTATTATTAAAAGAAATTGAATAATAACCCTTAAATGAAGAAGCAACAAAAATTAAATTCTTTTTAAGTTTAGGAATATAAAAACAATCACTCAAAACTAAACTCCTATAAATATCAAAATAAAAATGGACTTCTCTCACTACTTCAGCCAACACCAAGGTTCCATCGCCCATCCACAACGTGAAGTGCTCATTCAATATTCTTCTCGTTTTCTTGAACCCCTACAGAGAAATATAAACATGATTAGTGGCTTCAGAATCTATGACTTAAGTGTCACTTTATTCCTCAATTAAATAAGCTTTAATAACTAGAAGTTCACACTTACCTCCTTTAGATAGGAAGTTCTTGCAATTCTTTTTCACATGACCAACTTTCCCACAAAAAAGCACTTGAGCTTCTTTGGGTGCCTGACGTTCTCATAGAAAAAGCACTTGAACTTCTTTAGGTTCTTTTTCTTCTTCTTCTTCTTCTTCTTCTTCTTGCCCTTGGTTGGCGGAATAAAAGACTTCTTGTTATTGACCTTTTGCTTTTTTCCATTCTCAGAGTTTGAGTTGGAACTAGATGTAACCACCAAGTTCACCTCGTCACTAGTTAGAGCCTCCCTGATCAGGTTTTCAAACTCCTGCAATTGCTTCATCAACTCAGTTAACGTCACATCCTGCCTATTGCTCAAATTGTATAAAGCTCTAAAAAATATGAACTCTTTAGAAAGAGTCTCAAAAACCATAGTTGTTTGTAACTCAACATTAATGTTGGCTCTATGGGTTTGAGTACAAGTAAGGTAACCCATGACCAATTTCTTTTGATCCTTCATAGACATCCCCAGTTTCTATTTGCAGTTGAAATGCTTCCTAAGAGCCTCTTGCCTCGTTATTAAGGCTTGGCCTCTAAACATGTCCTCAAGATTATCCACGATCTGTCGAGCAGTTTATGATCTTTATTTAAGCCTGTAGTACGTTATTCGCACAAATTTAAGTTTCTCTAAAACAATTTTAAGGTTCCTTTTCCAATTACTATAATTCTTGTTGGTTAATGTATTTTTATCAAGTAACAAAGATAATGTGTTTTTAGACATTTTGATGTACAATAAATATTCATATACAAAATAAGTAAACATGTAATAACAATTTAGTAAGATAACACAAACACATAATGTGTTTATGTGTTAAAACCTTAAAATAATCACAATCTTACAACGGTAATTCTTAACTCATAATTCAACAGGCCTCTTAAGGGAGTCTTTGTCAAATTCAATTAGAAACATGAATTCTATCCAATTAGTATATACTATCTAAGGCTCATCTTGGTCTAGCATATACTAATAATGCCTTCCTTGGCCATTAATTTTATTTATATAGCTCATATGGAAGGTTAGTAATAAAATTAATCTTGAGCGTTTAATCATCGTTTCAACTACTTTATCCATAGATTATAATTATCACCTAGGGGTGAACAACGATAAAACATGTTAAAATAAATTATCCTTTAGAGATCTAGCCCAATACATAATGCATTTTTTCTAGAGGTTAGAACCATCATGTGTTACCTATGGACCAACGATGGAGGCCTTAGGTCATCTCTTTTAAAACCTCCTACAACTCAATATTTTAAAAAATAAGGTTTTATGTTAACATGCATGAATAATTTTTAATGAGTGGCACTCTTTATTCTACATGACATGTTATCAACATACATGGTAAAACATATTATATAGCAAACAAGCAATGTAATAAGCAAAGATACAAGTAATATAATAAATAACTGTAATATTATAATTCTACCAAACATAAAAGAAAATAAAGATTACAAAATTTAATCAAAGCATTTTATCGATTCTTTATTTTGTATCTTCTCGTTGTATCCTTTTTCATGTGACGTCCATCTTCAACTTTAATGAAAATTTGTTCTCTGGTCATCATAAAATTACCCTTTTGTTTTTCGCAAAATTGTCTCATGAAAATAAAAAAATTCAAATTAATAGAAAAAATATATTACTGAGGTAGGGCAGTTGATCGCCCAACATTAAGGCCAGTCGACCAGTTTTGTTCGATAGGGTGGCTCCTTAGCCGTGCCCTATCGACCGCACTACACATATGTCGGTCAACCGTTTGCCTGTCGCAAAACAGACCCGAGAGATGTTTTTCTTCATTATTTTCAAGTTTAAATTATAATAACAATTTACAAAACTTATGGAAAAATATATAAACAAAGAAAATAAATAGAACTGTAATCATCTCCATCTTTTAGATTCGTCTTCTCTTTGAATAATTATTTTAATAAAAATTTACAACCAGAATAAAATAAATAAGTCTTAGACGATGATGATATACCACCATCTAATTACATGAAAAAAATATAGACATACATTCTAACATTTAAAGGACCATAACAGGTAAAATTAACTAATTAAAAATTAATAATTAAAACAAAAATTTAATTAACAATAATTAATAACTATTCACCATATAATCTCATGACAATACATAAATATATATAGAAACCCTAAAGTGCTAACTCTCTAAAATATAATTC
This sequence comes from Artocarpus heterophyllus, assembly GCA_025403435.1. NCBI lineage: Eukaryota > Viridiplantae > Streptophyta > Magnoliopsida > Rosales > Moraceae > Artocarpus > Artocarpus heterophyllus. The sequence goes on from JAJQZP010000303.1 coordinate 137,299, forward strand.
AAGCATAGAAGAGATCAAGACCATATAATTTATGTGCATAACATGATCATAGAAGCCGTAAAAATTCTGTAAAATCATGGCTCTGATACCAATTATTAAAAAACGAGTACACGGTGGATTTTTAAAATTTTAATTAAAACTTTTTTTAAAAAAAATTAGTTAGACATGCTATGTATATAAATTAATCTAAGATATTCGTGCCTCTTGTAGACCAGAAACTGTACTTCTAACAAAACACTTTTTCTCAGAATTGCTACTGGAAAAGCCTCAACCAACTGGTCTTTTTTGTTACTTTTCTCCATGATCAGAATGCAAGTGGGCACATGTTGTTCATTCTTTTCTCAGTTAACGTTTCCTTTCAACCACAAGAGAAAACCAAGAGTTATCCGACCACATGTTTTTCAACTTCTAAGAGTTATCCGACCGACCTAATTTGAATTGATTGGATAATTTCTACTTTTTTGAGCTAGGTATCTTTTCATAAAGCCTTAATTTTAATTCAAATAATCCAATACAGAAGTTATTTGATTAAAATAGTCATATACAAATAATAGCATATAAAGAAAAATATATTCAAATAATTCAACATGTTTAAGTTAAGTTAAGTCATAAAATTAATTCAACCAATAAACTAAAATGAATTATTAAAATCCAATGAACCAAATTTAAGCTAATCTAAGAATTAACATAAGTTACTAATTTGTAGAAAAAACATGCCGTACTATTATAGGAAATTAAATGAGCTAGGAAAGGGGGCCAGCATTCATTTTATAAATATTAACTCTAAAGCTATTCCACTAAAAGCTTTAAACTGCACTCTCGAACTATATATGAATTACAAAACTCTAATAAGTCTTTCGTCCATTATATACCATTATGTATAACATCTCCGTAGGACATCCATAATCAACTTAAGGATAAATTTCGTTTTACCTTCTCGATTATCTTTATCTTATATTCTATTTTCTCACTATTAAAATACTTATGGGCTGTTTGGTATTGTTTTCAACATAGGTGAAAATGTTTTTGTTTTGAAAAATGAGAATTTTTTAGGAATTATACTGAGAGTGATTTTAAAATTTTTGCCTCGAAAAACATACGAAAACATTTTCAAAAATTTTGAGAACAAAAACAAACAGGGACTTACTATTCATAACCAATACAAATAGTATACCATTAGGTTATATATATGTATCCAAATGGTTGAGTGCTTCAATTTTCAATCATAGGATAATACCTATAAGAGAATATCATTAACTCTACAAAAGATCTATGGATTCCATATCTATGAATAATGAGTCTATGTCAATCATGGGTTATGTCTTCAATGTATCAATATACGTACGTTTAATTATTTCAAAATGTCACCTCTTAGTACATCAAAAAGAATCAAGTCAATAATATAGACTCATTGATTTATTTCAAGATTAAGATATAAACACATATGATTTTCTAAAGTGAATTGATTTTTATTCAAACAAAATTATAAATCAAATCAATTTGTCTTTGGTCTCCATCTAATATATTGCCACCACTGACAATGTACAAATGTCTTTACTCACATAGTCCCACTCAGATGATCAAGACAAGTAATCTCTCATTAAAGATGTAGACGACATAACAATCTTATCATAAATAAAGTGCCCAGCTTTGTTCCTTCAATTATGGACCTTAAGATTCGTATATCTTGCATAATCTATCCATCATATACAGGATCTTAAAAGTTTAGATTGACAGCCTTAGACTTTTGTTTACTTATCATACATTTAACATAAATGAACATACAGAGGACAATATCTGATATATAAAAAGATAATAATTCTCTATTGATTAAATGTCTAAAAAATAGTTACATCATTTAATTCTTAGGGCACCTAGTCTAATAAATTTTAGATAATAAAATCTAGCTTTTATTTTCATGGTGAATATAGAAGATAGAGTTGAGCAAAAGTTGCTTGCCAAAAAGACTTCAGATATGAAGAAAAAGTTGGATCATCTAACAAGAGGTCTAAAAAGATTATCAACACAATCTTGGATCAGCAACATCTGTCTCAAGCTTAGATGGAGGTGCAATGTCAGGAAAACTCTTGAGCTAAAGCTTTATGTTGTAGCAATTCTTGGCATGCAGATCAAGAACAACTACAAAGAGATAAGGGGAATGCAACTCCTTAAGTCATGAACAAAAATGCCGTAATTCTGTTGAAAGAATAGTAGGTCAATCAGTTACTAAACCAAAAAGCTAACCACGAGGCGTTTAATCCCAAAGAGGCCGTGAAACTAAAACAATATGTTGATGGGTCGCAAACGAATGTTATCACTATGATTCGTGAGGAAATTAGGGGTGATAAAGAGGAGCTGCGTCTCAAGGTTCAAAACAAGGTTGTGGGCTTCATGGCTTTAGCGCTACAGAACTTGTCATTTAGGCAGTAAGAGCAATTATTCAATCTACTTTTGTCGAGATGATTCTAACTGAACTTCAACCAAAAAAGTTTAAGATGCAAGATCTCCAAATGTTTGATAGGAAAGGTGACCCGATGTAACATGTCTTTCAATGTAAAAACAATATGATAATCGAAGGTGCTAGTGATGCCTTGATGTGCAAAGTTTTTTCACTCTTTGGCTAGACCACCCTTGACCTGGTTCCATTAGTTGCCAATGACACGCATTAATTGTTTCTCGAAGCTTGCAAAGTTTTTTTCTTGATACATATGCAACAAACAAGGCCAAGTGACTGTCATTGACCTGTTTCGCATAACTTAGGTAGATAATGAATCGCTTAATGCGGTTGATCAATAACTACGATACGATGATTGCAACCCAGGCATTTGCAAAAGCCTTGTTTCCAAATTCTGATTATTTTTTAGACTTGCTAAGGATACCACCTTTCGATATGACCGTTGTTATTGCCCGAGCACAAGTTGCTATCAGGATCGAAAAAGACGAAGCCTAACGTGAAACGCTTACCATGATTTCTAAAAAGGCACTGTTATACATCTCGATTGGGCTGTGGCCCGGCCCTCTCAGTGAGATAGGAACTTGGTTAGAAAAAAAAAAAGTTATTCTTTCTAAAAAGGTAAGCCTACAAAAGGGACCTAGACTGAAAAGACTGTTCAGAGGGGGTAAAGGAGGACCCCCAGAGACCCAATGGTTGAAAAGATTACAAAGTGATGATAATCAACCACTATTCAAACTAAAAATGACAATCGAGTGCATTTGGGAAGAGAACAAACATCATGGAAATTTTTTATGATCCCACACCCTAGCAGACACTGGAGAAAATGAATCATGTTGAATAAACATGATTGGTTTAGGAATCACCTCGTGGAAAGGAATGTCAAAAAGTGAGCACAAAAAAGAAAAGTATCTTCACCAAGCAGTAGAATCTGAAACAAAATCTTCTCTTTCTTCATGACTTCTGTCTTCAAATAGTGAGCAAACATAATTGGATTGATCCTCCTGTCCTCCGTTACTATCATCAAAGATTGGACCAAAAATGTTTATTAGATCGTCATCTTCTCTATCACTTTTGTCAAAGATTAGACCACGAGCAAATTTTTCACTACCATTTTCATCCCCATCAAAGATATCTTCTTTGTCATAATTTTTGTAAAGAAGTGGATAAGAATTCAAATCTTCATCTACTTCCTCAACAAAAAATATTTCCTCTTCATCTTCAAAATTAGTTTTCATACTATAGGGCAGGAGCATTGAGTTTCTCCTCTATAGCAATATTGATCTAGAATGGCGAGTTCTTCGAAATTATAGGCTGGTGTGGTGGCATGAGCATCATATCTACGGGCAAGCAACATGGATAGAATCAATATAGAAACATTTTATTTCTGATACCAACTGATGTAGCAAAGCTTAAGAAAATAAAAAAATAAAGGATAAACTCCTTAAATCCCTTGATTCAATTAGAATACTAAAAAATTTCGTTGATTCAGTAAGAATACTAGAAGATAGTTCTTCTATTAATTTGTTCACTCAAAATACTAGGGAAATAGGCATCAATCGTTTGTTGATTCTAAAAAATACCGAGAAAATTAAAAAAAGTAAGAAGATTAAACACTCTAATTTGAGGGAAAAAATTATTGACTACAAAAAAATATTTAATTATTTTCAAAAATTAATTTTAAATTGCCTTCAAATTTTTAATTTTTAAAGATTTTTTAATTAATCGCACATTTAAGAAAAATTATTTCAATATGCGTATATTAGGAAAAAAGTTTGATAAGGTTCATTCAATAGTATAAGATTCACAGAATAAACCAAAAAAAAAAAAAAAGCAAATGTATCAAGATGTATGTCTTGATCAAAACATATGTTTTTATTAAATGTGTGTGAGAGAAATTATGAGTAGGTGCAGACAAATAAGGCATATTTAAAAATATAATTATGAGTTGATGTAGACAAATAAGGCATATTTAAATATATATATATATATATATATGAGAAAATTGTTGTGTGTGTGAGAGAGCAGGGATATGCAAGGAAGAAATTATTTCAAATAAGGGAAATAAATTATTCTAAAAATTAAAAATAAAAAATAATTTAACCTATTTAAAATTTGGAACTATTCTTATCTCTAAAAAAAGAAACAAATAAATAAGAAAATAACTTAAAATTTTGATAGTAAAAAAAAATTGTCATGTTGCATTAGGAAGTCATGACCCGTCTAAATTCCCCAGTATCAATATTTGGTTGATGAGGATGCTCACTGGAGCCTTCCTCCAACATTCTTTTTAGGACCCATTTGCAAAAAACCTCAAATGAACTCAAGAGTCGAGCCCTTACACCCCGCAATCGCTCTTCTTCCCTCATAGGACTTTTCTCTTTATCCCTGACAACTTGGCCTTCGTTATCCATGTTCCCAGTGACAGGGGTTAAAGGAGGGGGTGTCTGACGCAAGCTCTTACCAGGGGACAGCTGTTGAGAATCCTGAGTTTGATTCTCAGTCTCCTCAAGCAATACATTTTCTTGATCAATTTTAATCGAGAAGAGGAGAGCCTCGGGAAAAAAACAGGTTAAATCCGTAAAAAATTCATCCATGTTTACGTTCTCAAAACTACTTGGAATATTCTTCAACCCTTCAATTATTCTTCTACGGTCAGTGAAGGGAAGGGCTATGGACATATAACTCTAAAGATGGAGTTTGCCGCAAAGTGCTGGCAATGTTTTCCCGATTTGGGTTCTGCCTTAAAAAGATTGCAACATTTTAAATTAAGGTTTGCTTGATACTTAGGTCCTCGAGAACTTGATCTCTATGTCGATGCCGACGTTGGACCTCTTTCTATTATTCTCATTTGTCGTACTCGATTCAGTTCTGACGTCTTTGAACTTTGACTCGAAGCAAGACCAGGTTTCCCCTACGTATACTCACTCAATAACCTCGTAAGAGGGGGGTGGGGAGGGGGGGAACAATGTTAGAATCAAATTTTCCAAGCTCTAAAGATGAATCCAAGATAAAAAAGGTGCCAACATCAAAAATCGACCCACCCGCGAAGAGAGTACTAATAACCTTATTCTCACGCTCTTCTCTTAAGTCAGAAAGCATTGCACTATCTCATAATTGCGTGCAAAGTTAACGTTAGAAGAAATTTAAAATCGATTAAGGAAAGCATAGCAAATGATACACACCACAAATCGAAAAAGATCCTTGGAACATGAAACTGCGGACCGATGTTGGGGTTGTGTCATCCCTCATGAACAATGAAAAGGTTCCTATCTTGGCCCAACCATCAACTATTATTCGATGACATGCAACCAAATAATTTAACTCTCGTGTTTGATTTAAGATAATAGGTACTGGGTTGCGTATACTTATGGTTGGTGAGATAAAGAACAAAATAACTAAAAAAAAAAATCAAGAGGTCCAAAATGGGTCCCCCGACGATGGTTGGGGGACCTCATCCCATTAGTGTTCATTTGTGTTCGGGCAAAGTTAACTACTCAAAAAAACTAATGGATAGGTGGATGTATAGGAAGTTGGCGTACCATTAAGTGGGATCGGGAAACAAACAATCTCATCTTTAGCAATCCCAACATCGTCCCTCCATTTCAAGTCGGAACAAATGCAACGAAAAACAACGTCATCTGGAAGACACAAGATTGGCCGCATCGATCGAGTGAGTCATCGATTGTACGTAAATAAGTTCTGACTTGGTCAATCTTTTGGCATTCTAGCAGATCTATTTTGTTCCTCAACGATCAAACTCAACAGTTCTTTCTATGGAGGTTATGGGAAGCGTAATTAACCTGAGAGGGAGAACTCTTGTGCTATCAAAAGTGTTGGGTGAATCTGTTCAGGATCAAGACCCATGTTTACAAATGCATCTTTGAAGAGTACATCAGAACTACTTCCACCATCTATGATAATATGCCTATCTACAACTCAATGATAAACGGATCATCATGGGAAGTCTAACTCCTTCAAGGTCTTGTTGCATAAAAGAAATTGGCACCATGGGTTTCAATTTTCTCTACACGAATTGAACTTGATGACCTTGTGCGTCGATCCTCTTTAAGTTTTCATCATGTCGATGCTCACTTTGTTCCTCAGCATTTTGCTTGTCGCTTTTCTTTGGGTGCCCCTAGATTATGGGTACATACTTGAAGGTAGAACTTGAGCTTCTAACTGTTTGCCTTTCGTGACTGTTATTGGCATTGGGTTGACTGCAGCAAGTTGCCAATCCTAAACCATCGCTAGGATTTGGCCATTCAAAAACCTTTACTCCTCAGTTATGTACCCATAATCCTATGCCATTGGTAATAGTCTTATCTTTTTAGTCGTACGTGTGGGATCACGAAAAATTCCACGATGTTTGTTCTCTTCCCAAATGTGCACAACCATCGCCTTTAGTCAAAGCAGCAGTCACCTATGATCACGTGGTAGTCTTTTCGGCCACCGGGTTTGCGGACTTTTTGGTTTGGGTTCTTTTTTGCAAGCTTACCCTTTTAGAAATCGTGGTAACCATTCCACATCAAGCTCGGTCTTCCACATCAAGCTCGGTCTTCCTCGATCTTAATAGCACCTTTTTCGTAGGCAATAACATTTGTCCTATTGAAGGGTGGTACCCTTAGCAAATCTAGAAAATAATCAAGAATATGGAATCAAGGCTTTTGCAGTCTGGTTGCGATTGTCATATCGCAATTATTGACCTGAGTTATAGGTCAATGGGGTCTGTTGCATATGTATCGAGAAAAGAAAAGTTTGCAAGTTTCAAGAAATTGTAATGCTTTTCACTGGCAGCTGACAGGACCAGGTCGAGGCTAGTCTAGTCAAGAGGCCAGAAAAGCTTTGTACATTAAGGAGTCGTTGGCACCTTTGATCATCGTCTTGTTTTGACATTACAAGACATGCTGTATTGGGTCACCTTTCCCATCGAACAGTTCAAAATTTGGCGTCTTGAACTTTTTTGATCAAGTTTAACCAGAATCATGTCAACAAAAGAGATTGAGTAATTCTTCTTATAGCCTAAAAGACAAGTTTTGCAGGGCTAAAGCCACGAAGCTCCCCAACCTTCTTTTGAATCTCGAGAAGCAGCTCCTCCTTATCACGCCTTATTTCCTCGCAAATCATCTTATAGGCTCCAATAGTGACAACATTCCTTCGAGATCCATCGGCAGATTGCTGCAATTTCAGGGCCTCTGTGGGGTTAAGTTTTGGCAATTGATCAATCTGGTGCTCTTTCAACTAAATTACAATATTTTGGTTCGCACCTTGAGGAGTTGCATTCTCCCCCATCTCCTCACATCGGTTTTCATTCTGTGCGCCAAGAAATTGTTGCAACATAGCCTTCAACTCAGTGTTTTCCTAACGTTGCTGCTCCATCTAAGCTTGAGACAGACGTTACTGCTTCAAGAGTGTGTTGATTATTTGTTCGGACTTCTTATTGGATAAATCCAACTTTCTCTTCATATTTGGAGTCTTTTTTGGCAAGCAACTTTTGCTTAGCTCTATCTTCTACATTCACCATGAAAATGAAAGTGAGATTTTACTACCTAAAATCAACAAACATGGTGTCATTAAGAAAAAAAGATTAGGAAAAAGCTGGTGTCATTAAGAAGAAAAAGACAAGGAAAATATGAGAACAGCCACAATAATAGATTATAAATTAATAGTTCTTTAAGAGATACTACTATATAAAATCTAATGCATTTCAAGTAGGGCAAAAAGTATAACAATAAGCATAACAAAAAAGATAAGCAAATTTAAGAAGAATAGAAGACTCATTATGAATAAATAGGTTCAACCCTTCAGAGACGAGCAAGGCAAAACAAATTAAAAAGAAATAAGGCAACAATAAGGATTTATTAAACGTAATGTCAACTATATTACGTATTCATAATATTGTGAAGAAACTAATCGTAACGAAGTGGAGCTGAGTAATAACAAGCAACTTTTTGACATAATTAACTACAACATTCAAATGTTATATCATTAAATTTAAACTGGAAAAGAGCTAAAAAAAAAATTAAATGAGTAGCTATGGGTAAGAAAATCAGTGGATGAAACTTTTCAAGAACATTCAAAAGAAGATCAGTGGGTGAAGCTTTTCAGAGGGTGAAGATTTTCGCGCAAACAGCACAAGATGTTGGAGTGGATTTCCAAACATAAATCTTCTTCTACCTACTTTGCCATTCTCTGTCATGATCCTTGCAGCCTTGCCTTGGGAGACGTCGAAGTCTACTTGCAGAAGTGAATCCGACACAAATGGTGGTGGAGAAACTTAAAACAAGAGAAAGAAGGAATTCCAGAGAGGGAGAAAGTAAAAGACGGAAGAGAGAGAAGAGTCCCCCTTCTTTATTCTTTCATCTCCTATTTACATTTAAATTGCCCTAATATGATGATTGTTTGGACAATCATCAAAATTAGACTTGTCATATTTATTTTGGGGCTTACGGTTTTCTTTGATTTTTCTTTAGTAAAAATTACACAATGTAATTCTTTCTTAATAAGTAAATTAAAATTTATCTTCGTTTTATAAATATCACTTATATGTCCTTTTTTTAAGTTATCTATATTAAGAATCTAAAAATATCATCTAAGTAGACTTTATCATGTTTTTATTTTTATTTTTTAAAAAAATCTCTTTATTTTTCTCATAGTTGAGTCATTAGAAAAAATAATATTAAAGAAATACAGATATATTTAATTAATTACAATGTAACTTAAACAATAAAAAAATCATCCATGTTATTAAATTACTTACAATAGAATTTCAAAAAGAAATAATAAAAGAAGCAATAAAAACTGAATATCATTAATTTAATGTAATATTGTTTGTATTATTATCACTTGAAGTCTTAAAAATGAATGTCATTAAATATTATTATCATTATGTATCATTAACTTAATAATATATCAATTATATAATCTATAAGATACACAAAAAGATTTAATAAATATTATTTCATTAATTTAATTACCTATTACCAAAAAATAGAAATGTTATTACCACTTGAAATCTTAAAAAAATGTTATTACGTATCATTAACTTAATGATATATTAATTATATAACTTGTAAGACATAGAAAAAGACAATAAATACAATATCATTAATTTAATTACAATATCTTAATTCTAATTTATCAGTAAAATCGTTATTCCATGAAAAAAACTCTATCTTTTAACTGAGAAAATCTTAAAATTGTTATTTTTTATGCCAATTTGAATTTAAACAATAAACAGCCTAATTTTGGGATTTTTTTTAAATATAATGATATCATAATCTGTTTAAAATCTTAAATACGGATATTCTAATTATTCTAAAAAATAAATTAAAAAATAATATCATTAAGTCATTAATGCCTTTGTACATATACATTGAAGCATATAAAAAATATTTAAAAATTAAAGATATATTATAACTCTATAAATAAAAACTATCGTTAACCCTTTTTTCTTTTGAATAAAGGCCCAACCATAATATTCTTTATCTTGTCATCTTCCTTCGAATCTGTGCACGTTCATGTGTTTCTTGTTATTATGAAAGTAAATGGACACGTCCTCCATCAGTGGCTTCCCTGACAAAGATATGTGTGCCATCCTCAATGGCTACCCACCATCTTTTCGTGATACCTCGGCTTAGATGACCAGATCACTGCCTCAACATTTCGATCATTTGAATATTTGATAACGGTCTCAGGTTGATATAGGTCAGTAGGATGACACGTGTCCATAAGTTACTGGTTCGGTGGAAAATTCCTCAACATTTTTCATATTCTATCATAAATTATCTGATCAACTGCGATTCATTCCGAATGTTGATCAGATGACTTAAAGTAGCTCAAAGGAGGATCAAAATCACATGCTATATAAAAATATACTAAACCCAAAGAGACGAGAATGCAAAATCTTGTGTGTTTTTATTCTTTACATTACATGCAAATGTACAAGGAAAGAATCAAAAACTATCTTTCAAACAAAGAAATCTTACAGGGTTCTCATCCAAAAAGAAAACAAAGGGCAAAACACTTAGATGTGGGCACAACTGGGAAAATCTGGTTTCTACCAAACCTACGAAGTGCTAGTCAATTTGACCAAGTTTTGCGGCTACGTGTTTTTATTTTTATTTTCATGTCATTTTATTTTTTTTATTTTTTTTAAATGAGTTATAGGACTACATGTTAAACCACCAAATTAACTTCAAAGGAAGAACCAGACTGATGTCTAACTCTTGGGTTGCAACATGTACAAGAAAATGCCACCAGCAACTGACACATTGAGAGACTCGAATTCTCCGGCCATTGGAATGCTTACGAGCTCACATTCTTGTAGAGATTTCTCCGACAGGCCACTCCCTTCGCTACCCAAAACCAAGCACAATGGACGATGAGCAAAAGAATCTGCAAGTTCTCGAGAGAGTTGAAGAACTGGCTTCATTTCCTTGTAAGTCTTCGAATGGCCGGCCAGCATTTTCATTTCTTGTTTTCTATTGAGGGCTTCAAGATGGAACCAACTGCCACAAACAATAGGGAGCTGAAAAGAGGCTCCTCGGCTTGCTCGGAGTGCTTTCTCGTTGAATGGATCACAACAGCCAGGAAGCAGAAAAATGCCACCCTGTTGGACATAAAACCCAGAATTAGACTTCACAAGAGAAATGATTAAAGAATAATCCATTTTCTTTCCCTTTCCAAACAGTTTCCGAGTAACACACAGACGAAGCAGGATTCTGGATTAAATGTCCATATGAAACAGGCAGGAAACATACTTAATTACATTATTTGTAAAGGAAAAAAGCCAAATCCGAAAGTCAGAAAATGAACCAGTTAAAGCACAGAAAGAAATGACAAACAGAAAGTAAGGACTGATGAAACACTTGAGGTTTGAACTAATTCCATACCCATCTAAACGCCATGGCTGATCTGACTAACGTACCCAGGTTACCAGGGTCCTGCAGTGAACAACCAAGATGAATAATATAATATATCGTAAATGTACACAAAGATCCTGATATCATGCAATTGTACCTTACCACTATACGAGATTTATATATTAATCAACAAATTAACACAATTGAAATACCCAATATGGGAAGAAACATTAGTTGCCTTTCACGTAAATTATAATCGAAGCCAAATAATTCCAATCTTGCTCTGCAATGAGGTAACGGACGTTCAAACTAGAAAGATGTACACACACATGCTTACAACTTTATTATGTTCACACAATCACAATTTTATTTTTTGTCTAGCAACAGATTGCAGCACCAGTGGCATGATAAAAGTAGCATTCATGGAATCTGTTAATGCAATGTTTGGCTTCAAATGCATCGAACACGTTCGGCATCACTTTCAGGAAGCTGCTTTTGGCTTCCCGAGTCTAAAAGGTATTTTTGAGAGTGTTTAGATAATGTTTCTCATAAAAATATCCTCTATGAAGTTTTGGAAATTATACCTACAGCTTTAGTAAGATTTTTTAAACCTTATTCTAGAACTTTTATTGCTTATTAGAGCATCTATATTCATTTTTGTCCCATGAAACACTATAAAAAATGTTGTTCCAAACACTAACTAAAGAGCCACAACCTTTACTTCATCTCTATTGCCTAAAAAACACAAGGATAAGCAATGCAAAACAGCGACACCCAAAAATATTGTTCTCATCTAACTTGGGTATTGCTTTTACAATGGGAAAGCTACACTAGTAGACAATGTCATTTTTCATTACACCAAATAGAACATTAAAACTAAACTAGAAATGAAGAAGCAATGGTGTGACAGTCACCTGGATGCCATCAAGGACTAGAATCCGATGGGCAATTGGAAACCATCTTTCACAATCTGCAGCTTCTTGATGATTAACTAAATTGTAAAAACTGGTAGGAATTCTCATTAGACCTATTGCTTCAGTAGATTCAGTTGATTGCAACCCAGAAAGTTTTTTCATGACAGCAGAGCTTACTCGAACAATACGAGCGGGGAAGTCATATATCTCTTCGGGTATTTCAACTTTATCAAGTACAAGTAAACAATCCATAGTGACAGTTTTTTGTTGCAACGGCTCTTGAAACCTATATATCTCCCTGAAAAAATGTAAAATGCCAAAACATCATCATTCACAAATTTCAGTTACAGGTCCTATTCTCTTACGTTCAACTGACTATGAATTTCTAGTGGATTAACAGTTCCAACTTGAATCTATATTTGAAAGATAACGGTCAAATTAAATATGCTAGAACAATATGCTAAACCTGCCAACGAGACTGCCAAAGAAGAAGAAGAATAGGTAACATTATGTTCCATTATGACACCAGCAAATAGAGTTAAATGTTTTGTGCAGTCAACAACATGCATTCTCAACTGAGATTAAATAAAGGACCTAAACTGAAGCCATTTTCACCAACTCTTATACTGTTGTACATGTTAGAGAGGACAAGCAAACAATTTATGGGCCAATCAGATACATACATGGGGGAATTTTCATAAATGATTTTTTTTTTTTGGTTGAAAAAGCGACAAACACAAACAAAATTTTATTAGTGTGCGAAGTAAAATTTTACAAGAATGAGGAAGGGAAAAAATCCTCGAAAGGCAAAATTGCCCCAAGTCTAAACTATAAGAATGGTTTAGAGACTCAATCAGGACCTAAGACAACCGAAGCTGCCTTACAAAAAAGATGACCATTCCCTAACAAGGTCATTAAGCAACAAAACAGAAAATCCAATTTTTGAAACTTACTTTATATAAATGCTACATTTGTTTAAGTGTAGCGAAATTTAAACAAGTGTGGCATTTTAAAATTATGACATAATAGTAGTTGCAAGCATAATCTAGCGGTAAAACCATACTCGACTCCGGTGAATTCCAAAAAAAAAATGACATAATATGTAATTTTCTCTTATGTAAATTTGGGTCTATATAATATAATAAATAAGTCAATGCAAAGAATAGTGATCAGAGATTGTAATTTATAAGAGTAAAAGGTAAACAAATTTTCAAGAGAAAATACAAACGAATTGGATGGTAAACCCAGCCAACGAATTAGATTAAGCCAAGTATACATACTCTTTGAGAATCAAAATCAAGTCCCACTTTACTATAGCTCATTTACAGTCCAATTCTCGAACAATTAACAACAGAAAACGGATATTTCCGGCAGTTTTTTCCCCTGTTATTCTTCTTTTTCATTAATGTTAACGAAGAACCCAGATAAATTAGAACAAAAAATAAAAAATAAAAAATAAAAAAATTGAGGGAAAAACCTGAGAGGGGTAGCACCAACAACGAGGGCAGAACCATGAGCGTGGCGATAAGAAGAGCTATGACGGAGCTTAAGGCAGTGCTTGACAAATGGGTTGGAAGTGCTTGTGATGGATTTCACATGAGAAGGGAGAGGAATATTTGGAGCTCGGGACACAGGGAGTTCGCCATCTTTATCTCCTGAGTTAGTCTGGAAATGGGTTTGTCTCTCTCGAGTTGATAGCTGCGAATTTCTTGCTCTCAGCTTTGGGGGATAAGTAGTTGTTACTACGGTTGCGTTCATCCATTGCATTTTCTCGCCTCCCAAGTCGGCATATTGCAACCGAGAATCGACCATGGGCAAAATAATTTAGGACGAAAAAGTAAAAAAAAAAAAAATATATATATATATATATATATATATAGCAAAAAATAAAAAAATCCAAAAAATAAAAAATGATGGATTATTTTTATTTTTAACCCGAAAGAATTAGGCTTATCTTTTTTTTTTTTTTTTTTTTTTTTTTTTTTTTTTTTTTTTTTTTGGCCCTTGACACTCTAAATGACAAAGATTTCATTTAAAGTTTCAATCCGTGACGCTAGCAGTTTTCGTTTTCCAAATGTTAAATTTTGGACGATTTGTGCACATGGGATGCACATAATATGGAGGTAACAAGTTATTGAGAATAAACTGTCTAAATTGTTTGTGTCTAAGACTAAAGGGGTGTTTGGCAATGGTGGGAACCACTCAGTTCCCACCACAATCTTAATTATGAACAGTGTAAAGCTCTCACATGCTACAGTAACAATAAAAAAATATGCTACAGTGTAAAACTCACACGCTACAGTAAAAGTGGTTATAACCACTGGTTCCCACCACCTTTCCAAACACCCTATAATAGTGAATTGGGGAAATCAAACTTGAAGCTTAGATTTTTTTCAAATCTTGGATCTCCCTTCTCATAGGTGAAAGAGTAGATCTTTTTTGGTAATTTAACTTATTACTTACATATCACGTGCAACTCGTGTGCATCAATCGTGTAAAATTTAATGTTTAGGAGGCGAAAGATTTTTTGGGTCAAATTTATGTCATTTAAGATATCATTAAAACAATCCTAATTCCTCGGGCTAGAAATAAAAATAACCCAAAAATCTCATATGAGCAATATCCCTAGATCTTCTTATTACTTTTTTCTTGGATACTGATTTGATTATCTAATTCAACAAGGGAGAAGAGAAAAAAAAGGGGGATTTGTCATCTAAATACCACGACGACGACGACAAGAAGCGTTGTTGAGTAAAAAAAAAAAAAGAAAGAAAAGAAAAGAAGAAGAAGCAACCTACGATTCTGTTTCATAAGTTTTGTTTAATTTTTTTTTCTTTTTATTCTCTATAAACTGTAATAGTTTTATAGAAATAAGATAGATTTTATCACTGTTATTTTTGAAAAATTTGAAAAACATGAGGTACATGACTCATTGATGTTTTTATTTAGAGTAAATTACATCGTTGTATTTTCAAAATTTTTTTTGGGCATAATCACCGTAAATTTTTAATCTTAATAAAATGCACTTAAATTTTGAAATCATTAACAATTGAGATCCTAAAACTAACAACCGTTAAAAAGCATAGATAATTTTGGTTACAAATTCGCACGTGGATTTTCTTAATGGTAGAGATCATCATTTTAAGGGAAAAAACGAAGCTCAATACGTGAAAAAAAGTATTTAACGAAAATCAAAAGTAGCTATTGGATCTCACTTATCAATTATTTTAAAGGTCAAGGTGTATTATGCTAAGATTGAAAGTTTGATATACATTATACAAAAGTGAATAGTTTAAGATGTAACAGTGTAATTTACTCTTTTATTATAGCGATTTTTTTTGTTAGGTTATGAAAATGTTATCCTATTATTTGGACAATATTTTCGGCCATTATATTTTCATTAAGTCTTTTTAAATGGTAATACTTTAATTAATATATTACAAGTATCAGTTAATTCGATAATTAAAAGTTATTTCTGATTCGAACTAACGCTTAAGAACATGTTAGTAGTTTTTTTAAAAAAATTAGGCAAATGACTCTTTTGGCCACCTTTTGAATAATGGTCAAACTTTTATAAATTTAGGGGAATGTATTTTTTTATTAATACCAATAAATCAATGACTAACATTAATACATCATTGATCAACTATAGTTTATCATTAACAAACTAGTTTATCATTGATTTGCTAATGATTTATCATTAATGATTCGGTAGATTATTGAGTGAATCTAGTTAATCATTAACTATTATTGGTTAATCATTGATAATCTACCAAGTTAATCAATAATAAACCACAAATAAATACATTATTTTTAAAATCATTGTGTAATTAATTAACGTCAGTATATTATTGATTAAATTTACTAATGATTTATCATTAACTATTCGGTAGATTATTGAGTGAATCTAGTTAATCATTAACTATTATTTATTAATCAATGATAATCTACCAAGTTATAAAAAACCACAAATAAGTACATTATTTATTAAAATAATATGTAATTAACTGACATCAGTATATTATTAATTAACTATTTTTATAAAAAAGTAATTTACCTAATCTTTAAAAACTTCAGTCATAAACAAAATAAATCAACCTATTAAATGAGAATTACGCATTAAACATGAGAATAAATATGCTCACAAACCCTTTTTAAATGAGAGTTTAAATAAATAAAAAAAAACCCAAAGCAAGAGTGTAAACTTAAGACTGATAAAATCTTATTTTTACCCATACAAATGACCCATATGTGACTCATATAGGTTTTATGCTATCTATTTGAACGAAAAATCAGAGGTTTAGGGGACAAAGTGAGAAGATATAAAAGTTTATGAGACAAAGTAGTGATTTTTAAAAGTTCAGAAAGTAAAATAAGAAGTTTTGAAAGTCTAAAGAGTAAAATTGATTTTTAAAATTTAAGAAACAAAGCAAGAGATGCTAAAGTTTAAGGCCATTGATGGTAGTAACTTAAAAAAAAAAAAAAAAAGAGCTTAAAAACCGGCCATATACCCCCCAAATCCTTTTTTTTTTTTTTTCAACTCTCTGCCACATAATTATCTTTACTTTAGGGTGAATATAATTGCCAGTTACACTAATTCTACCTAGCTTCACAATTATTTAGATATGTAAGCATACCAAGTAGTATAAATTTTTAGAATAACAACATTAAAATTACTATGGAATGATTGATAGAACTCTTGTTTTTTTTGTTTTTTTTTTTTTGGTGAAAGAATTTCTAGACTATGTTTCTATTAGGCTATATGTCAATGTAAAATCATCAGTTTTGCGCGATTTAGTAAAAGAATTGAACTTTAATTTTTGAGGAAGTGAAACCATAGATTAATCTGATCAAAGTGAGAGTCGTCCAGTTTTTTGTTTTGTTTTGTTTTTTTTTTTCTGTTTTTTATTTTCTTTTTTTTGTTTTTTGTTTTTGTTTTAACTATCTGACAAGAGTCATCCAGTTAATCGACTTAACAAAGATGGTTTCTAAAAGCCATTTTTTGGTATGGTCCGAAATGTTAAAAACTTACCTTGACTTGATGAACGACGACAGAAGAGAGGAAGGATACAGCCGCAATTGGCTAAGAGGCTATGAGCTGCAGACGAAGGGCTAAAGGCAACGTTGGGATTCAAGAGTGAAGGAGAGACCGAGACTGAGAATGAGAGAAGAAAAGAGTGAGATTTGAGAGAGACGCCGATTGAGGAGACTAGCCGGTTTTGATTCCAAACCGAGTCCAAGACCCTTGATTGATTGAGCTGCCCATTTCAAGGGCGGCACGCCAACTCTGAAATTTTCTACAGGTGGTTTCCTCGGCTGGAGAAGGTCATATTTGATTCCACGATTTTTCAGAACAGCCATTTTTTCTATGGTAAAGAAAAGTTGAAATGTCCCAAAAAATTTAGCATGTTGACATAATTCCTTTCAGATCCATAAAGCTGATACAATTCGTATAAAAGCTGCACAGGTTGGAAATAGGCGGAGGGAAAAAGAAAGTTAGCATGTGTGAATCAATAAATCGCTGAATTTTCTTTACTAATCAGCTAAAGAGCCTTGAAGTTTGGCTAGGAAAAATAAAAATAAAAAATAAAAAATAAAAAAGCAAAACGCGTCTTCCTATGTTAAGATGTGTCTCTACCAGTATGTCAAACTACCCGCACATATGCTTAAGCTAAAACAATACTTTCCCAACTGTGACCAACGATTATCAAATGTATCCATCACAATTTGTATTACATCATATTGCTTTTCAATGCCATAAACTTCAATGCCTCCTTGGCCATCAGTCCAGTTTCTTATTGATAAGTGTGGCTGCTTCAAGGAATAGCAAACCAAGTTTTAGTGGTTTTCTTCTTGCTTCTGTTGTAAATCAAACGGCTAAAAGAGAATGACTTTCCGTCACGCACTTCTTCAGGTGCCCGATTATTGTGAGAGAGTAAACTTTACCTAAACCTGGAAGAAGCATCAAAGATTATTCAGAGGAAACAAAAAAGAATAACTTGTTTGGCATTCAGATCAGTTCGTCCTACCAGTTCCAAAATCCTGAAGGCACAAAGCGAAGGGGGCTCGGTCTTATATCCTCTGTGATGCTCCTTGGCTTGGAAATTCCTCCATTGATATTATTGTGTTTTGAGGATATAATCTTGGAGATGCTCCATGAATATATGGTCTCTCGGATGTTGGCGTCATAGCGGCATTTCTCTGAACCATCAGGGGCATGTACATTCTTTCAGAAGTTGAAGGCAGAGGATCAGCTTGTTGAGAAGCAGCAGTCCCCAAGTTGTCATTCCTTTGAGACGCGGCTACAGACACGTACATCCTCTCCACAGCTGAATGCATACCAATATCGGTCCTTTGAGAGCTTGAGCCGATACGCTCACTGCGGTGAGCCATGGCTGGCGCAAATAGCCTCTCGGATGTTGTGAACATGGTATCGGACCTTTGAAATGTTTGACTCATATTGTCGCTCAGATGGGATGTTGCAAGCATATATACCCTCTCGGATGTTGGATGAACAGAAGCATCAACTTGATGAGATGTTGCAGCCATACCACCGTTTCCGAGCAACATTGAGCCCATACTGCCATGAGAAGAAGACACATATATCCTCTCAGAAGTTAGGCCCATATTGATGTCTGTCCTTGGAGAAGCCAGTGTTGCATTGTCATTCCTCTGAGATGTCGAAGTGTGATTTCTTTCCAAAATTGGTGGAAAAGATTCGTTTCTTTGAGAAGTTTGCTGTATTGTTTCCTTCCACCTTGATACTTGTGGCATATACATTCTTTCTGATATCTGAGTTGAGGGTATCGACGCTCCTTGGCTCAATGAATCTCTCTCCGTTGCTGGAGGTAGAGCCAGTGACATTTCTCCATTAGACAAATCCCTCTCAGAACTTGGAGGCAAGTACACACCCTGGCTTGGCAAATCCCTATCAGCTGTTGATGACACACATGACATTCCTTGGTTTGGTAAATCTGCCTCAGATGCTGGAGGGATGGGTGGTGGAACACTGTGGCTTGGAGAATCAGTCTCAGATGCCAGATGCACAGCTGGTGACCTTCTTTGGCTTGGTGAATCTCTCTCGGATGAAGAAAGCAATGCTGAAGAAACCGCTCTTCCTGTAATGTCTTTCTCAGACGTTAGAGGTGCAGATAGTGGCATTGCTAGGCTTGATAAATCCTTCCATTGTTGAGCAACTGTTTTGATCTGGGTGTAAAACTGAACGCCTGACTTGCCTGCGACAAGTGTTAGATACATTAGAGCAAGAAAATGGTTCGACGAAGAAGTGATGGAGAGAAAAGAACTTTTATTGTAGAAATTTTGATCACCCCCAAAAGATGCCTTCGATCCACTGAATGATGGAAATGGCAATGGAACTGGAATAGAGACGTTGATCCCAACCTGAGACATTAAATCCAAACGAAACAATGGCATGAAAATTAGAGTTAGGTAAAACAATAGTAAACTACCGCCTAAAGGCACAATATTCCCATAAATATTCCCTTTGGAGTAGAAAAAAGGTTATAAATAAATAAAAACTTCAATGGAGTATACCCGAATGATTTAGAACTTTGATACAGCATATATTCATACAGTAGACATCTCTCAGCAACTCGCATCACAGCATGAAGGAGATAATCATGTCTCAGTCACATAATAACCGAAATTGTCCTTAAGTAATTATACTAAATGCAAAATATTCGCTTTATTTACAGCCCTTGAAAACTATTGCAACTATTTCAGTAAAATTACTATGCAACTGGGAGGGACTGAAACTGCTAAAAAATCAAAGTTCAGGAGTAATTTATCAAAATTAAAATTCAGGGACCAAAGTGGCTCCTAATTCAGGGACTACTAGTGTTAATGAAGATTGTGAGAAAGAATAGTCTTTTCTCCTTATTATTATTAGCTGAATATTACACTTTAATATATATAATTTCCAGGGCTAAAAAAGGTAACAAACTACCATCCTAAACTCAAGGAATCCAAATAGGAAAATCCGGATTCTCTGACCCCTAATTTCCCCACCTAAATTATCATCCTAAATTATCATAAATAAATTCTAAATATGGTAACTTTGAGGGAAATTCAACACTCCCCCTCAAGTTGGGTTGTACATATTGTACATGCCCAACTTGTTACATAATTCCTCAAAGTTAGGTCCTAGCAGAGCCTTTGTCAAGATGTCTGCAAGTTGCTCTCGAGTAGGAGTGTAGATCAGCTGCACCTCTAAGTTCTCAATCTTTTCTGCTATGAAATGCCGATCAATCTCCACATGTTTAGTTCTGTCATGATGAACTGGATTCTTTGCGATGCTAATAGTGGCTTGATTGTCGCACTTAAGCTTCACTGACTTCTCAAATTCCATTCCCAACTCAGTCATAACTCGCCTGATCCATATTCCTTCACAAATTGCTACTGCTAAGGCTCTTAGTTCAGCCTCAGCACTACTTCTAGAAACTACAGACTGTTTCTTACTTCTCCATGTTACAAGGTTTCCCCAGACAAATGAGCAATACCCTGTGGTTGACCTCCTGTCTGTTTGGCTTCCTGCCCAGTCTGCATCGGAGTATAGAACTATATCTCTACACCCATTTTTCTTGAGCAATAACCCTTTTCCAGGAGTCATCTTTAGATACCTGAGAATTCGGTACACGGCTTCCATGTGTTCTTCCGTTGGGTAGTTCATAAATTGACTAACAACGCTTACTGCAAAACCAATGTCAGGTCGAGTATGGGAGAGATAAATGAGTCTCCCTACTAGACGTTGATATCTTCCTTTATCTACTGGAATTCCTTCCTCTTCACTTCCTAACTTCCTTTTAGAGTCCATAGGGGTGCTTGCAGGTTTACATCCTAGCATGCCAGTCTCTTTAAGTAAATCTAGGGTATATTTGCGTGGAGAGAAAAATATTCCCTTTTTTGATCGAGCCACTTCCATGCCTAAAAATAGCATTGAGGACCAAGATCTTTTACTTCAAATTCTTCTGCCAAGGATTGTTTAATCTTCAGTAACTCTTCCTCATAATCTCCAGTTAGAATGATGTCATCAACATACACAATGAGAATGGCTAATTGATTCTTAGGAGAGCGCTTCACAAAGAGTGTATGATCTGCCTGACACTGAATAAATCCATGTTCTTTTACTGACCGTGAGAATCTACCAAACCACGCTCTTGGAGATTGTTTAAGTCCATACAGAGACTTCAATAACTTGCACACCTTATTTTTTCCGTTACTTATTTGTAGACCCACAGGAATTTCCATGTAGACTTCCTCTTTGAGATCTCCATTAAGAAAGGTGTTCTTTATATCAAGCTGATGAAGTGGCCAGTCCAAGTTTGCTGCTAATGAGAGGAGTATTCGAATGGTGTTAAACTTTGCAACTGGAGCAAAGGTTTCTTGGTAATCAACACCATAGGATTGAGTAAAGCCCCTTGCTACTAACCGAGCCTTAAGTCTTTCAACGCTCCCATCTGCCTTATGTTTAACAGTAAAGATCCATTTACAACTCACTGCTTTCTTTCTTGGTGGGAGTTCTGCAATAATCCATGTACCATTCTTTTCCAAGGCCATAATTTCTTCTTGAACAGCCTATTTCCAACCAGGGTGACTCAGAGCTTCTTAAATGTTTGTTGGAATTTGAACATTATCCAGTCTTGAGGTAAAATCTCGATAGAACCGAGAGAGATTTGAATATGATATAAAGTTCCTGATCGGATGTTGAGTACAAGTTCGAGTACCTTTCCTCAAGGCAATAGGAAGCTCCAAATCATCTATGGTATGATTCTCCTCTGACCCTTTTTGTTCTTGTTCATTCTCACTTCCTGTGCTAGTTTCTGCAGTCATTGGGTCTGGTTCAAATTCTTGGACAGGTGTGATATGTGTCAAGGTCTCAATCTCCCCTTGAGGTTGCCTTTTCCTTCTGGTGTACACCTGAAGTTCTCTAGTTTCTGACTGAGGAGTGGACAGACTCGAAGGAGGAATATTAGGCTGGGACTGGTGAGAATCAAAATCAGGCACAAGCAATTTTCCTGACTGACTTGGGAAATTAGTGGGTAACACACTCGAGTTGGACACAGATCTAGACTCAGTGGTTTGTGGTTGTTCTAGCACGGAATCCCAACTCCAAAGCTGAAGTTCTCTCTGATTCTCCCCCTGAATTTCAGGTTTGGAAAAATAAGAATTTTGTTCAAAGAATGTCACATCCATGGTATCAAATACCCATCTTGTGTTGGGGCAAAAACACTTGTAACCTTTTTTATTGGTGGAATAACAGATGAAGACACATTTTATGGATCTTGGATCAAGTTTACTACGGTTTTGAGGGTACACATGAACAAATGCAGAACATCCAAAAATTTTGAAAGGAAGATCAGAGGAAAGAACATGAACATGAGGAAATATTTTAATGAGGGCTTGACGTGGTGTTTCCAATTTTAGAACACGGGATGGTAACCTATTGATGAGATATGCAAAAGTAAGAATGGCTTCCCCCCACAGATATTTTGGAACACTAGTAGAAAACATAAGAGATCGGGCTACTTCCAACAAATGACGGTTTTTCCATTCAGCCACTCCATTTTGTTGGGGAGTATTGACACATGAACTTACTTGGATAATTCCCTGTCTTGACAAGTATTCACTTAGAACTGAATGGAAATACTCCCTAGCATTGTCAGATTTCAGCATTTGGATTTTGGTATTAAATTGTGTTTGGACCATGGAATTGAATGTTTGGAGTATTCTATCAATTTCTGACTTTTCTTTCATAAGGAAAACCCAAGTGAGTCGCGTATGATCATCCACAAAAGTTACAAACCACCGTGCCCCATTAATATTTTTTATTCGAGAGGGTCCTCAAATATCACTATGAATTATTGCAAATAGTTTTGATGGACAATAGGGCATGCTTGGGTAGATAGAACGAGTGTGTTTCGCAAGTTGACAAATCTCACAATTAAAAACTTTTGAATTTCTATTGATGAATAAATGGGGAAATAACCTTTCAAGATACATAAAGTTCGGATGACCCAACCGATAGTGCCATAACATGACTTCACTATCTTTATTGACACTTGAATTAAAAACAGACTTAGGACTGAAATTATGAGATAACTGACTCTTAGAATAACCACTGCTTGCAACTAAGGCTTTTCTAGGTTGAGATGTCTTGAAAAGGTAAAGTCCTGAACACATCTCAGCACTGCCAATCCTCTTCCTCGAACCCAATTCCTGAAAAACACACATTTGAGAAAAATTTAGTAAAGCAGTGATTGTCACGAGTCAGCTTGCTGATGGATATTAGATTGCAATCAAGTTTAGGGACGTGAAGCACAGATTTTAAAGTGATTCCAGGTGGAAGTTGAACTGATCTAGTCTCGGCCACCTTGGATAGAGAACCATCAACAATGCGCACTGTAAGGTTGGTATGACACGATTGATAATCATGAAGAAGAGACTCATCTCCCGTCATATGGTCTGACGCCACTGAGTCAATAATCCAATGTTTTGAGTGGTTAGCCCACACTGAAAATGCAGAACATGAATTACCTGCTTGTGCGTGCATGCTAGCGGATGGGGCAAGAGCAGATTGTTGAGAAAGTGTGCTGCTTAGAAGCTTTTGGAGCACTTCAAGTTGTTCCTTGGTGAAAGGACTTGACTCAGCAATGGCTGGTTGTTCCTCGACTGTATTGGCTGAGTTTGCACGGCTGTCTCTGTTAGAACTTGATCTAGATGATTTCAAATCAGCTAGTTTGCCGTGTATCTTCCAACATGTGTCCTTGGTGTGACCAGGCTTAGCACAATGATCACACCACGGTCTTCCCTTCTTCTGTTGACGAGTATCTTGTTGGTTTGGTGGGCGTGAGCCACGGGCAACCAATGCAGATCCTTCCATTGTTGGAGATAAATTTTGGCCGCCCATCATAACTTTTTTCCTGCTTTCCTCACGACGAACTTCAGAAAAGGCTTCTCAAAGACTTGGAAGAGGCTTAGTTCCCATCACTCTGCCTCTAACATCATCTAGATTCTTGTTTAATCCTAGTAGGAACTTAAATGTCCTCTTCTACTCTACTATTCTGCGATACAGAACATTGTCTTCGGGGCACTTCCATTCATAGCTTTCGAACATGTCTCGTTGCTGCCAGTGACGAGTGAGTGTGTTGAAGTATTGCGTTACTGTGAGGTCTACCTGCCGCAGATCATGAAGAATCGACTCAATTGCGAAGAGTTCCGATGTATTCTCAGAACTAGAGTAGGTTTCTCGCACAGCTTCCCAAATTTCTAGTGCAGTATCATAGAGAAGAAAATTCTCACCAATATCAATATTCATTGAATTGACGAGCCATGACATAATCTGATGATTTTTGGCCTTCCATCTTTTGTAACCTGGATCATCCTTCTTAGGGATTGGAATTTCCCCTGTTAAATATTCTTCTTTGCCTCTGCCACAAATGAACATCCGGACGGATTGAGACCACTGGAGAAAGTTTTGCCCATTAAGCTTATGGCTAGTGATGAGGAGAGATATTTTCAGAAATTCCAGAATTTCCAGAGTTTGGAAGGACAGATGTTTGATTAGAATGAGAAGAGACTTCAGAGGTGGAGCTTGTTGTTTCGGTTGCCATGCCATGCTTGACCATGGAGGATAGTTGAGAATGGTCGCTAGGTTTTTATTCGAAAAACCGGCTCCGATACCATGAAGATTGTGAGAAAGAATAGTCTTTTCTCCTTATTATTATTAGCTGAATATTACACTTTAATATACATAATTTCCAGGACTAAAAAAGGTAACAAACTACCATCCTAAACTCAAGGAATCCAAATAGGAAAATCCGGATTCTCTGACCCCTAATTTCCTCACCTAATTTCCTCACCTAAATTATCATCCTAAATTATCATAAATAAATTCTAAATATGGTAACTTTGAGGGAAATTCAACAGTTAATAACCTTTTTTTTTCTCGTAATAAATAGCGAGAGAGCAACTAGCTTATCCTTCAAGTACCATCCTAGTTAAGTTGGCACCCACTAGAGAGCTAATAATAGGGCAATTCTCGACTCATCATACATATGAGAAAAAGTCTTAGCATCAAAATGCCAGAAGAAAAGTTGCCTTACCAGCTCAGCCTCAACTTCATTCTGAAACTTTCTTGCATCAACACCAGATGCCGTGAATATAGAAGCTCCATTCCCATACCTGTGATTGTGAAAAAACCAAAAGATGAAAAACGATACATCATAACAAAGAAATATACATAATCCATAATGCATTGGGAACAACAAAACACATAAGCAAAAGCCTAAATAATTTTGATGCGAACTTTTTTGGAGGATGCAGTCCGTCCCAGAGTGTTTAGATGAAGACTTGTTCTTACCACCATTTACACCATAAAATGGTCAGTGCCAGCTTGGCATTATTGTGCTATTAGTCACAAGTAATTTGACCAAAAATAGGTACATGTGGTAAATTTCTTTTTAAAGTTGTTGTGAACACCAAAAGCAACATTTAAATATTTGGAGAATTATGGATTATAATGTTGCAAGGATATCCAGGGCAGCCGGTTTGGCAAAGCCTTTGCTTGTGCTTTTGGTCAATAGAAGAAAAGAAGCAAAAGTTGTAGCTTTTCAGTAAGCACTTTTGAGACCATATTTTAAGAGTTTAAACTGAGTAAAATGGTTTTTAAAATTTTTTAATAAACAATAAAAATGTTATAAGAGTTTACAATGTCTTAATGTGACTCCAGTACATTTTTGAAAGTCCATTCCAAAATTGCTTTTTTAAGAAGCCACATTTTACAGTTTAGACAGCTCTTCTAACAGATTACCTAAACACTCCGAGAAGTAGCTTTTAAACCCAGGAAGCCAAAAACAGCTCCTAAGAAATTCTGCCAAACATGCTGAAAATAACTAAAATAAACATGTTTTATGTTGAAAGAAACACTAAAATTCACCTACTAAATTATGAGCTTCCCATATAAAAATTCTGACCTTTTTCAATGTCAGATTCTCATGAAACTATTTATGTAAATAAAGAGTAGATTGATAGAATGGAACATCTGATAAAATGCCCACCCCTAACCCAGCAGATAAAGAAAGATGAAGAGATTCGACCAACACCTACATATTTAATATCTTCTCCCACGAAAAAACTCAAATAACAACCCTATTTTGTAAACCCATTTTGTAAATAAGCATAAGCTGTAACAATAGCTTTTTCGCTTTCTCTAGCCGTTAGGATCGTCTTTCTTATTTTTTTCCTTTTTCTGTAATTTCCTAGTTTAGCAAATTGTCCCATAAATCAGTGATTTTATTTCATTTCAAATTAAGTAACGTTGCAGTCATATTTCGTATGGTCCAAAATTAGAGGTCCTTAGTTTAAACTCTAATTACATCCCTAAATTGATTGTCATTACATGTTGGGTCTTTTTCTATCCTTCGGGCACATAACTAAATATTCATGTGTTTCACGTGTTGCATAAAACTGCGATTGCATTATTGATAATTTAACAAGTTCTCAATCTCGACAACTTGGGGTTCAAACAGTCAAAGTTAGGCTAGACTAAAAAAAAAAAAAATTGTGATAAGAAATGACCAAGAATTTTATTGAACTAGGATAAGAGAAAATATACCTGGTTTCAAATGGACGAGAAATCCATCCAAAAAACAAGAAAACCAATCAGAATCAGAAAATTAAATCAAACGGGATTCTTAGAAAATTACAAAGAACATACTAAATAGGAAACAAAGAAATATGAAATTAGGTCACTTCAAAATAGAAACTCTAGAATAGGAAATCGACTATTGCTTGTCCTATATTGTATTTGCTAAACACGATTGCCCGTTGTCAAACCCACACTATTTTTTTGCTAAGGATCAAACCAAAACTTGAAAAGAGTGTTAACAAGTCATGTTGGCCCACCTCCTAAAAGCTTGAGCTTTTGAGAGGAATAGTATATTAAAATGATATCATTTTCACTTAATAATATATATGCACGACTTCGCGTAAAATCAGCACATATTCAATATTATGCTAATTGATTTTGTTTCCTTTATTAGCTAGACTTAGTCGTCTGATTTATTTTTTAATTGATTGTACAAATTGTATAGTTGACTATCTAAAAATAGCCACATGTATCCTGTATTTATACCCTTAAGATATATGAAATCAGTAATTCAGCCAAGTTATCATTTTGGTACCAGAGCCAGGTAGGCAAAATATCCGCTGCAGCCCTCTTTGTTTTCTGGCTGACACCCTTTTTTTCTTTCATACCATATCTGAGAAAACTAATAGCAAGAAGCCACCCGCGGTGACCATTCATGAAACATCCTTTCCAACAATTTCTATTAAATTAGATGGTGGAAATTATCGTGTCTGGTCTCAAGTTATGGAGATGCATATTGCTGGAAAAAAAAAGAAGGGATACATCACAAGAAAAAAGGCTGCACCTACAGAAGATGATCCAAGTTTTGACGAATGGGAGGTCGAAGACGCTCAGGTTAAGTCTTGGCTCATTAGCTCCATGAGTGATAAACTAACGTCACATTTTGTGCAATGTGGAACAGCCAAACAGGTTTGAGATGCAGTCAAGAGGAGTTATCTTGATGTCTCAGATTCTTCTCAAGTCTACGAATTGATGAAGAAATCTTTTCAATCACGCCAAGCTGGTCGGTCTCTTATAGAATATTACAACGAATTAAACTCCATATTCTTGGAGCTTGATTATCGAAGGCCTAATGATATGGCATGTCCCACTGATATTGAGAAACAAAGAAAGCGTACGGCAAAGGAACGGGTTTATATATTTCTTGCAGGTCTTGATCACAATCTAGATCAGGTCAGTGGCCGTGTGTTGGCCATCTCTCCTTTACCAAGCCTAGAGGAAGCCTATTCGCAAGTTCGTAGTGAAGAGCAGAGACAACTCACCATGGGAACGGAAGATTGATCAGAAGCTTCAGCCCTAGTTGTCCAAAAGAACAACTCTAGGCCAGCAACTTTTGTTCCTTCTTCCACCTCTTCTTCTCGTTTCTGCACTTACTGTAATGGCACAAGGCATACACAAGATACTTGTTGGAAGAAGCTTGGCTATTCGGAGTGGTACAAACTCAAGCAAGCTTAAAAGAAAAATAAGAAATTTGCACAGGTTGCTGTCATAGATACTTCTCCATCTTCTGCTTCTCATGTAACTTGGGTATCTCCTGAGGAAGGTAAATCTGGTTTGGCTTTCATTTCTGCTGCCAATGACACTTGGGTTATTGATTCAGGAGCCACGGATCACATGACTAGTAATTCTTCTTTGCTTGACTCTCTAACTCCTTCTCCTGTTAAGTTTGTCCAGATTGCTAATGGGACTCCTATGCCAATCTCACGGGCTGTGAATGTCTCATTTTCCTCCACACTTCCCATGTCCTCTGTCCTACTTGCACCTAACCTTTCTAATAATCTCCTTTCCATTAGCAAGATTACCAAAATCTTAATTGTTCTGTAACCTTTCATTCTACACATTGTGTATTTCAGGACAATCTTACGAAGACGACGATTGGCATTGGTAAGGAGAGAGGGGGTCTTTACTATCTAAAAGGGGCAAAGGAATTGCAACCGAAAACGGATCACATTGTTCAAGTAGCAAGGAAAACATCTTATAGAGAAAAAATCCTATTGTGGCATTGTCGGTTGGGTCATCCTTCTTTTATCTATTTAGAACACTTGTTTTCTTAGTTATTTAAAAGTGTTCCAGTTTCTAGTTTACGATGTGAACAATGCATTTATGCTAAAAATCATCGTGCAACTTTCAAAATAAGTCTCAATAAAAGTCCAGTTCCTTTTGTTCGTGTTTTTACAGATGTTTGGGGTCCTTTTTCTATTCCTTCGGGTCACAAATAGTCTTTTATTGATGTGAGTTGGGTATATTTGCTAAAATCTAAGCATGACGTTTTTCATGTTATTCCTCAATTCTCAAAAATGGTCGCCACACAATTTAATGCGCAAGTTAAGGTTTTTCATTCTAACAATGGTCGTGAGTTTGCAAATCAGTCTCTCGCTAATCTATTCCAAGAAAATGGAATCCTCCACCAAACAACGTGTACATACACACCACAACAGAACGGCATAGCAGAGCATAAAAACTACCACATTCTAGAAGTGGCTTGGGCTTTATGCTTTACCATGCGTGTTCCCAAACGTTTCTGGGCTGATGCTGTCATGACTGTTGTCTTCCTCATAAACTGAATGCCTGCACATGTTATTGACTATCAAACACCTTTGCGAATGTTATCCCAGTTTCACTCTATTCCTGCTTTGAATCTATGTCCAAAAGTTTTTGGTTGTGTCTGTTATGTTCATATCCATTCTCTACAAACTTGATCCTCGTGCTCTTAAATGTGTCTTCCTTGGTTACTCTAATTCCAAAAAGGGCTATAAAGGTTTCCACCCTCCTTCAGGAAAATACTATGTTTCTATGGATGTTCAATTCTGTGAGCGTGAGTCTTACTTTTCTGGGGATGTGTCCATGGTTCCTCTTCAAGGGGAGGTTAACAGTAAGGAAGAGGAAAGATTGTGGTTAGAAGAAAAGAGGTGGTGGATTTCAAGTAAGGGGGAGAACACAATTGATTCACCTCATCCGGATAATGGGAAGTTACATATTCCAAATGTTGGAGACGATTTGGATGATTCAGATTTGCAAAAGGCTGAGTTCAAACTTGAAGAAAGGAGGGAAAGACCGGACAGATTTTTTCAGCAACGTTATACAAGGAAGAACACAGATGCAGCTGGTGTACCTCCTCCAGGTCCCAACACTCCTCTCAATGATATTACCATGCCATCGGATGACTCTTCCGAGATTAATTCTGAGGTACAAACATCTTCACCTTTAACAACTAAAACTGCTGCCTTGAATCCTCAAGTTGAACAAGGTAGGAGATATCCCCTTCATAGTCCTAAGGAACCGGACAGGTTTGGCTTC
Source organism: Artocarpus heterophyllus (assembly GCA_025403435.1). Taxonomy (NCBI): domain Eukaryota; kingdom Viridiplantae; phylum Streptophyta; class Magnoliopsida; order Rosales; family Moraceae; genus Artocarpus; species Artocarpus heterophyllus. Next base: position 167,491 of record JAJQZP010000303.1, read on the forward strand.
TCGAAAGCATCCTCTAATGTTGTCTATCTCATTTCTGATTTTGTTTCTTATCACCGTTTGTCTAAGGCTCATCTTGCTTTTTGCACCTTAGTTGTCTTCTGTCTATTCCTAGTCATGTTCAGGAAGCCCTTGAAGATCCTAAGTGGAAATCTACCATGATAGAAGAAATGAAGGCTTGCCAGAAGAACTCTACTTGGGAGATGGTTGAACTTCCCCTGGGAAAGAAGACAATAGGATGTAAGTGGGATTTTTCAGTGAAATACAAGCCAGATGGGACAATTGACAGATACAAAGCTAGGTTGGTTGACAAAGGATACACTCAGACTTATGGAATTGACTACCAAGATACTTTTGCTCCTGTGGCCAAGATGAGCACGGTTAGAGTCATACTCTCTTGCAGTCAATCTGGACTGGTCAATAAAACAATTTGACGTACAAAATGCCTTTCTTCATGGTGATCTGTTAGAAGAGGTGTATATGGATCCTCCTCCGGAATTTACTCCAAAATTAGGCAAAGTATGTAGACTAAAAAAGGCCTTGTATGGATTAAAGCAGTCACCAAGAGCATGGTTTGGCAGGTTGAGTTATGCTATGAAGGAGTTTAGCTATAAACAGGCTATGGCAGATCACACTCTTTTCTGTAAGAGAGATGGTGATGATATTACTTTGCTTATTGTTTATGTTGATGACATGATTGTTACAGGTAGCAGCTCTAAAGAAATGGAGAACCTCCAGAGACATTTGGCCAAAGAATTTGAAATGGACTTGGGAACTCTGAAATATTTTTTGGGCATTGAGGTTTCTCGGTCCAAGCACGGACTTTTCCTCTCACAACGGAAGTATACATTGGACCTCTTGATTGAGACTGGTAACTCTGCTTGTGAACCTGTAAATACTCCTATTGAAGTAAACCACAGCCTGTCAATCTATCCCGATCAGATTCCAACAAATAAAGAAAGATATCAGAGACTAGTGGAGAAGTTGATCTATCTAACCCACACAAGACCTGATATATCTTATGCAATTAGCGTTGTGAGTCAATTCATGCATAACCCGAGCAATCAACACGAGTGCAGTGAATCGTATTCTAGCCTACCTGAAGTCTTCCCCGGGTAAAGGAATTTTGTTCTCCAAACATGGACATCTAGACATTCAGGGATACACAAACTCTGACTTTGCAGGTTCCAAATTGGAAAAGAAGTCCACGTCTGGATATGTGTCATTTGTAGGAGGCAATTTGGTGACCTAGAGGGGCAAGAAACAAAGTGTGGTCTCAATGCAGAAGTTGAATATCGTGCTCTTCATCATGCAATCACAGAACTTACTTGGCTAAGAATTCTTTTAAGCGAGATTGGATTTGATCCTAAGAAGCCAATGGTACTCTTTTGTGATAACACAGCGGCTATTGAGATTGCAAACAATCCGGTACAGCATGATAGAACTAAGCATATTGAGCTTAACAGGAACTACATCAAGGAGAACTTAGATTCTGGCAAAATAAAGATTCCCTACATCAAGAGTGTAGATCAATTGGCAGACATAATGACCCATGTTGTTGCTAGCGGTCCCTTTTGTGCTTCATTATCCAAGTTGGGCATGAGTTATATCTATGCACCAACTTGAGGGGGAGAATTGGCGTAAAATCAGCACATATTCAATATTATTCTAATTGATTTTGTTTCCTTTATGAGCTAGAATTAGTTGTCTGATTTATTTTTTAATTGATTGTACAAATTGTATAGTTGACTATCTAAAAATAGCCACATGTATCCTGTATTTATACCCCTAAGATATATGAAATCAGTCATTCAGCCAAGTTATCATTTGCACGCATAATTTATAGCTTTAGTTTATTCGTTATATTAACGTCAACACTCATATGCGTTTTAAACCAAAATTCTAAAATATATAGATATATATGCATACGTATAATATCAATTTTATCATTCAGAATATAACGAGTCAGAACAAACTACTTTTATTTTCTTCAGCAAAAAAGAAAAGAAAAAAAAACTATTTTTATTCAAGTGGATAAGTATCTACATAAAAATCAAACAATCTAAAAATAAACCTGAACGTAAATTTTAAATACGCCTAAAAAGGAAGTATTTTAAAAAGAAATCTAAGGGGAAAAAAATGTTTTTTTTTTCTTTTCATTTGTCACTATTGAGAAGTAAGTTTTTTCTGTTAGAAGTTTAGTTTGAATAATTTCCCAAATTCTGTCGGCCATCTGTTTTACAATCTGCTAACAAAAGTAGAGTTTACCAAACATCCTCTTAATAATTAATCTCATACCTCGTCTTTAGCATTATACTTGTAGAAGAAACTTCATAAAATTATTTTGGGAAGAGAAAGGTGATAAAAAGAAAATCAGAATTTACTAGGTCCTGATCAAGTTTAGTAAAAAGACATGACAAAGATAACAATCAAAGGCCACACTGGAAAAACTCGTGACAATACCTGTTTCCGTTAACAATCATGAGGGCCTCTTCTAGGCTGTCAGCCTGTTTGTCGCAAGACAGAAGGAAGTTTTGTAATCAACTTTTGGCTTGCACCATAAAATGATGAAATAACGTACTGACACATGAGAGAGAGAGAGAGAGAATAGCAATTACCTGCATACATAGAAGAACAGGTCCTGAAATCTCGTCCTGCTTAACACAAGATACAATGCTGTCAACACTATGCCAATACCTTATATTCAATTTTTTTTCCACTAAGAATCATAAACAACCAAGCCCATTCATCATGAAAATTTAAAGGTGCGGGAAATGTGGGGAACAAAAAAAAAAAGGTACCTTATAGCAATCCATGTTGGTTGCTACATCACACAAGATTGTTGGACCAACAAAATTCCCATTCTCATATCCTGGAACCTACGAAGTAAAAGATAAATAAGTAACAGAAGAAAGCAAACTCTGAATCTAGGGAAACCCGATAGAATATGAAGAGAAAATAGAACCAAGACATGAAATAGAGCCACAAGAGAGAGAAACAGAACCAAGAAGAGGAAACACATGATTCTAAAGAGAAAACAAAAACTCAACAGAAGAAAAACCAATAATCTCTATTTGCATTCATTAATCAATCTCTCAATTCAAATTACAGGCTGCTATATTTACAAACAGACCAAATAACAAACTAGGAAACTAAATCACAAGAAATAAAGAAACGAGGTAATGGGAAACTTCCTTTTTTTATTATAAGAAATGAAAAAATTTAATTGACAAAAATGAAAACGTGTACATCAGGGGTCAAGTAGTCCACCAAAACAACAATAACACCTAAAGAATACAAATCATTGTAAAATTTGAGCCCAGCCCCTCAATAAATCAGAGAAAGAAAACGATGTTATGCCTTTTACTTGAGAAATCCATAAAGCAACCCAAAACTTAATTCTCTCCCAAACTTCATTAATATCTCCCTCTAAATCGTCAAAAGTCCTATTATTCCTCTCAAGCCACAAAGCCCAAGCGACCAAGAGTACTGCAATATTCCAAAGCTTCTTGACGATTTTGCTCCTTTCAAACAAGAGGTAACCATTAAAAATATCACCCATCGGTGCAATGAAGGAAAAGATGGTCAAGTGTCTTGCTAGTGTTTCTGGAACGAACTCACTCAACCTCACCTCCTCTAAGCTCTAAAAACCCCAATAACTCCAGAACCTCTCCCAATTCTCTTTGGCTAGGATCCCTCCTAAAATGAAGATTCCAAGGCACGTTATTTTTAGCGTTCAAATTGAAAAATGAGGAAATTGATGCATTCTTAAGTGGCGAAATTTGGAAACCTATTACCCACCCACACATCCTCCCAAAATCTCCCTCTTCTCCCATTCCCCACCTTCATCTTGATGTGGACCGAAAACTCATTCTGCGAGGCTTGAAGAGCTTTCCAAGGGCATCTAAACATGACTCTTGCCCCCTCCCTAAACAACCACCCACTAAAACCATGCCATATTTTATCACTCAGGTGCCAAAGTGAGTTAATCTCTCTTGGAAATCTCCAAAGCCATTTTCAAAGAAGAGCCTTATTACGAAGAACTAAATTGCCAAATCCCAACCCACCTTTCTCTTTTGGCTTATAAACCTCCTCTCACGCAACAAGGTGATCTGAATTTTCCTCCTCATATCCTCCCCAAGGGAAATCTCTCATCATCTTTTCAATACCGTCGCTACTCTCTAAGGAATTCTAAAAATTGACACAAAATAAATCATTAAAGTTGATAATACCAATCTAATTAGAGTCAATCCCCCACAAGATAATAAATTATCTTTTCCACCCATCAAGTCTTCTTGCTACTTTCGAGACAACCGGTTCCTGAAAGGACATCTTCCGAGGATTCCCTCCAAGTGGAACACCCAAATATTTGATTGGCCAAGCATCTACCGAACATCCTACAAGACCAACCAATCTTTCCACTTCCTCCCCTTCTATTTTAAAGCCCAAAATGAAGCTCTTTCCAAGGTTGATTTTTAATCCAGATACAAAGAAAAAATGTCTAGGATAATTATTAAAGTATGAAGATTGGATTCCTCCCTTTCCAAGAAGAATAGGGTATCATCCACAAATTGTAAATGGGAGATTTTTGTTCTCTCCCCCCAACAGTCAAGCACTGCAAATTCTTTATCTACAAATCTTCCCAAAACATCTGCCACTTGCATGAATAGAAAAGGAGACAGTGGATCCCCTCATCTTAGCACTCTTGAACCCCTGAATTTCCCCCTTGGCCTAACAGTTATCATAACCGAGAATGATACCGAAAACAAGCAACCTCTAGTCCACCTCCATCTGACACCAAAACCTTTTTTTTCTAAGACATAATCCAAGAAGCCCCAGTCTACATGGTCGTATGCCTTTTTAAAATCAATTTTAAATACAACCCCTTGCTTCCCTCCCGCCCGATAGTCTTCAATTACCTCATTAGCAACAAGAACAACATCTAAAATCTGCTAACAAAAGCCTCGAGGCTCCGAAATTGTGCTCTCCATGATATTCTTTAACCAGGAGACAAACCTCGAAAAAATTATCTTGTACAAAGTAGTGAACTTGAAAAAAAAAGGTTTTTCGGGAATAATCAATCTTTTCATTTAGATTGTTCTCTTTATAGAGTTTATAGCTTATACAAATCCTACATAACAGGAAACTAAATCACTAATCACTAATTCTAGGGAAAGAATAATTCCTAACAATTACTTTCCTAAAATACAAAGATTGACAACTAATTAGCTAATTTACAGCTGTACAAGATTATTTCCACATTAGTTTTGATTTTCCAACACTCCCCCTCAAGCTGGCTTAAAGATATCTTCCATAGCCAGCTTGCCAACTAGAAAATCGAACTGCCTCTTGTGTAGTCCTTTAGTGAAGACATCGGCCACTTGTTCCTCAGTAGGAATATAGGACATACAAACTGATCCATTGTCGATCTTCTCTTTGATGAAGTGCTTACCTACTTCAACATGTTTTGTGCGGTCATGGAGGACTGGATTGTGAGCTATTGCAACTGCTGCCTTGTTGTCGCAGTACAACTTCATAGGTGTAGAATATTGTAGGATAATATTTACAGCTGTCAATTTGATGATTAGTGTCCTAGCTGTCAGATTTGAGGATTAATGTCCTAGGATATTGCTGAGATTATAGGCTGATTTGATGCTTTCCTGATTATGGGCTGATTTGATGCTTTCTTGATTATGGGCTGATTTGATGCTTTCCTGATTTCTAGCAATTACTATTATCTAGAACATTTGTTAGGAGAATTGTTAGGATTTTCTAGATGAATAATCTCCTATAAAAGGGGCTGTATTGTATGTTAATATTCAGAGGAATAAACAATAAAAACTTTTCTCAATTTCCTCATGGTATCCGAGCCACTCTTGGAGGCCTAAAAAAAAAAATTTCCTTATGGTGAAATACGAGATGGCTACAGAAAGAGTTAGCTCTTCTTCCACCACCTCTGATGTTACCTCTCACCATGAATCCACGGTTTCCAACTCCAGTGGAATGGCAGAGGGAAGTCAAGTCCTTATCACAGGACACAAACTCAATGGGAACAATTATCTCCAATGGTCCCAATCTGTTATGATGTTCATATGTGGCAAAGGAAAGGACGACTACTTATCAGGTGCAGCAGCCCCTCCAAAGGCAGATGACCCAAGATTCAAAGCTGGAAATCAGAAAACAGTATGGTTATGTCATGGTTGATTAATTCCATGACTAACGAAATAGAAGAAAATTTTCTTCTCTATAAGACAGCAAGAGAAATCTGGGAAGCAGTGAGGGAAACTTATTCAAATAAGGAGAATACCTTGGAGCTGTTTGAGATAGAAGGCATCCTACATGATCTGCGGCAAGGAGACTTCATAGTGACCTAGTATTTCAACACCCTTACACGCTATTGGCAGCAAGTAGATATGCATGAAGAGCTTTCATGGAGTTGCCCTGAAGACGGAGCCAGGTATAGGCAAATTGTTGAAAAGAAAAGAGTATACAAATTCCTATTTGGGCTCAACAAAAATCTTGATGAAGTTCAAGGTAGAATTCAGGGGATGAGACCACAACTCAGTCTTCGAGAAGTTTTTTCAGAAGTTCGGAGAGAAGAAAGCAGAAAAAAGGTGATGCTGGGAACACAAACTGTCACACCTCAAGTGGAGAATTCTGCCCTTGCTGTTCGTGGCCCTCAGAATCAAGGCACTGACAATCAGCAGAAGAAGGAACGACCTTTTTGTGAACATTGCCGCAAGCTTGGTCACACCAAGGAGACATGTTGGAAGATTTATGGAAAACCAACGGATTTGAGCACTCACGCCCACAGAACAGAGGCAACACTGCAATCAGAGAAGAAACAGCCGAGTCCAACCTTTTTAGCAAGGAGCAGCTTGAAATTCTAAGGCAACTAATCAAGGAGTCACAAGCAGCCGATTCAACCATGACAATTGGAACCAGATCCTTAGCGCAGAAAGGTAATTCCAAAGGTGCCCTAAGCGCTAGAAAAGATAATTTGAATTCATGGATCGTTGATTCAGGAGCTACTGATCACATGACTAGAGATAGAGAGGCTCTAACAAACTTCATCCCATGTCATGAGAACATAACAGTCAACATAGCATACGGATCACTCTCTAAAGTGATTAGAACCAGTTCAGTACAAATTTCAAAAGACCTAACACTCAACTCTGTCCTTCTAGTACCTCAATTGAACTGCAATTTACTATCAGTGAGTAAACTCACTCGGGATCTCAATTGTGTCACTAAATTTTCCTCAAATTCTTGTGAATTTCAGGTTTTGGATTCGCGGAAGATGATTGGCAATGCTAAGGAGTGCTTGGGGCTCTATTTACTTGAGGCAAATGATTCTTCTAAAAGGAAAGGTTATAATACTGGTTGTTTAGTGTCTGTGAGTCATGATTCAACTCCTGTTTTTCAAAAAAGGGACAATCCTATTATGATATGGCACTATAGGCTAGGACATCCAAATTTTATGTATCTCAAGAAACTTTTTCCGTCACTTTTCAATAATAAAAGTCCGAATGAATTTCATTGTGAAATTTGTCAATTTGCAAAGCATGTTCGAAGTCCTTATCCTAACCTATCATACAAAGAATCACAACCTTTTTCATTAATCCACAGCGATGTGTGGGGACCGTCTAGGATAAAAAATATCACTGGATCTCGTTGGTTTATAACGTTTATAGATGATCACACTAGACTTACATGGGTTTTCCTAACGAAAGAAAAATCAGAGGCAGGTCCGATATTTCAAAAATTCAACACCATGATTCAAACTCAATTCCAAACCAAAATACAGATTTTGAAAACGGACAATGCAAAGGAATATTTTGCTTCGATTCTTGGTGAATACCTAATAAGTCAAGGAATAGTTCATCTAAGCTCCTGTGTTGATACACCTCAACAAAATGGTGTTGCCGAAAGAAAAAACAGACATCTCCTTGAAGTAGCCCGATCCCTCATGTTATCTACACATGTACCTAAACAATTTTGGGGGGAAGCCATACTCACCGCCACCTACCTCATAAACAGAATGCCCTCTCGAGTTCTAAAATTCCAGACCCCGTGTCAAACCCTACTCAACATATCCAACCACACATCTCATATCCTCCATCCCTCTCAAAATATTTGGCTGCTCTGCTTTTGTACATATTCATAGTCAACACCGAGGAAAACTTGATCCGAGAGCCATTAAATGCATTTTCTTGGGGTATTCCTCTTTTCAAAAAGGATACAAATGTTATTCTCCAACTACAAAGAAATTTTATAACTCCATGGATGTTACGTTCTTTGAACACCAGTCATATTATCCCAAATCTAACATTCAGGGGGAGAGTAATTTCACACAAGAATGTCAACTTTGGGATGTCATTACAGAGACCAGCGATTTAGATATTCCCCGCACTTCATCAAATCCAGTCAATACCCAGATTGAAACTGTCCCTATCTAACAAGATGAACTCATGATCTCAAACCTTGTTGATTCACTTGAAGCATCTAAACCTTCACATATTTCTTCTTCAACCAATGTTCAGCCAAGTGAAATTCCTAGTCTCCGTTCCCCAGACGCTACTCAAGCCAAACACAACAAAGACCTTATCACTTATTCTAGAAGAAAAAGGAACCAAAGGGAGATAGAGCACCAAGTACCACTTATGCAGATCCAAGAATTGGAACCGGATTCAAGATCAAAAGATCCACAAGGCGAGTCCTCCAATGATAGTAATCTTCCTATTGCAATAAGAAAGGGTGTTAGAGAATGTACAAAGCATCCAATCTATAACTTTGTGTCATATCAAGGGCTTTCTAATAAGTACAGGGCATTTGTGGCAAGTTTGGATCAAACATAGATTCCTAACTCCATACAAGAAGCTCTCACAATACCAAAATGGAAGGCTGCTGTTGAAGAAGAAATCCGAGCATTAGAGAAAAATGGAACATAGAAGATCACTGAGCTACCACCTAGAAAACGACCTGTAGGATGCAAATGGGTCTTCACAATTAAATACAAAGAAGATGGAAGTGTTGATCGATTCAAGGCTCGACTTGTTGCAAAAGGTTTCACACAATCCTATGGAATTGATTATGAAGAAACCTTCGCTCCTGTAGCCAAATTGAATACTGTCCGAGTTCTCCTATCTCTAGCAGCAAATCTTGACTGGCCACTTCATCAATTAGATGTCAAAAATGCTTTCCTTAATGGAGACCTGACAGAAGAAGTCTATATGAGCATTCCTCCTGGATTTGAAACACAAGCAACAATCAACAAAGTTTGTCGACTAAAGCAATCCTTGTACGGACTCAAACAATCTCCAAGAGCCTGGTTTGACAGATTCACAAGAGTAATCAAGCAGTATGGATATCTACAATGTCAGACAGATCACACCCTCTTTGTTAAACATTCATCTGAAGGAAGAATTACCATTCTTATGATATTATTTTAACAGGAGATCATATGCAGGAGATAAGCACACTCAAAAGCCTACTAGCCAAAGAATTTGAAATCAAAGATCTGGGAAACCTCAGGTACTTTCTTGGAATGGAAATAGCTCGGTCAAAAGCAGGAATCTCAGTTTCTCAAAGCAAATATGTTCTGGATCTTCTAAAACTAGAATGATCGGATGCAAGCCAGCTGACACTCCCATGGACTCAACAATTAAATTAGGAACCAAAGAAGACTGTGCACCAGTAGATAAAGGCAGATATCAAAGACTTGTGGGAAAACTTATATATTTACCTCACACAAGACCAGACATTGGTTTTTCTGTTAGTGCAGTGAGTCAATTCATGAACAATCCGAATGAAGAACACATGGAGGCAGTTTACAGGATCCTGAGGTATTTAAAACTGACACCAGGAAAGGGCTTGTATTTCAAGAAATCAACAGACAAAGGTATAAAATTATACAGTGATGCTGATTGCGCAGGATCAGTAACAGATCGAAGATCAACTTCTGGCTATTGCACATTTGTATGGGGAAACCTAGTCACATGGCGTAGCAAGAAATAGTCTGTTGTGTCAAGAAGCAGTGCAGAAGCCGAATTTAGAGCAATGGCACATGGTATATGTGAAGGAATATGGCTGCGAAGACTTTTAAAGGAGTTAAGGATTGAAGTTGAAGAACCTATGAAGATGTTTTGCGACAATCAGTCAGCTATAAGCATCGCGAAGAATCCTGTGCATCACGATAGGACGAAGCATGTAGAGATCGATCGACATTTCATAAAGGAAAAGATCGAAGAAGGAGTAGTCAAGTTACTACATCAGCCAACCAGTCTTCAGATAGCTGACATCCTCACCAAGGCTCTACCAAGAAAGAACTTTGAAGATTTAAACTCCAAGCTAGGCTTAATTAACATTTACAGCCAAGCTTGAGGGGGAGTGTAGAATATTGTAGGATAATATTTACAGCTGTCAATTTGATGATTAGTGTCTTAGCTGTCAGATTTGAGGATTAGTGTCCTAGGATATTGCTGAGATTATGGGCTGATTTGATGCTTTCCTGATTATGGGCTGATTTGATGCTTTCTTGATTATGGGCTGATTTGATGCTTTTCTGATTTCTAGCAATTACTATTATCTAGGAGATTTGTTAGGAGAATTGTTAGGATTTTCTAGATGAATAATCTCCTATAAAAGGGGTTGTATTGTATGTTAATATTTAGAGGAATAAACAATAAAAACTTTTCTCAATTTCCTCAATAGGAGATGAATCTGTCGCTTTTAATTCTTCTATTAATCTTCTTAGCCACATAATCTCACAAATACCACGAGCTACAGCGCTGAATTCAGCCTCAGCACTACTGCTAGCAACCACGTTTTGTTTTTCACTTCGCCACGTAACCAAGTTACCACCTACAAATGAACAATATCCAGAAGTAGACCTACGATCTACTATGCTTCCAGCCCATTCTGCATCAGTATAGGCTTCAACTTGCAGGTGTCCTCTTGACTTAAAGAGAAGTCCTTTACCTGACGTCCCCTTTAGATACCTTAGGATCCTGTAAACAGCTTCAAAATGTTCCGACCTTGGTGCATGCATAAACTAACCAACCATACTTACAGAGAATGCTATGTCCGGCCGTGTGTGGGATAGATAAATTAACCTCCCAACAAGTCTTTGATACCTCTCCCGATCCTTCACATCCTCAGCTTTTGTAGGCTGCAGTTTTACATTAGGTTCTATAGGTGTTTCTGCGGGCTTACATCCTAACACACCTGTCTCTTCAAGGAGATCAAGAACATACTTTCGCTGATTTACAAAGATACCTTTTTTAGATCTTGCGAACTCCATCCCAAGAAAGTACTTTAATGCCCCCAGGTCCTTGATCTCAAATTCCATAGCAAGTCTTCTTTTCAGCTTCTCTAGTTCATTATAATCATCCCCAGTTAACACAATGTCATCAACATACACAATTAAGATGGCTACTTTATCTTTACTTGAATGTTTGTAGAACATCGTGTGATCAGCTTGACTTTTGAGCATAGCCATAACGCTTTATTACCTTGCCAAAGCGCTCAAACCAAGCTCTAGGTGACTGCTTGAGTCCAAACAAGGACTTCTTCAATTTGCACACTTTCCCAATTCCAAAACATCCTTCGAAACCTGGTGGTGGACTCATATATACCTCCTCCTCTAGATCTCCATTAATAAAGGCATTTTTAACATCCAATTGATGTAAAGGCCAATTGGAGTTTACTGCAAGAGACAGCAACACTCTAACTGAGTTTATTTTAGCTACTGGGACAAAAGTCTCTTGATAGTCTATCCCATAGGTTTGGTGAAACCTTTCGCCACAAGCCTTGCTTTGTATCTCTCAACACTTCCATCTCCCCTATACTTTATCGTAAACACCCATTTGCACCCTACAACTTTTTTTTCTCTTGGCAGCTCTACAACCTCCTTAGTACCATTCTTCCTTAAGGCATTCATTTCCTCAAGTACTGCCAATTTCCAGCTCGGTTCATCTAGTGCTTCCTGAATATTTCTAGGTACCACAAGTTTTGAAATATTTGCAGTGAATGCTCTATGATTGTCAGAAAGGTTATGGTAGGAAATGTACTTGGCAATGGGATGTTTGGTACATGTTCTGGTTCCCTTTCTAAGAGCAATGGGGAGATCAAGATCAAGGTTATGTTCAGGAACAATAGGAGATGAACCTGAATCAGGTTCGGGCACGGTATTTTCTAGGCAAGGATTCAAGTGTGACGGTAGACCCAAATCAATATCAGGAGAAGAAAAATGTACAGGAGCAGGAATAGGAGAGGAATTTCCTGAGAAATTTGGAGAGCCATCACCCAGGGCTTCCGGTTGATCATGTGCTGGGATGATTAGACCGGTCTTTACTTCTTCCAAGGATCTTTTTCCTCGAATAAACCACAAGCTGAAGATTGTTTCTATTTTTTTCCATTCGTAGTATTTCTTTTTCTGACAAACCAATTTCAGGTTCGGCTTTAAAAGGCTTAGTTTCACTGTTTTTTATCTCAAGAGAAAGATCAAGGATTGTGCTAGGCAAGGGTTCAGTAACTTCCCAAAAATTTGGTTCAACTAATTTCTCCCCCTGAATTAAATTTTTTGTAAAAAATCGGACATTTTCCATAAAGGAAACATCCATAGTGGTGTGAAAACGTTTTGTAAGAGGATTAAAGCATGTGTAACCCTTTTTATTGGAAGTATATCCCACAAAAACACATTTTTCTGCTCTTGGATCTAACTTAGATCTTGATATTTTTGGAACATGCACATATGCCGTGCAACCAAATATTTTCGAGGGTAGGTCAGAATTGATTCTAGAATCTGGAAATACCTTTTTTAGAGAGTCCAAAGGGGTGGAATATTGCAGAGCTATTGTTGGCATCCTGTTGATGAGATATGAAGCAGTTAATATAGCATCCCCCCATAAGTATATTGGAACGTTCATGCCATTTTATTACTAGGTAATTCATCCTTGAAATAATAGAGACCATCGATCATCCTAGCACTGCCAATCGTCTTCCCCGAGCTCCGGTCCTAAAAGATACAATGGGAATCATAGAAAACAACACGACAATTAGAATCTATAGATAATTTGCAAACAGACAAGAGATTACAAGCCAGCTTGGGAACATGAAGAACAGATTTAAGATCTATTCCCTCAGAGATTTTTATTCGGCCATTTCCTGCAATTGATGAGAAGTTACCATCTGCTATCCTAACCTTTTTATGCCCAGGACATGGTGAATAGGATTCAAACATATTGAGGAATTGGTCATGTGGTCAGATGCTCAAGAATCGATAATCCATGGAGCAAATTTAAAAGGACAGGATAGAGCATAAAATTTATTACCTGTGCCACAGAAACACTAGGAATACAGATGTCGAGTTGGATTTCAGCAGTGCCAAGAGATTCTCCATCTGCTCCTTGGTGAGAGAGTTGAAAGAGTTGGTGTCGGCCTCATTAGCAATAGGGATGGCCCTGCTAGTTTTTTCTCCTGTCTTTCCCTTCCAATTTGCAGGTTTCCCATGGAGTTTCCAACAGTACTCAAGTATGACGGGGCTTGTTACAAAAATCACCACACTCGAGGTTTTTCATCAGGTTTGTGCTGAAAACCAGAATCAGCTGAGGCTTTGCTATGACCTCCACCCGTGGTATATAAGGCTGAACCTTCAATAGCACTTCCAAATCGCTTCTTGCCCAGCATCACATTCCTTCGACTTTCCTCTCTCCTCACTTCTGAGAAAACCTCACCAATTAAAGGTAGGGGTTGCCTCCCAATAATTCTCCCCCTCACCTCATCAAACTCGACAATAAAACTAGCCAAGAACTTGAAAATCCGACTGTCCTCCACTGTCTTTTTATGATGATGTGCATCCTCGGTAGATTTCCACTCATAAGTGTTGAAGAGGTCAAGGTCTTGCCAAATCTGCTTCAAGGAATTGAAGTCCTTTGTGACACTGTCCTCCCCTTGTCGCATCTCACCGAGTTTGAGGGATAACTCAAAAATTTGCGATTGATTCCCAAGGTCTGAATACATCTGATTTACATACTCCCAAAGCTCTTGTGCTGTTGGATAGCACATGTAATTAGAGCTAATGTCTTCCTCCATAGAATTCACAAGCCATGTCATCACCATAGAATTCACAAGCCATGTCATCACCATAGAATTCTCAGCATCCCATGTAGCATAACTTGGATCGTCCACTGCAGGAGCCTTCTTTTCACTGTCAAGTAGCCCATCTTTCCACGTCCTCTGATGTACATCCGGACTCATTGAGACCATCTTAGAAAATTGTCACCATTCAAGAGAATTGTGGTGATCTGGACAGAGGGAGATTCTGTGGTGGCATTATTTATTTTTGAAGATTCAGTGGTAATGGGATTATTCAGAGAAGGTTGGGGAACAGTAGTGGACTCGTTTGAAGTTTTAGACATGGTTTCAAAAGCAAGAACAGAAAGAGAGGAAGGAGGATTTCAGCAACTCTGATACGAACTTGAAAAAAAAAAGGTTTTTCGGGAATAATTAATCTTTTCATTTAGATTGTTCTCTTTATAGAGTTTACAGCCTATACAAATCCTACATAACAGGAAACAAAATCACTAATCACTAATTCTAGGGAAAGAATAATTCCTAACAATTACTTTCCTAAAATACAAAGATTGACAATTAATTAGCTAATTTACAGCTGTACAAGATTATTTCCACATTAGTTTTGATTTTCCAACAAGTGACAACGCTAATAGGCCTGAAATCAATGATTTTACACTAAGTTAAGTTTCTTAGGTATTAGGGAAATGAAAGTCTCATTGGTAATTCCAGAAACCACACCATAAGCATAGAACTCCTTAAGAACCTCGATGAGCTTGTCTTTTACCACCTCCCAAGAAGATTGTAAATAAGACATCGAATCCCCCTCCGATTTCGGAGATTTGTTACCATCCCATTCAAAAATCGCCCTTTGAACTTTGTGCACTAAAGGTTTCCCCAACTCGGCCACGTCATCCTCAAAAATTCAATTCTATTCAACTCCTATTCCTTTGAAAAGACACCTGAAGTACATAAATACCTAAAAAACCAGTAATTTCCTCCACTGTATCTTCTTCTCTTTCGATGATCCTGCCATCCAAAGCTTCAAATTTGGAGACCATGTTTTTTGCTTTCCTTGCACTCAATATCTTATGAAACAGTTTAGTGTTGGCATCTCCCTCCTTGGTCCAAGTAAATTTTGACTTCAAGTTAATTACCCTTTCCTCTCAAAATCTTCTCACTCAACTCTGTTTTGACACACTCTTTCCTCTAACCTAATAACACATATCTCTAATTTATTATAAACTAACTAATATCATAACATCCATCATTTTTGTTGGGAAATTTGGATCACCAATCTCCCAAGTAGGATCCTCCTTTGCAAAATATCAAAAACAAAAGAGAAATTAAAAAATACAACACAAGGATTTACGTAGAAAACTCCAAAACCAAAGAATAACCAAGGTCGTTGTCCAAGACAACCAAAGAAAAATTCACTTTGTGGAAAATGTCACAACCACTCTCAATAATTTTCCTCACACCAAAACCCAATTACATTCAAAAAATTGCTCACTCAATTTTCTCTATATGGAATGCCCAAAACGACATGTCGTTTTTTTGGCAAGGAAAATAAAAAAAAAATCCACAAAAATTTTTATTATTTTTTTTTTTGGTTTTTTTAATTTGGGTATCTTAGAAAATTGTTTTTTTTTTAATAAATCTAAAATTAATTATAATGAAATCCAAAATTTTATTATTTATGGTTAAATACAATTTTAGAAATTAATTTTAGATATGGTATTGAATTTATGCATAATTTAATTTTGCATGTATTCTTTAGTTGTTATTTTTAATACATGCAAATTCATGAATATTTTATGTATGAAAATTAAATGTTTTGAGTAATTTGTACAATTTTAATTAATTTAAAAGTAGCCATAGCATCTTAGATTATATTAAAATTATACATTAAGTTTTTTCAAATCATATTTAGTTAAACGGGCATTAATTGTGACTCATTATGTTTAGTATAATGAAATTTATCCAACAGGAAATTTTATTACATTAAATACGATTAGTTAGAATGAAATATTAAACTATTTTCTTAATTTGCCCATAGGGATTAGGAAGTGGAATATGGTTTAATAGTTTCATCATATGGTTGTACTTGAATCAATTTGAATTAGAAACTTAGCCCACAGGCAATTTTTATGTCATATGATTCATAATTTTTGTTGCATGATTTACGTTGATAAAACATAACATATAGTTATTAGCTTCAAATTTTGTGACATGACCATGTATGTTTGTATTGCAGTAATTCAACCTGTTAATTTATCTTATATGAATGTGATATTGCCGAACTTAAAGGTGATAATTATAAAGTCTGGAAGAAGAAGATTCTCCTTTATTTGAGGTGGATGGACATTGACTATGCCATAAAGAAAGATGAACCGTCCTCTATTACTGAGACCAGCACTCCAGATAATGTTAGTCGATATGAAAAATGGGAGCGATCCAATCGTCTTTTAGTTATGTTCATAAAGACTAATATCTCTGCTGGGATTAGGGGTTCGATTGATCAATATGACAATGTCTGAGCACTACTGAAGGCTCTTGATGAGCAATTTGAGTCTTCAGATAAGGCATTGGCAAGCACCTTGATAATGCAGTTTTCATCCTTGTAACTTACCAGTATAAAAGGCGTGCGGGGAGCATATCAGGCGCATGTGGGACATTGCAGCTCAATTGAAGACGCTTGAGGTTGAGATGTCTGATTCGATCCTGGTACATTACAGCTTGAGGTTGAGATGTCTGATTCGATCCTGGTACATTACATTCTGAATACTCTACCCTCTGAGTATGGTCTCTTTAAGATCTCCTATAACACATAAGGACAAATGGTCAATAAATGAGCTATTAGCCATGTGTGTTCAGGAGGAGGAAAGACTCATCATAGAAGAGGGAGAGATTAAATTAGGCAACCCAGGTAAAAAGAAAAATCAGACCAAGCAAAAGGGGAAAGATAAGGTTCCTGCCCAGTCGGAAATTAAGGAGTTCAAGTACTTTTTTTGTAAGAAGAAGGGGCACGTAAAGAATGACTGCTCCAAATTCTGGAAATGGCTTGATAAGAAAGGTACTCAACTCTCACTTGTCTGTTATGAATCCAATATGATTGATGTTAATTATAACACATGGTGGATTGACTCTGGTTCTACAATCCATGTTACCAATTCCCTGCAAGGACTACAAAACCTGCAGAAGCCAGTGAGAAGTGAGCAAAGCATCTATTATGGAAATAAGATGCGCTCACATGTGAAGGCTATAGTAACATGTAAACTAGTCTTAAGTAGTGGCTTTATTTGGTATTTGGAAAAAACATTCTATATTCTTAGTTTTTTTAGAAATTTAATTTCAGTTTCCAGACTTGTATCAGTTGGATATTCCTTTAAATTTTCTAAACCTTCCGCAATTTTAGAAAGATGGTGTATTTCTGAATAGAACTGCACAGGCTTAGGGACCTCTTACATGATATTTATAGACACCCACCATCAGAATGTGTTACCATCAAGAAGTATCTCTAAAACAAAGCCTTCTTACCAAAGCATTACCCCAACCCATATTGAGGAACAAAATGCCACCATAATATTTTACATGCTTAAAAGATTTTTACTTCTTCTTAGGATGCTAAACAACTAAGAGTGATGGAGTATTTATATTTGTTAATCCTTCCCCTTCCTTCTAACATTCACATTGATAGCCCGCCATCCTTGACGTTTACACCAGTAGCACACCGTTCTTAACGTTCACATTGATATCCTACCGTTCTTAATGTTTACAGTAATAACACACCATCATTGACGTTTACACTAGTAACACACCATTCTTGACAATCACATTGGTAGCCTACTGTTCTTGACATTCACATTGGTAGCCTTCATTCTTGACCATTTATTTTTAATCAACTTTCAACATTCTCCACCTTGATTAAAAGGTAAATAAACATAGCTTTCAACCGCTTCAACACTGTTTAAACCAACAGTCATAATTCTCAGCACAGAGAATTATCATACTCCACCATAAAGAGCACACACATTTAGAATCAACCATTTTAAGAATTTCACTTCCGCACATGTCTAATAAAGCTGATGAAAAAATTATGGTGCAACTTTCATGTTTAGCTTTTCCAGAAGTTCATTAGCCATCAACATAAATTTCACCATACACCTTGCATTAGCAGCTATAGATAACCCATCCCCTTAGTTGTTTGGCATCCCAAGGAGAAGAAAAAATCTCTTAAGCATGTAGAATATTGTGGGGGCATTTAGCTCTTCAATATGGGTACGGGTAATGCTTTGGTAAGGTGTTTTCATGGATAATGTATCCAATCCCATAGAGAAAAAATTGAGCGAGCAATTTTTTGGGTCTAATTGAGTTTTAGATGTGAGGAAAATTACCGAGTGTGGTTATAACAAATTTCCATATAATGAATTTTTCTCTGGTTGTCTGTAACGACAGTGATTTTTCTCCGGTTCATGAATTTTCTACGCAAATCCTTGTATTGTATTTTTAATTTCTTTATTGTTCTTTGATATTTTGCAAAGGAGGACACTGGGAGGGAATTTTGTGATCCAAATTTCCCAACAAGTGATATCGGAGCCTTGATTCCTTGGTGTACCATAATTCTAGTGGTGGACCTAGAAGTTTTTGCAAAGTTACATTCATATGAATGGTGAAATCCATATGTGAATAGTGAATTATTATTGGAAGGTACAATGACACTATTCAAGAATACAATGGTACTGTTCACCAGTGCAATTCGTAGAAAAAACTTGGACGATCCAAAGAAACCAGATCTGAAATACAAAGCAGACATGTAAGATTGTTTCAAGCTGTGTTGAGTTTGAAGTGGAGAAATTTGATAAGTAGATTGATATTGATTTGTGGTGAGTTCAAGTTAACGGTAAATCAATCTGGATTACACAAGGATTTGATGGTGTGTACGATCTAGGCACCTCAAAGAAATTGTCAAAAGGTGGAGCAGGCTTGGCAAATTTCTCCATAGTAAATGGATATGCTAATACTGTCACCAACACTGAGTCTCTTTTCTCCATAAGAGACTCTGATGATCCTTTTGACATGTTCAAATCTCGAAGTTGTCATGAAAGAGGATATGATATTGTTAGTGGGTCTACAAGTTTGCACACGGGCATTGGTTTGACGATTGATCCAAGATGTGTGGTGAAATTTATGTTAATAGCCGATGAACTTCTGGAAAAACCAAACATGGAAGTTGCACTGTGGCGTAATGAGGTATTCAGCGTTTGAAAAGAATTGGATGATTTTCATATTGATAATACATCAGTTTTATAGTAGATTACAAGAAGAACAAAGGAAACTAACTCCCTCTGATTTCTCTCCTAATTTAGGAAACTAACTACCTAATAAAATCCCTGATTTGAAGGGATTTTACTCTCCCTGAATTAAAGGGATTTTATTCTCTTCTTTATTTACAATCCTATTTACAATCCTATCATATCTATCCTATTATATCTCGACACTCCCCCTCAAGCTGAGGAATAGATGTCTTCCATTCCCAGCTACAATGTCATGAAAACTTGAGCTATTCAACCCTTTGGTCAAAGCATCAGCTAATTGATGCTCTGAAGGAACATAGGACATACATATTAACCCGTCTTCCAGCTTTTCCTTGATGAAATGTCTATCAATCTCAATGTGCTTAGTCCTATCGTGTTGTATAGGATTATGAGCAATATTGATAGCTGATTTGTTGTCACAATAGAGCTTCATAGGACATTCCCATTTGACTTTCAAATCATCAAGAACGATCTTTAACCAGAGCAGTTCACACAATCCTTGAGCAATAGCCCTGAATTCCGATTCTGCAGATGACCTTGCCACCACATTCTGCTTCTTGCTTCTCCAAGTTACCAAATTACCACCGAGGAAAGTGCAATACCCTGTAGTTGACCTTCTATCCACTAGAGAACCTGCATAGTCAGCATCAGTGTAAGCTTCTAAAGTTAGAGCGTTGTGTTTCTTGAACAAAATTCCTTTCCTTGGACTGCCTTTCAAGTAATGCAACACCCTGTAAGCAGCTTGGAGATGAGGTTCCCTTGGATCATGCATGAATTGACTGATCACACTCACAGAGTAGGCTACATCTGGTCGAGTGTGAGCAAGATATATGAGTTTACCAACCAACCTCTGGTACATTCTTTTGTCAACAGCCGGTTCTTCTTTAGCTTCTCCCAACTTGTGGTTTGGATCCATCGGTGTAGAAACTGGTTTAGACCCAATCTTCCCTGTCTCTGCCAACAAATCAGTCACGTACTTTTGTTGAGAAATAAAGATTCCTTGTGTAGAATATGCCACTTCTATACCGAGAAAGTACTTCAATTTCCCCAGTTCTTTTATCTCAAACTCTCGTGCTAGTTTTTGTTTCACTTCATGCTTCTCTCTATCATCATTTCCAGTTACTATGATATCATCCACATAGACTAGAAGAATAGTCACCTCTCCTGAAGTTGAATGTTTAATAAAGAGTATGATAACCTTGGCTCTGCTTATATCCAGAATTCTTCATGACTTTTGCAAACCTCCCAAACCATGCTCTAGGAGATTGTTTCAGCCCATAAAGAGCTTTCTTTAGCTTGCATACTTGGTTGCCTGTGTCCCCTGTAAATCCCGGTGGGATATTCATGTAAATTTCTTCATCTAGGTCACCATGGAGAAATGCATTCTTAACATCATACTGCAGAAGTTGCCAATTGAAGTGGACAGCCAATGATAACAAAACTCTCACTGTGTTCATTTTTGCAACTGGAGCAAATGTCTCCTGATAATCAACCCCATAGTTTTGAGTATACCCTTTGGCCACCAATCTTGCTTTATACCTCTCAAGGGATCCATCTGCTTTGTATTTCAGTGTGAAGATCCATTTACAATCAACAATGTTCTTCCCTTCCGGTTTATCAACAATCTCCCGAGTTTTATTCTTTTCTAATGCACTCATTTCCTCTCTCATAGCATCCCTCCATTCTCTTTTTGATAATGCCTCAGACACAGTGCTAGGTATAGTCATGGTGTTTAGACTCACAATAAACTTTCTGTGGGCTGGAGTCTATTATCCACGAGTTGGTATAACAGTTGTCTGAGGCATTTGTGTAAAAAGAAAATGTAGGTTTACCTGAAAGAGCCAAGGAACATGTCCCAGAAGGTTTGTCAAGCGATCCTAACAAGCCACGCAATTTCTCAATTTCTTCACTGTTGAACCCTCCTATTGCAGAGTTTTCCTCAGGTTTGGGCTGCTGTTCTGCCATGTGAGCTTGAGGCCTTTGTTGCCCCCCACGGTTTCCCCATTCTCGGCTTGATGGTTTACCATTTAGCTTCCAACACTTTTCCTTTGTGTGTCTCGGCTTCTTGCAATAGGTGCACCAAAGAGTGTCTTTATTCTCCTTCCACTGATTGTCTCTACCCAAATTTTTTGGTAGTTCATTTTTTTCTCTCTCCAATCGATCAGTTTTTACTGCTAGGGCTGACCCGTCCATGGTTTGTGGTTCAAGCACCACACGTCTTCGGCTTTCCTCTGTTCGGATTAGGGCCGGCAATACGGGTTGCGACACGACGACACGACACGAATCCGACACGCTTTTTTGCGGGTTAGTGTCGGAAAATTTGACCACGGGTCATTTTAGTGTCGACCCGAAACTGACCCGTCAAAAAACGGGTCGTGTTCGGGTCAACTCGTCTGACACTAAAATGACCCGTTTCTGACCCGTATTTAATTAATTAGCTTTTAAAAAATTAATATTATTTCATATATAATATAAGCTCTTAAAATATCAAACCTTACCTCTCTTATCACTCATCTTCTTGTTGAAGTGGTATGAAACTCTTCTAATTTTATTTTTTTTTAATATTATATATATTAATGTGGGCGGGTTAGAGGCGGGTTGCGGGTCATAATCAGGTTACGGGTCAAAATCGGGTCACGGGTTATTATTTTTTGACACTATGCATAAGAAACGGGTTGACACGGGTCGGGTTAGTGTCAACCCGTGTCAAAACAGGTCGGGTTAGGGTTGAGAATTCTCAACCCGTTCGGGTCACGGGTCGGGTTAGTGTCGACCTAATTTTGTAAAAATTAACTCCAACCCGACACGAACCCGACCCGCCAACACGTTTTGCCACCCCTAGTTCGGATCAACGAAATTGTCTCTTCTAGAGACGGTGTGTCTTCCCTGCCGAGGACTTGAATCCTGACCTGATCAAATTCAGGATTCAATCCAGCCAAGAATTCATATACCCGGTCCTTCTCAATGAAGTTCTTTAAAATTGCAGCATCTTCAGGGCACTTCATTTCAATTACTCGGTAGTAGTCCAGTTCCTGCCACAAATTTTGCAAAAGGTTTGCATATTCCGTGACTGATTTGTCTCCTTGCTTAGTGGCTCCAGCTGTGACTTTAACTTCATATATTTGGGCAGCGTTACGGGTCTTTGAATATGTGCGATGGATGCAGTCCCAAATCTCCTTCGCACTTGTCAAAAACATGCAAGTGTCACTGATTGTAGGTTCCATTGAGTCCCATAACCAGGACATAATCATGGAGTCCTCTTCATCCCACGCTTCAAAGGCAGGATCCCCCTTTGCTGGTCCCTTTCCAAGCAAATGATTTAGTCTCCCCTTGCCTTTTAGGTATGTGCAGACAATTTGGGACCATTTAAGGTAGTTTTTTCCATTAAGTCTATTGGACATCCTTATATTCTGCAACTCTCCAATTTTCTGGACAGAATTGGCTTCATCGGATAGGTTGGAGACTACGGTTTCAGATGTGGACATGATGAAGACAAGAATCACAAGAAACGAAATTCAACAATAAAGGCTGAAAGGAAAAAAGAACGACCTGAACTCAGCAATGAAGGCTGAGAAACTTGAGCAAGCAGCAATGAAGGCTGCACAAAAAAAAAACGCTGAACAAGAATCCCAGGAAGAAATCCGTGGGCTCTGATACCATGTGGCGTAATGAGGTATTCAGCGTTTGAAAAGAATTGGATGATTTTCATATTGATAATACATCAGTTTTATAGTAGATTACAAGAAGAAAAAAGGAAACTAACTCCCTCTGATTTCTCTCCTAATTTAGGAAACTAACTACCTAATAAAATCCCTGATTTGAAGGGATTTTATTCTCTTCTTTATTTACAATCCTATTTACAATCCTATCATATCTATCCTATTATATCTCGACATGCACCATAATTTTTCAGCAGGTTTATTCGACATGTGCCGAAGTGAAATTCTTAAAATAAGTGATTCTAAGTGTGTGCTCGTTATGGTGGGGTATGATAATTCTCTATGCTGAGAATTATAACTGTTAGTTTAAATAATGTTATAGCGGTTGAAAGCTTTGTTTATTTATTTTTTTAGCCAAAGTGGAGATTGTTGAAATTGATTAAAAATAAATGGTCAAGAATTATAGCTATCAATATGAACGTCAAGAACAGTAAGCTACCAATATGAACATCAAGAACGATGTGCTACCAATATGAACGTTAAGAATGGTGTGCTACCAGTATGAACGTCTAGAACGGTAGGCTATCAATGTGAACGTCAAGAACGGTGTACTACAGGTATGAATGACAATGATGATGGGCTATCAATATGAATGCTAGAAGGAAGAGGGAAGGACCGACAACTATAAATACCACATCCTTTTTACTTGTTTAGCATCCCAAGGAAAAAAGAGATTCTCTCAAGCATGTAGAATATTGTGGGGGCATTTGGCTCCTCAATATGGTTACAAGTAATGCTTTGGTAAGGAGTGTTTTCTTAGGATCATGTATCCAATCCTATAGAGAAAATTGAGTGAGCAATTTTCTAGGTGTAATTGAGTTTTGGGTATGAGGAAAATTACTGAGTGTGGTTGCAACCACAGTGAATTTTTCTCTGGTTGTTTCTAACAACACTGTGTTTTTTTTGCCGGTTTAGGAGTTTTCCACGTAAATCCTTGTGTTGTATTTTTAATTTCTCTATTGTTCTTTGATATTATACAAAGGAGGATCTTGGGAGGGAATTTTGTGATCTAAATTCCCCAACGATTTTCCTCAATAAAAAAGTCAACCCGGTCAATGGAAACTCCAAAGAATCATAAAAGCAACAATTGGAAATGCAAGAGTCTTCAACCCGAACCCTCAAATTTGAAAGAAGCCATAGAAGCTTGATACTTGATTGTAAAAACATTCTTGCTGTAGAGATAACAAAGAAAATACTCGAAAATTTTGGCATTCAAGGTTATCAAACAACCTTAGAAAATTTGGATCGACTCGACTGGAAAGGACCTCTACATCAAAAGGGACGTCATCAAAACAGTTCCACTAGACATCTCTTGATGATGAACCATTTGGTAGTCCATGCTCTTTGTTGTTCACATATGGAATAGAAATTCTAAAAATAAAGTCACAAAAGAAAAACAATCTAGATGTGCTTTATCAATCATCATGCTTTCTCAAAAGAGGAATTCCAGTGCCACTTTAGGGGCACCAGAAGACAATAAAGCACCCAATTCAAAGGAAAGAAAACTATGATCAGTTTCAATTATCAAAAATTATGATCAGTCTTCAATAAAGCCACATAAGGGAAAAACCACCAACGGGAAGGGTACCATTTCCTCCAAAATTTTTTAGCAAAGTCCAACATTCTAATGTCCAAGACAAAAACCATAAACGGCACTATATTTTCTACTTGTCTTTCTCCCATCTTTCCACGGGCTTGTTTGAGAAATCAACAGAGATTACCAAAGACAAGGTGATTCTAACTTCCTATCAAAAAATGAGGTGACTCTAAATCGTAATAAGAAAATTTCGTGAAGAACCTCTTCGAAAGGTTTTGCAACATATTGAAGTAACTTTGCAAGACTGGAGAGAATAAGGTAATCTGATGCTCAGTTTTGGATTAGCTTGTATTTCTTCTTTGGTTTGGAGATGTTTAGTGTAGTATAGTGGATTTGGTCAGTTTCTTCGTGTGTTGTGTTTGTTCTTTATGGTAGTCTTTCATATACTATTCTTTGTATTGTGCCTGTATTTTTTTATTTTTTGTTTTTGATGGAATTCTCAACCATCCAATTTCTTGTATAATTTTCATTTCATTAATGAAAATTTCGTTTCTTATCAAAAAAAAAAAAATAGAGTGAGAAGCAGTCATTACCATAACTTTTCTCCCATCAAGTAGAAGTCTAGCACCACTCTCAAGACTGTTGTGGACTAACTGGCAAATTCGATCTTTTGCCTGCATATTCCAAGAAAATAAAAGGTTTACAGAAATGTTATTATCCTTTTTCATTTAAGCAGGATATGAACAACATCCCGTGAATAAACGGAAACTCAGACTTCAGTTAGATTCCTGATTGACGAAGCAGATTAACTGGCCAAATTTGGGGGGGTGTGTACACACCTCTTTAGTAATTACTGGACCAAGGTCAGCATTGGGATCAGTTCCCACATTTACTTTTAGGGTTTTCGCACGCTCCACAAGTTGTCCCTCCCTAGCAATATATGAAAAAACGACCAACATTAATACATCTTATCTTTATAAACTCAGTTTTTAGATTACACAAATCAACAAGAGTTTACTGGTAAAATAACCGCAATTCAAGGAATTCCATTGTTAGACAAATATTGCCACTATATATAGATCAACACAGTTGATGAATGAATGACAAAAAATAAAATGCAAGTCAGAAAGAAAGAGTTAGAGCACATAAGTTAGAAAAACATTGTGCATTATTGGATAGTCATATAAGATAATCCACACTGATAAAATAATCAGACTTAAACTGACCATGAATGCAAATTCATGCTATGAAAATAAATATTGGGTGCCGATCTGAATTAAGATTCTGATTTGACGGATTGCAATAACTTTAATAATAATTTCAGCAATGCATACAACATAGATTGCACATTCCATATGTGCAATCAATGTATGGTTATAGGAATTCAAAACATCTTCTCAAGCACAACTTTACAGATTCTCCTTTGCCCTTGGTCACAAATACAATGACTAAAGATAAGCACAACAAGAATAAGCATAGAGTCTAGAATCTCAAGATCTCATTAAGAGGTTTTCAAAATGTATACAGGAAAACCATTGTTTGGTGTATAGAGACAAAAAACTAAATTCGCACACACGCAACGAAAAAAAAAAATTGCACGTTAAAAGGAAAGAAAAAGGTTGATACAAACACATAATACCATGGCATTGAACCCCCAACAAAAATAGCAGTACTGAGTGCCATGCCTGCAGCACCAAAACCAGCAGCAACTAGAGCATTCAAAGCAGCATCCACACTAGCATCGGGCATGATAATGGCATGATGCATTCCTCCTATATTGGACTAAGGAGTCAACACAGTTATCAGTCTTTTCAACCATAACGAGAAAATGTGTGTGTGTGTGTGTGTGTGTGTGTGAGAGAGAGAGAGAGAGAGAGAGAGAAAGAGAGGACATGGGATTACATTAAGAAGCCCGGGTAATCACCTGAACATGTTTTCCCCTAGAAGCTGCCCTAGCATATACGTTCATTCCAGCCTAAAAAGAAAGTGAAGCAGTCACAAATTGTGAACAGATAGAAAAGAATATGACTGGAGCAATTTAGTACTTGATACTTACAAAATATAAGAAGTCCAGACCACGCAACATGCAATTCGGGCCAAAAAAGGAAAAAGGAGAAAAATTGCATATCTACTAAATATAACTCTAGGCAAAATAGTTGGTTCAGCTGAGATGGGGTATATAGCGCAGAAAGTCACAAGCACACTCAGTCAGCTCATACACCTGTCTAATTTTGTTATTTTAATATGCATAGCTTTGAAAACGAAGCACTTGCAAAGCAGTTGGGAGAGTAATGAAACATCATAATTGGACTATTAATATCTTCTTACTATGGAACCTAGCAAACCTGCAACAAAATCATACTACAAGTTTGTTGCTATAATGATTGATTTAAACTTAGAACCATATGTAGAAGATTAACAAAACGTTTAATGACTTGGAGCATCAAAATCTAAATAGTAACTTACAGCATTTGAACTGACAAAGGATATAGCTTTTATGTCGTCATCATCACAGATGTAGTTAACAATATCCTGTTCACAACATTTTCGAAGAAGGATAAAAAATATAGAGAAACGAAGTGTCAGATATATACTTTCATGAAGCTGTATGACTTAACAATATCAGGCTCACGTCATTTTTCAAGGAAATGAACAATAAAGGAATGAAGTGTTAGCTGTAATCGCACAGAATTCTACAAGACAATAATTACACTCCAAAAATTTGTTATTAGATAAACGATTATAAAGAAAGAAAAAAAAAAAAAAAAAAAAGCACGACAACAACAACAAAGAAAAGGAGTGGAAAGAAAAGATTCTGAAAGGTGGGTTTCAAAACAAAATTAAAATGGAAAGATGGTTGCAACGGTTGGGTATTTAGGATTCCCTCCTTCCCCCCCATCATAGCATGAGATAAGAGAGAAAAATGCGCTGATATTCCCAGACTAGATGGAACCATAGAAAAATAATCAAGCCCTCAGAATTAGATTTTCTGATGCACGGTGATATAGCTTCAACTTGGATCCAATTCTAACATCTACGAGGAAGCAAGGAGCAGCACACAACAAATAATACAAAGATAAATCATCATGCGGAGCTCAACGTTTGCCATTGGGAGTCCAAGTTTTTTATTCCAATGGGACAAACAGCTACGTGGCAAGAAATAAAGGTAACACATTGCTTGACACAGTTTCCCAGTTAAAGTGTCATGAAAAATATAAATCAAAACGAGTTCCAAAAAAAGAAGAATACGAAGCAAATAAGTAGCAAAAACTTGTCACTTGCAACAAAATAGTCCCTTGAATGAAACATGACCAGAGGAAATAAACGTTATTTCCAATGTTGTTCACTGTCATTAAGAAACTACAATTTGACCCGGAATATTGGCATCTTAAACTTGCACAAAAGAAACGCATACCTCTTGTTGCAATACATATAGGACTAACGCCAAGTTCCAAACAACAATCATAGGTTCATATACAATAACGAGCAAACAGATTCCATGAAAGTAAAAATAGCAATGAAGGACTTTACATGGGCACCATGAACAATATTTAAGACACCATCAGGCAAACCAGCCTCCACTGCTAGTGCTGCTAGCATCAGTGAAGCCCCTGAAACAAGATCAATATAGCCAGTTTAATCTGATAATATTGGAAAGGTAACAAGAAACAGCATTTGCAATTTAACAAAATATAAGAAAACGTGTACATGCATAAATTAATGATGCAACTATTTGAATAAGTTATATTTTTCACCCAAAAAAAGACCGTCTGAATCATTTATCACTATACTTAGTTTACTAGGAATTATGAATTGTGTTGCAGAGAAGGCATTTGTGTCACATCTGAATCACGTTAAAAAATAAATCTGACAGGGTAAGCTTAGGTAGCATCTTTTTCCCGTTTTGTTAGGCAATATTTGAAACTTGGACCCACACCTCAATTTTCTTACATATCCAAGACTCCTAGTCCCCATGCTTACGTGAAATATGAATCCATTAAATCCATTCAAGGTAGCATCATCAATTTTTAATACAAGAACAAAAGATATCAGATAAGATCATAGGAAAATGATGCCAAAAGAGTTACCCGGAAACTTTTCACAAGGCTTAAGAATAAAAGTATTCCCACATGTAACTGCAATTGGGAACATCTGCAAAATCATCCAAACATATATTAGCAGAACACTTTTTCTCAATAAGATCAGAAAAGAACGGAGAAAATAAAGAAACAAGAAGGATAAGACAGACATACCCACAAAGGAGTCATCGCTGGAAAGTTCAAGGGGCATATTCCAGCACAAACACCAAGAGGTTCTCTGATGATATATGTGTCGATTCCATTAGATGCATTAGGAATAAACTCGCCTAATTGTAAAGTTGCAATCCCACAAGCCTGTTCGACGACCTCTACAAGCAAATTAAAAGCAATGAACCAATTTTCACACAGCAAGGGACCATGCTTCTGAGAGAAAAAGCAACAAGACTGTATAAAAAAATACTAACCTAGACCACGAAGCACATCAACTTGGGCACCTTTTAATGTCCCACCTTGTTCCATTGTTATACTCATGGCAAGCTTATCCTGAAAATAATGTTATTGTTAGTCAAGGTCACCCTTAACATCACTAAATTGAATCATTAATGCTGTATACTAACAATGTCGCTGCGAATGAGTTCCTGGAGCTTAAACATGATATTTTGACGAGTCATGATAGGTGTGTTTTTCCACGAAGGAAAAGCTTGCTTGGCTGAACTAACTGCAGCTTTAAACTCTTCATAGGTACTTATAGGAACTTGAGAAACAACTTCTTGTGTTGCCTAATTAAGGAAAAATTATACATAATTAATACAACCAAAATGAACTATTCATAGAAGGAAAGAAAAAGCTTTGTAACAAGAAGCTCAAGAAAATTTTACTCTTACAGGATTTATAACATCGATGACTGAACCTCCTTGTGAATTCACAAATTTCCCTCCAATAAAATTAGGAACCTTCAGCTATATTTGAATCTAAGATAAGTGGTAATTCCAAGTCGCTCAACAATAATAGCACAGAAATAGACCAGAAAGCAAATGAATCCACTCACTTTAAACACGGCATCTTACCGGCTGGTTATTTTGCTTCACTGTCCCCCCAGTCGAAGATATACTTGTGTTCACAGGAACACATCTATTAGGTCTCCATGAGTTGAAACTTTTCTCTGCAAGAATACCCCTCAGTTACAAATAACTAGTGATTGGCGATTCTTTATGTCACACTGTAAGATGGGAAAAATAGAAGGTCTCTTAGTTACGTGCTGAATCTTCTAATCAAGTAAAACCATTTGGATTAAGTAAAAGCCCACCTTTTCGTCTACAAACTAAATCTAAAGAAGCTATTTTTTTTCCAATGAAGAACCAGAAATATGTATCGTACTTAACAATCATACACTAGTACTCAAATTCTATTCTCACTGATTAAAAGATCAGCATAAAAACTAATGCTTAATAGCAAACACCTATCAACTTAGGATATCATGTCAGCCAACCATGAAACATGATCCCATTTACAAGATCCGTAAGAGTATTTAATGACCATGAATTTAGATTCAACCACATGAAGGCCTTGCTTGTCTCTTTGAGAACATGAAAATTACACCCCTATAATCCGGAAACTACAGCTATCCGCAGGAAAGCTGCCCACGTCAATCTCCATTTATTAACTATGCATCAAGAAATGGGGTTATTTGGTACACGCCAAAAAGCTGTGTGGTCCAGATTCTTCCATTAAGCAAATTTATTCAAGGCCTATTTCTCCAGAACAGCTTGGAATGAGATAATACCTGATAGAGTTCCCTGACGAATCTTCGCTTTGAGATTATACAAATGCCTCGGTGTTGACTGCAACTCTGGATTAGTTTGCTTGAGAGCTTTGAGTACTTGACGGGGCTTAATACCGGCTTCAGTCATTACTTTAATTTGCCTAACCTCTTCCTCGGTAAAACGCCGACTATGAGGATGCTCCGACATGTCCCTCAGAGCTTCGTGATTGTGATGCCCATTCTTTACAGTAAGCACCCATAAATCATCTTCCTTTTTACCAATGGCTTCAAAAGGACAATTTATAAGGCGGGAATTTGCTTTCCTTTTGCGCTTACTTTCATCAATTTTACGCCTATTACGGTAAACACCTCCTCTATCGCAACCCAGAATGACTCTTCTGTCTTTCCTAGACTTTTTTATAGTGACCACATATCCTTGACTAGTGCCAAAATCGCGAACATATTTGATAAGGTTTTCACGATCTTGAAATGATCCAGGTTCGGGAGGAAACATCTTGTTCTTCCCTGTAGCCTCTTCCTGACTTTGAGTTTCCATTGATGATGACAGTTACAAAAAAGGAAAACCTATTAGGACATATAAAACAACAATTGTTACATCTTATAACAATATATTTCAAAAAAAAAGGAAACAATATAAACTTTTTCTTTAGAACATAAGAGACAGATTTAAAGAAACCAAAATATAACAGTAATTGAATGTGTCTTTGACTTCAGAAGGAGAAATTTCCACGAAAAATTAGTGAAACCGGTTTGCCTATGATGCATCAAGTGACCATTTTTGAGCCTGAATTCGACAAATGTTAAGCTATTCATCCATGTTATTGACACATAACAAACCAGAAAAACCAAGAATGGCAAACAACATAACAAACTTAAAAGTCAGAGACCAGTTAAAGAAGGACACATTTAATGAAGAAAACCACCACCCCAACTAAGAATGTTTGAGTTACCATTACAAATGAACACACTTGCCCATAAAAATGAAAACCCAATACACAACACTTCAAGCTAATAATAATATAACCAAAAAAAAGAGAGAATGAACTTCAAAGAAATGAGCAGAAACCCCACTAGAGAGTTGCCAAATGTTGCAGTTTTCTTACACTGGTTAGTAGTAATTGCAGCTCTAGACCAGACCCCTGTTTTCACACCTTGATAATAAAAATACACGAATATAAGAAATGATCCAAAACAAAGTTTTGACGCCAATAATCCCTTTTCATAAGACAAAAAAAAACGCTGAAATTTGGTTCAAAAACAAAACGAGGACAGACAATTAACCAAAAAGAGATCAATATAATTACTATTTGAGCAAAACCTAGGTAAAAATAAATATAATCACCTCTTTGATCCTTGTAAGAAAAAGAAACAAGAAAGGAGTGAGGGGGTTTTTTTTTTTTTTAAGGTTTTTGCAAAGGATCGGACGCCCACCCACGAGCGTGTTTTTGATTAATCGGGACGCCCTCGCTGCAAGGACCGTACACGCCACACGCAGCCTTTCAGAGACAATTACACCACGCGTTTTGGAAGCCCGTGCCTTCGAAACTCGATTGCTACAGTGTGCAGTGTACTTGGGTGGTTAAGGTCAATTTGACATTATTGTACACTGTTGTTCTTTTTGTTGTGTTCAATTTTGGACGAAAAGTATATAGGGGTGTGTTTGTTTTAGTTTTCAAATCACGGTTTGAATTATTTTGCTATAATAATTTCTCTCATAAAAATTTAAATCTTTATTTAAATACTCGTACAAAACGCACCCTAGGAGTTTGAGAATTTTTTTCAATTTTATTGTAAGAACCATAAACAAAATTACGTAGGTGTTTGACAGTGTAAAGCTTTTATATGTTACAGTAGCAATAAAAAAATATGCTACAGTGTAAAATTTTCATAGGCTATAGTAAAAGTGGTTCCCACCATTGGTTCTCGTCACCCTTCCAAACACCCTATACATTTGTTTAATAAATTATACATAAAATTATTGTAGAAATCTATAATAACAAAAATAGACTTATTTTATTAAGCATATTTATAGTTTTAGTTTTTAATTAATTTTAATTTTAAGGTTAACACATGTAATATTTGTGCATTAAAATATAAAAATGTAAATTTATTTTTATTATTTAATATATTTTAGAAAAACAAATTATTTTATTAAATGAGATAAATTATATGTCCATGTAAAAAATAAATAACATCTGAAAGCGAATTTTTCATCTCAAACCGCTATCAAAGTCGAACAAATTTTCAATTTTGAGTTTGTTTTTATTAATTTCAATTAAATTCGATACATATTTTTAACGTGTTATTAATTTGTTTTAATTTGACACGAAAAATAGGTATATTGGAAATTATGTATTGTTATTAAGACTAATTTAGTACTTTTAAATTTTAAATATAGAAGTCGTTTAAAAAAAAAAAAAAAAGAGTAACTCATAGCCTGCTTCTCAACTTTTTCTGTTGGGTAGCAGTTTTTAGAAGCAAGTTTTTAAAAGTATGGTTTATCGAACACCGTGATGTTGGAAAATGAGTATATAGTGGATCTTAAAAATTTTTAATTAAAACCTTTTTTTTTCAAAAACAAATTAGACATACTATGCATATAAATTAATCTAAGATCTTCGTACCTCTTAGACCGAAAACTGCACTGACATAATGATTTTTCTCATAATTGCTATGAAAGAATTCAACCAAAAGAGCTTCAACCAATTAAACTTCTTTGCTATTCTCTTTTTCACGATCGGAATACCGGTAATTGCACATTGTTTAGTATTTTCTCCTTGGCACTGTCTCTTTCCAACCACTAGAGAAAGACCGAGGATTATTGTTTGATATGTTAAACAATAAGCTTGCGGAAGTTTCAGAGTTTCTCTCATTAGAATACTCTCTCTAAACTTCTCAAGTGATTAAGAAACAATAAAAATGTGTTCCCGTTATATAGAAGTTGGATTGGGACTTATTCTTATCGAATTAGTTTTAAAACTTAAGTATGGATCAAGTCTCGTCACAAAAACACGTGACACACAGATTAGTGATTTAGCAAAAGCAGTCGACCACCCTTTATGTATGGCGATTGATCGCTTGGTTGCAATTGATACTCCATGATGCTATATTCGTCTTCCAAGAGTTATTAACCCAAAATGAGCCGAATGGATAAATGCTACTTTATTTGACCTAGATTTCCTTTATAGAGCTTTAGTTTTAATTCTAATCAATTGCAGATTTTATGTGATTAAAACAATTACATACATATAACCTTATACAAATAAAATATATATAATAATTCAATATGTTTATTTTGAATTAATTTACAGAATTAATTTAACCAATAAACTAACATGAATTATTAAATCCAATCGATTGTATTTTAGCCGATTTAAGAATTAACATAAGTTACTAATTTGTAGGAAAAACATGTCATATCGTTACAAGAAAATATGTGAGCTAGCAAATGAGACCCAATGGACATATATAGATCAAGCTCTTATAATTATAAAATAACATGTCCCTGACACGTACGTTTTACAATTATCAACTCTAAAGTTATTCCACTAAAAGCTTTGGGTTGTGCTTTCGAACTATATATAAATTACAAACTCCAATAAGTTAACCATCCATGATATATCATAGTATACAACATCCTCATAGGATATTCATAATCGGCTTAAGGATAGACTTTGTTTTACCTTGCCAATTATATTTGTCTTATGTTCCATTATCTTACCATTATGATATTTACTACCCATAACTAATATAAAATAGTATACCATTCAGTTGCATATATGTATCTAAATTGTTGAGCGTCCAAGTTTCCAATTACAAGATCATGTTTATAAGAGAATATCATTAATTCTACAAAAGCTATGAATTCAATACCTATAAATAACGCGTCTGCATCAATCAAGAGTCATGTCTTAAACATACTAGTATTTTTGCCTTCGTATAATTTAGGATGTCACCTATTTGGTACAAAAAAAAAAAATAAGTCAAGAATACGAACCCATTAATTCATTTCAGGACTAAGATGTAATACATATTCTTATCTAAAGCAAATTGATTTATTCAAATGGAATTATTAATGAAATCAATTCAACTTTAGTCCCAATCCAATATATCGTTACCAATGATAATATATCAATGTCTATACTCGCAAAGCCCTACTCCAAGGACCAAAACAAGTCATATTTTGTTGAGGATGTAGGCAACATAACAATTTTAATATGAAAAAAGTGTCTAACTTTATTCCCTCGATTGCAGACCTTTTATATTTAGACCATTACATAAGATTCATATCTTCTACATAATCTCTCCATCATATGCATGATTTTAATGGTTTAGATTGACAGTCTCATATTTTTGTTTGCTTATCCTACATTTAGCATAAATGAACATAAAGATGACTATATTTAATATATGACTAAAATAATATTTTTTATTAATTAATTGTCTTAAAAACTATTATTTCATTTAATTCTTAGAGCACCTAATCTAATACCTAATTGTTGTAGATGGTTATAGAAGCCAAAAGCAACTTTCAAAAGCAATGCCAAATAGGCCCAATGTCATGCACTAAAGACATGGGGCCAACAACTACTAAACCTTTTTTTTTTTTTGCCTTTTTTCTTTTTTGCTGGGTTTTCCCTTCTTTTTTTTTTTTTTTTTGATGTAGTTAATAATTTTTTGATAAATTACACTAACACCTATGTGTTTTGCCCAAATTACAAAGATATCATTTAATTAAAACTATCACATTGAGACCCCCTAATCATAACTTTGTTAACTTTTCATATAAAATGACTAAAGTACCCCTTAAATCTAAACCAATGATCTAAACTCACCAAATCACAATCATTTATTTGTTTTTTTACTCAAAACATTCAAAATCAACAAAAAAAAGGAAAACAAAAAACCCCTTTTTGCCCAAAAAAAATCAAAATTAGGAAAAAAAAAACAAAACAAAACAAAACCAAGCCCTCCCTCCTAACCTATTAAACTAGGTACCTTAAGGATTAAATGATATAATTATTTTAAAGACATTTAATCAATAAAGAATTATTATTTATGTCATATATTAAATATGCTCTCTTTAGGTTTATTTATGTTGAATGTATGAAAAGCAAACAAAAGTCTGAGACTCTCAATCTAAACCTTTAAAATCATGCATATGATGGACAAATTATGCAAAAGTCATGAATCTTAAGGTGATAGTCTAAATATAAAAGGCCTACAATTAAGGAAATAAAGTTCGATGTTTTATTCATATTAAGATTATTATGTTGTCTACATCCCTAATAGGAGAAGAGTTGTCTTAGTCATTAAAGTGGGACTCCACAGGTTGAGACAGTGATATATTGTCATTGGTGAGGACATATTGAACAGGGACTAAAGATGTATAAATTTAATTAATAATTTTACTTGAATAAATCAATTCACTTTAGACAATCATATATGTTACATCTTAATCTTGAAATGAATTAATGAGTCCGTATTCTTGACTTGCATCTCTTGACGTACTAAAGAGTAACATCATGAATTTATGATAGTACGGATATCGGTATGTTGAAGACATGACTCTTAATTTACATAGACTCGTTATTTATAATATGGAATCTATGGCTCTTGTAGAGTTAATGATATTCTCTTATAGGCATTATCCTATAATTGAAAAACTAGAGCACTCAACCATTTGGATACATATCTGTAATCGCATAGTATCCTATTTATTAGTTATGAATAGTTAGTATTCTAATAGTGAAATAATAAAACATAAGATAAATATAATCGGAAGGTAAAAAAAAATTATCTTTATTATGAATATCCTATGAAAATGTTACACATGATGACATGTCATAGATGAAAGATTTATTAGAGTTTCGTAATTTATATATAGTTCGAGAGTGCAGTTCTAAGCTTTTAGTAGAATAGCTTTACAATTGATAATTATAAAATCTACATGTCAGGAATTGATGTAGAAATTTAGGGCATGCAAGTATACGTGGTCGTATCAAGTAATACAGATGATAAGTTAAGTATCGTTCCTACAAAGATTGTGTAATTTTTATTGAATGCCAAAAGTATCCTAACTCTAAAATTTTGTAACGCCCCTATATGGGGTTTAACAGTTTTTAATGAGATAAAATAAAAATAAATAATAAAAGTAAAACCTTAAAAATAAAATTTGCCCGGGACTTAAATGAAAACTCTCAACTCAAAAATAAAAATATAAACGACAAATAAACCACAGTTTTAATGTAGCACCTTAAATTTAATAATATAAACAGTTGTCATCATCATTTTAACCCTCAACACATTGTAATACAGTCACAGAAAGTAACAATTGATGCTTACATTATCATGAAGAACATTCTCAACAATTGAAGCAGTCCCAATGTAATATAGCTACATCACTTCCTCAACTATATTTCTCGTAGCCAACTCACACTTAGTGAGTCCTGAAAAGATATAAACATAAGGGAATGAGCAACACTATGCTCAGTAGAGAAAGCCATTACTCACCTTTAGGTTTTTATCATTACCACATTAAAACCTGCATGGTTAGTAAGTTACATCATATTCCAGATTATGAGGTTTATTATGATCACATCTTATGGATACCGTAGTTAATCATTACCAAGTGTCATAATTACACATTTATACAAATATTAATAATCATCATTGTTCCTAGGTATCCATGTTAAATTGAGTATCACTCAACTCATCGAAACCCAAATGGGCGCACTTGATCACCCTATAAACATTCCAAGGGTGTTCCGGTGAGGGGACATCAAGCCCCGAGTCCTCACCAAGTCGATTCCTGTACAGTGTGTTCTGGGACTTTCAACCCAAGGAAGCGTCATCGCCTTCCCCCTATTTTACCTTTTAGGGTATTCATGCCCAAGGACGTAACCGTCGCCCTCTTCATGTCTCACAATTTCTCTATATTGAATCATTATTAATAGAGTTAGTTTTCCTAACCATGCTTCTCAATTTATAACATGTGTCAATTCATTATGTTCCTCGCCGTACAATACAAGACGAGTCCATGTCATAGTTTCATATGTGATACTCATATAATATTAGTTCAACATAGATATATATATTGCGGCAAAACAATCAATTTTAATTCTATAAAAACCTCACAAAAGATGAGTAATAGAATCCCTACCTTTCAAGCTTATCAACAATCTTTTAATCCTGGAATCAGTTAACGTTAGCTCCATACTCCCTTGATCCTAAGGCGTGCATAAGGACAATTAAAACTAAAGCACAACATACAACTACATTCATAAATAAATCATGTGTAAACCTATCTTACTAGTATGCCATTAAAGCTTTTATATAAATCTCTTTTGAATACCACAGTAAACAATTTTTGTCTTAACACAATATAAAATGTGAACAAGTAATCTATATGTTTTAGTCCCTAATAAGATTCATCAATCTCTTAGGATAATATTGGAAAGGTTGCAAGACATTAAAGAATTAGGTGGTGAGCAAAGATGGGTTCTTGGTTCAGGTTAGCAGCTGGTATACCATAACAAACTGGCAGATTTACTAGTTTCCAATACAAAAATTAAATAATTCTTAGAAAATAAAATACAACTCCGATTTAGGTTTATGATAGCTCGTTAGAAAGCCTAGGATGCTACTTTTCAAATATGCAAACCAATTCATAAAATTCATTTTAATTTAATCTTAGAATTTCAAGAAATAACCACTGCCCATAGAGGTATTACAAAGTTTAACAATATAAATTTTCTGTCTAGGGCATATACACTTAGACTTCATACATATGCTCCAAAATAGCAACAAACATATACTTAGGTTTAAGAACGCAAATTTGAATAATCCTTTAGTATAAAAGAAAATTTATAAATGAAACACTAAATTTGTTCATAAGATTCTAACCTCGGATTATGGTTAGTTGGAAGCTTGAAATGGCTTCAAAACAGGTTCCTTTACTTCGGTATGACTGAAATTCTTGCTCAAATGGAGGTGATGGTGGCTGATTTTTATGGCTGCCTTGAAGAAGTTCTCTAAGTATTTTGCTTCAGCAAAGAAATGAGAAGAAGAGTGTGGGAACCGTGGAAGAGAAAGGAAGAAAAGATGAAGTCTTTGAAGAGAAGTGATGGAAACAATTATAGAGGAGACATGTTGAAGCATGTCACGGAGGAAATAAAGAAAATGAGGGTCAAGAGTAGTTGGAAAAGATATCCTTATGTCTCATCTAAAGACTTTAACACACATAATGCCAATATGACATTTTTGAGATTTATTAGAAGTTCTAAGGCTTTTTAGTAATCATACTAAATAAATATAGGAGAATTTTAGAAAACTTAAAAATAGATAAAAATAAATATTATAAAATAAATTTAAATGAA
Organism: Artocarpus heterophyllus; assembly: GCA_025403435.1. Lineage (NCBI taxonomy): Eukaryota > Viridiplantae > Streptophyta > Magnoliopsida > Rosales > Moraceae > Artocarpus > Artocarpus heterophyllus. The sequence continues at coordinate 206,336 of JAJQZP010000303.1, forward strand.
GCAATTTTTTTTTTATACATTCAAAATTAATTTAATTACCTCAATACCCGTTAGGAGAATAACGGGTGTCACAGCTCTACCTCCCTTAAAGAAATTTCGTCCTCGAAATTTCAATTCTAGCAATACCAGTAAAAATTATGATTCCACTATGATTTCAATTCTGAGTCTAAACCGTTAATGTTGTTTGTCCTCCAAATTTAAGTTATCGTATCTCCACTCATTTACTTGCATAATAAATCTTACTCTAATTTCTAAATCCCTCAATAAGAGTATTTCTGACAAGTTTCAACTTGTAACACCATATAATAGTCTAAGAATCTGATTAGGCATACATATTGACCATACCATGATTCCAGTCCTTCATTGTCCATGGACTGTGATTTACAATCACATTTAAGGAGATTGCCAGAGAAATTTTATATACTTCATCTTTAGGTTCCTTTTCCTTTTTGAGTAAGGAAAAGTCAAATATATTTGATTTCATACCTCAACTAATAAACTAAAACATAATCATAAAACATATATTACAAACACTTTTATTCAAAACTATACATTAAATTTACTCATAGAGATATTAAACGGAATCTCAGAGTTGCAAACATACCCGGCATATTTTTCATTAAACAGCTATCCTCATGACACAAACATTCAATCCAAATAATATACTCATATTTCATATGGAATATCCCCATAACTGACTCTGGTACTTCCACATAATATTAACAGAATATTACACATTACAAACATAATACGGATACGTTTCGAGAGTGCAAGGCACTCCGTATACCAGCTATCCATATCATGCATGCTTAGAGGATACAAAAACATCGATAAACAAAAGATCGGACCTTAAGAAGGATGCGTTTCGAGAGCATCAAGTACTCCGTATCCAGCCATCCCGGCATTAGGCTCAATGAATCTAAAAGATTTAACAACGACGTACCACAAGAAACACAGAATACAAGGTAAACGGTTATTCGTAACAAACGAAATACGGACACACATGCCTACATGCCAAAGATAAAACAAAAAGATTACAGATGAAGATTCAAATCAATTGGCCGCTCCCGGCTTTCCCTTTCCCATTCAAGCTTGGATGTTGCAGTGTCGGATTCTGGATGTATGATTTGTATTTTATCTATCAATTCCTCAGCTGTTGAAGCAGTAACAAAGATTTGTCTCTCCGATTCTGTAGTGATGTTTTCTTCCACAGCGTAATCTAGAAATTTCAAAAGACCGTCATAAAAACCATTTACATTCAGCAGTCCCAAAGGTTTGGAATAAAAGCCCAACAATTGCCCACAAGCAACTACAAATATTTCCTCAAGAGTACCTAGACCACCAGGTAATGCTATAAAAGCATCAGAATTATAGATTATGTCTTTAAAATTTTTAGGGATACTCCTGACTCCTTCTCCCTTACCTATGGCTTCTTTATAAAGGTTTCCTTCAACTGGAATATGAGGCCAAATTCTTACATCAGTAGCGTCGCTAGACCTAGCTGCTAGTGCCATATTTACCATCATTTTTATACTACCACCCCCATAGATTATGTTAATCTTCTTGCGTGCTAGGACTTGCCCTAAGTGATTTGCAGCTTCTAAATAAGCTTTATCTTTTCCAAGGCTGGAACCACAAAAGACACAGACATTCTTTATTTTCTTCGTGGACTGGGAGGTAGACATATTTGGTTTATAGAAGTGGTTGCTTAATGTCTGCTCCACTTAGACTTCGGGTTCTATATGAGATTTTAAAGATGAGAAATATACAAAAAGGGCTAAAGAGATAGACGAGTAGGTAATGAAAAGGTAATCCAAAGATTTAAACAAAATCTTGTGCGGATAAGAAAGTAAGATAAGGTGATTGATAGTTTACAGAAAATCTGATTCACTTTTTGAAAAAGATTAGACTCTAATTGTATAACTTTTGACAATTGAGAACAATTCGACAGAAGACCGTCTTGACACAACTGTAGACTTTTTGACAAATATACACCAAGTCTAGAAATTTAATATAAACGAAAAATACTGTAGAACTTTTGAAATTTGAGACACAAATCTTGAAATATCTGGATAAGCTTTTCAAAATTCAAACATATTACTGTACCGTATGTAACGTGTCTGATAAGATAATATATTTTATTATATATATATTTAAGAAAATCATAAATTAAATAAGATATTAACACTTACTGTATCAATCTAATAATCACAATTATTTCAAACACAAAAGCAAATATTCTGAGTAAAAGAAAAACACATACTGTTGAACATCAGCTAAAACTGCTTCAAATAAGTAAAGACTAAATAACCTTTATAGAGCGATGACTTATTCCCCATCCAGTTTTCTTATGGCTTGACAAACAGGATCTAGAAATACCATATTCCTGAGGCGTTGTCTTTCTGTATAAAATTTAGGCCAGAGTTTAAAAATAGCTCCTTGAACATATCCACTAGGGTGACCGTGGAGAGGAGGATGGATGCTATCCAAGTTCTCCTTTGAAAGTCCATCCCTACAAAACCTTATTTTATCCTCTCTATTCGTAGACATATAACCAGGTGAAGTACATTTACCGTTACAATTTTGTCTTCCACATTTGTTACAAGTGACCACGATGGCACGAGCTCTTCTTTTCATTGCACTACGACTGGTACCTGTTCCTGGTAAACCGACATCTTGACTAAAGTCACTCGGACGGATCTTCCCCTCTATTAACATTCTCACATCACAAGGGATACCAAAACGCATAAGAATCCACAACCGAGTAATTCTAGCCTTGTATTTCTTTCTGAGAATCTTTTGGGAGAATGATGGGAAATACTTTCTCAGGTGTTGGTACTTTGGGTCCATGATGAGATGAAAGAAGAGTAAATAGAAAGGAAAAATTAAGATAGTAAATTGCAGAATCCTAGAATTCCTTCTTCTTTTGGAGGAAAAGTAAACTCGGAGAAATAAGCTCCTATGCACAGTAAACGTATTTGTAAACAATGATTAAACCACTGTATATGACACGTATAGAGATCACGTGAGAGAGACAGTGTGAATCAAACTGATTTAAGATTTGAACTAGGCCCAAATGTTCTTAGTTGAAAATGGTCAGGTTGTTTCGGCCTTAACACATTTGGAACGAGTTAAATAACAAACACAAAATTGAAAACCAATTTGTATAAATCTTAAACCCAATTCAAGCCACTATAGATAAGTTAACTATAAACAACAAATCTAATTTAACGACAACAAGGATCTTCCTGAATGATATTTAAAATCATTTCATAACAACACAATCTTCCAGCAACTCAAATGATTTTGTTTTAATCAAAACCTTATTGAACAATGCATACACCCATATGTTATTCATAATACTTAACATCTATCAATGGATTCATCATCATTACTACCAAGGGTTTAGAATGTGACTAACCTTGAAATCAATACGATTTACGTCTTTCAACGTAGACCATATCAACGAACAAAGACACTTGATGTTACTACTTAAGAACATCTACAATCCCCACAATTCTACTCATACAATATATAATTTCCTCATATAACAAAACCTTAGGTAACCAAAAGATTCACTGATACACTTAAATACAATGTATGTAACGAAATATTTCAATTTTGAGATTCATGTATTCTAGACTTTACACAGTCTCAACAGACCAAAAGTCTAACATTTATCTCTCTCAAAATTCAATACCATGATTCCCAACTTATATCATATTCCTCAAATAAATAGAACTTTTAAGAAAAGACATTAACACTTATGTGCTCCATCAAATCCACACATAATCATTACTTAGGTTTGAATCAATTACGAAAAATTTGGCATATCTATGTCAAACTTTAAAATCAATAAATCAAGCCTTATATTTCTCATTGTTTTTCACGAGACAAAAGGCTTTTAAATCCTCTTATCTATACGAATTTCTCATCGTTTATACAAATTAGATATGCTTATAGATCCAAATATTATACGAATCTCTCATAAGCAATCTACTTATAAACTCATTCCATATAATTATCATTCCCTCATAACTATTAATACTTTCCTTCTATATAATTATTGTACTCATATAACCATAAGTACTTTCATTCTATGGCCTTTCCATGTTACATCCTTCTAGACTGTATAAATCAATGTGAAGGTTCATTTTGATGATGACACTGAAAATTCAGCTTCAAAACCATCTCAAAAATATATTTTTTTAAAGTGGTGCTACACTCCCTAGGTTAACCGAACCTAGGCTCTGATACCAAAAATTCTGTAACGCCCCTATATGGGGGTTAACAGTTTTTAATGAGATAAAATAAAAATAAATAATAAAAGTAAAACCTTAAAAATAAAATTTGCCCGGGACTTAAATGAAAACTCTCAACTCAAAAATAAAAATATAAACGACAAATAAACCACAGTTTTAATGTAGCACCTTAAATTTAATAATATAAACAGTTGTCATCATCATTTTAACCCTCAACACATTGTAATACAGTCACAGAAAGTAACAATTGATGCTTACATTATCATGAAGAACATTCTCAACAATTGAAGCAGTCCCAATGTAATATAGCTACATCACTTCCTCAACTATATTTCTCGTAGCCAACTCACACTTAGTGAGTCCTGAAAAGATATAAACATAAGGGAATGAGCAACACTATGCTCAGTAGAGAAAGCCATTACTCACCTTTAGGTTTTTATCATTACCACATTAAAACCTGCATGGTTAGTAAGTTACATCATATTCCAGATTATGAGGTTTATTATGATCACATCTTATGGATACTGTAGTTAATCATTACCAAGTGTCATAATTACACATTTATACAAATATTAACAATCATCATTGTTCCTAGGTATCCATGTTAAATTGAGTATCACTCAACTCATCGAAACCCAAATGGGCGCACTTGATCACCCTATAAACATTCCAAGGGTGTTCCGGTGAGGGGACATCAAGCCCCGAGTTCTCACCAAGTCGATTCCTGTACAGTGTGTTCTGAGACTTTCAACCCAAGGAAGCGTCATCGCCTTCCCCCTATTTTACCTTTTAGGGTATTCATGCCCAAGGACGTAACCGTCGCCCTCTTCATGTCTCACAATTTCTCTATATTGAATCATTATTAATAGAGTTAGTTTTCCTAACCATGCTTCTCAATTTATAACATGTGTCAATTCATTATGTTCCTCGCCGTACAATACAAGACGAGTCCATGTCATAGTTTCATATGTGATACTCATATAATATTAGTTCAACATAGATATATATATTGCGGCAAAACAATCAATTTTAATTCTATAAAAACCTCACAAAAGATGAGTAATAGAATCCCTACCTTTCAAGCTTATCAACAATCTTTTAATCCTGGAATCAGTTAACGTTAGCTCCATACTCCCTTGATCCTAAGGCGTGCATAAGGACAATTAAAACTAAAGCACAACATACAACTACATTCATAAATAAATCATGTGTAAACCTATCTTACTAGTATGCCATTAAAGCTTTTATATAAATCTCTTTTGAATACCACAGTAAACAATTTTTGTCTTAACACAATATAAAATGTGAACAAGTAATCTATATGTTTTAGTCCCTAATAAGATTCATCAATCTCTTAGGATAATATTGGAAAGGTTGCAAGACATTAAAGAATTAGGTGGTGAGCAAAGATGGGTTCTTGGTTCAGGTTAGCAGCTGGTATACCATAACAAACTGGCAGATTTACTAGTTTCCAATACAAAAATTAAATAATTCTTAGAAAATAAAATACAACTCCGATTTAGGTTTATGATAGCTCGTTAGAAAGCCTAGGATGCTACTTTTCAAATATGCAAACCAATTCATAAAATTCATTTTAATTTAATCTTAGAATTTCAAGAAATAACCACTGCCCATAGAGGTATTACAAAGTTTAACAATATAAATTTTCTGTCTAGGGCATATACACTTAGACTTCATACATATGCTCCAAAATAGCAACAAACATATACTTAGGTTTAAGAACGCAAATTTGAATAATCCTTTAGTATAAAAGAAAATTTATAAATGAAACACTAAATTTGTTCATAAGATTCTAACCTCGGATTATGGTTAGTTGGAAGCTTGAAATGGCTTCAAAACAGGTTCCTTTACTTCGGTATGACTGAAATTCTTGCTCAAATGGAGGTGATGGTGGCTGATTTTTATGGCTGCCTTGAAGAAGTTCTCTAAGTATTTTGCTTCAGCAAAGAAATGAGAAGAAGAGTGTGGGAACCGTGGAAGAGAAAGGAAGAAAAGATGAAGTCTTTGAAGAGAAGTGATGGAAACAATTATAGAGGAGACATGTTGAAGCATGTCACGGAGGAAATAAAGAAAATGAGGGTCAAGAGTAGTTGGAAAAGATATCCTTATGTCTCATCTAAAGACTTTAACACACATAATGCCAATATGACATTTTTGAGATTTATTAGAAGTTCTAAGGCTTTTTAGTAATCATACTAAATAAATATAGGAGAATTTTAGAAAACTTAAAAATAGATAAAAATAAATATTATAAAATAAATTTAAATGAAGCAATTTTTTTTTATACATTAAAAATTAATTTAATTACCTCAATACCCGTTAGGAGAATAACGGGTGTCACAAATTTATTTGAACTATTGTTGGGGGTTTTGGATTTAATTAACTAAATTCATTAAAATTAAAATAACAAAATTAAATTATTAAAAACAGCACAAAATAAAATGTGTTAAAGGTTCATTATCCACTATTAGACAATAACAATGCAATCAATCATAGAATTATTCCCAAATTTCTATTGAAATTATTAACCGTAGATAACAACAAGCCTTGCTATCTCAATCTTTCCTTACAATGTAGTTTAGTAAAACAAACTCTTCACTAAAACTCTTTTCATTAAACAATTTAGAACAAGCTCTCTATATGACCCCCAAGAATTTCTAATGTACTAAGTATGCAATAATTAAGGATTATGTTAAGTAATTTAAGTACAAATTTCGTAAGCTAAAATTTATGTTCGAAAATTTATAAAATGTTTTAAGAATATAAGAAGTGTCATAAGGATTACTGTTTTAATCCGATTTTCATAAAAATTCCATAAAAGTAAAAATGAGATTTTTAAGATTAAAAATCATGTCATAGCCTCAAACTAGGAAGGAATGATTAAAAAAAAAAGGCTAAAAAGCTTAATTGTTGCTATATGTGTTGCAACAAATTTTAAGACAAAAAATGCAGTATAAGAAATACACAACATAAAAGTTAAGTAGAAGATAAATTATGCAAGGATTATACTGCATAAATTTAAGCAGTATGAAAACTAGACTGTATAAAGTTAAGCAGTATAAGAATTAGAAAATGAGGATTACTATGGAAGGTTATCGAACTTTGTAAACAATATAGAAAGAATACTAGCGGCATGGGAAGAATACCGGCAATATAGAAAAAAAATATAATGTAGTGCAATTTGGACAGTTTAGAAAACAAATGAGACCTATTTGGTTACACTCAAATGGTGGAAAAATTTCCTCAATACTCCTTACTAGAACTGGTTTTTATTATGTGATGGGGGGCAAGTTTTTTACTTCAATTTAGCTCCTAAACTAAGTTAAAGTTGTAAATTGGTCTCTAGACTAATTGTTTTTGCAATTAAGGGCTTAGAAGGATAAAATCTTAGATAAAAGAAGTGCCATATCTCCCTCTTGGTGGTTGGTTTTAATAAGTAGATGGGAACAATTGTTTTAATTGTAATTTGTTCCCTAAGTTTAATTTTATTATAGATAAGGGCCTAAGTGATGAAATAAGCCTTTGTCTCGAAACATGCAAAAATAACCCATTTTTGCGTGAAACATGCAAAAATAACCCATTTTCCTTCTCTCAAAAACTAGAAGCCCTATCCTCCAAAAGTTTCTCAAAAATCTAACCTCCAATCAAGTTTTAAATCAAGTCTAAGTGTTATAGATCAAGATTGATCATTTTTTAGATAAAATTCTCAACCTTATCCTTATGAGTTGTTGGTGTTTTCATAAGTTTTTGAAAGGAATTTTTATGATATGATTTGGACTTGATGTCATGAGATTTTGGAAACCTTCAAGTGCTAAAAAGAGAGAACAATCACTTTGGAATGGTTAGGTAAAGTACTAATCCTTGAAACTATGTTAAAGTTTGCATATTTTTATGCACATCAAGTGTTTGATGGAAGTTAAGGGCTAAGGCATGTTAAAAGAATTTTATGATATGATTTGATGGTATGTCTTATGTATGATTGTGAAGTTTGAGGTTAGTAATTAGGGTTTTAAGTGTTTAATGTCAAAGTTTGAAGAACTTTACTTTAAACAAAGTTTTGATGTTTTTACCAAAAATGGTGATTTTATTGGCCTTTAAGGCAACCTAAATTTTGAGGAAAGTATCTGATTTGCCCAAAACAATAAGGGCAACAACTTTTATGAACAAAGTTTTGTGAAATTTTGAGAGGATTTAATTACAAAGATTTGTAAATGTCCAGTAGAATTAAAAAATGGTAGAAAACTCCTTAATGCAGTTGGGATTTTTAAAAAAAAATAAAATGTGAAATTTGTAGAGCTTGTCGAAACTATCAAGCATTGTAAATGATTTGTGAAAATTCCATGCGGTTCCTGAATTATGAATTTTATGGGCTTTGATCACAAAATTTGAAAACAGTAATATAGAAAAAAAAAGTTTTCAAATTTTTTGAGTTTAACAAAGGGCCTTTTGTAAGTTTTAATCCTTGTTAAAAACTGGACGTTTTGGTATAAAACAGTTTTTTGGTCCCAATGACAAAAATGTCAAGATTTTTGTGTTTCGAGCAAAAAACGTGCGAAATTGGATTTTTACTGAGGAATGTTAGTTTCCCGCATTGCTATGGGTAGTGAGTAACCATATATTTAAGTTTGAAAGGATAAAGAGTTTTTATCAAGAAGAGAAAGAAAAACATGCCAAGGGTGTAATTGCAAAGATTTTAAATTATGGGTCAAAACTGTAAAGTTTTGATAAATTATATTTTATCAAAAGGAAAAATTTTATTTTGTTCTTTGTAATTTTACGAGAAGTAAAGAAAGGTAAGTTTTGGTTTAGAACGCCGAAAGTTTTTTAAGACCTGTCAAGGGCAAAATAGTCATTTTTTAATAAAAGGCTAGAACAGACCCAAAAATGACAGAATTAGGAAAATGTCCCTAAGCGGGATTTTTTTCCATACCCTGTAAGTAGTGGAACAATGAAGTAAACGGTAAGTGTTATAAAGTTACAAGGCTTACGAAAAACCCATTAAGGGTAAAATCGTTATTTTTAAAGAAACCGCTAAAACGGATCCCGAGCACTTTGAATTAGTAAAACACCCTTAGACGAAAAATGATCCATATTACATTAAGTAATAGAATCGTCAAGTAATTCAGAAAGTTTGACTAAGGAACATTCAAGTCAAGTAAAGGAAAGGTAAATTGATGAATTACAAAGTTAAATAACGAAGAAATAAGCCGATAAGAACAAAATTAAGTAAAAGGAATGAACAGTTAATGTTTAAGTTTCATTATCGATCAAGGAAATTGGTCATGAGAAAGATTAGCTCATAGTCAGGTGTCATTTGAAACAGAACACAGAAACCGACTAATAAAAGGAAAAATAAATGAAATAGAAACGCTAGAGCTAAGTTCAGGTAAGTGTCAAACCTCACCTATAGCATAGAGAAAATGAATTTTAAATACTTTGAACATGTTTCATGTTTGCATTTTTTTATGCATAAAATTTTAAAGATCAAGTCAAAGACTTGCAATGTAACTATAAATTGCTATACTTAAAGCATGTTGCATTGGTATGCGAAATGTTTAAAAGTTCAAATTATGATTGGCAATATGTTTACAATTATTATGTTTACTAAGATTATAAGATTGGTAATATAAACCCAAAAGTTAAAGATAAGAAAGCATCATACTAGCCTTTTTGATGTAAGGTTTAAAGTTATGATAAAGTATGACCTCGTTGTTTGATAGTCTTAAGTCTTCCACAAGGGAAGCATCATGTTACGTTAAAGATATGATCTTATAATTAATGATATTGGTACAAACACTAAAGCTCATAAAATAAAGAAAGATAAGAATGATGATAAGAAATTCAAGTAAGTTAAGAATGATAATAATAAGTCCATAATTGAAAGTTTATAATTGAGCATAAATAGAATAATAATATTACTTGCATTCCTTTTAAATAACGTTTTTATTAAGAATATATTGTGAAAAACATTTGAAACTTTCTATGAGAAACGTATATGAAAAACGTTTTACGAGAAAGATTTTTAAGAGAGAAATTTTATGGTAAATGTTTTAATGTTTTGTAAGAATATGTTTGAACATACTAAGCAAAAGCTCATTATAAGTTCCTTCATGCTGTAAGTAGACTTATAGGAGACCAGTAAAACTGGTTGACGAGCTTTGTGCTGCTGTTAGACAGATACGATAGTTGGGCATGAATACCACAATAAGAAGTCTTCCACTGTATTAAGAAAAAGTTTTCACTGTTTGAAAAATTATTTTAAGGGTTTCAAAAAGTATATGTTTATAGAAATGTCTTATAAGAAAACGAGTTTTAAACGTTCTATCAAAAACATTTTCAAAGATCTATCTTATCAAATACTTAAAAGACTGCGAGTTATGTTTCAAATTCGTGTTTCAATTTCTGTTGCAACGAAAGTCGTAACAGTTCTAAGTATGTTTTAAATTATGTTATTTAAAAAAAAATTAATTGGTATTTTCTTACTAGAAAGTAAGATTAAGTTAAAGAAACGATATTTAAGCAAGTTAAGTGACGGCCCAGAAAGAATGGTTATTACACTCTAGATTCAATCTAATGGAAGCATTACATTGAGAAAAATAGGTTGATCTAAGCAACAAACACACAAGCCCCATTCATGCAATCTAGGTTATGTTTCACATCATAATCGCATAAAAGTCTCGCCGCAATCATGGATCACAATTTGTTACTAATGATTAAAAATTTAAAACAATTACAGATCAAGATTTCTAACTTAGCATTAGGCAATTTCTTAGTAAAATTTAGTTGTGTACTAAAATAAAACAAAAAAATTATAAACTTTAATTACAATGAAACATAAACAATCTCAGCTGAAAGTTTTGGAAAAACTCACATAATCAATTACATAATCATGATTAAGGTTTTGAATTCACCTTTAACTACAAAAAAAATTAATTATACGTAATTAAAATTCACAACAAAAATATTACGATAAAAATAAAATTAATGCAAAAAAAGAGAGTTTAGTTTGGCAGGTCTTCCTCCTTCCACACTGATAGCACTCTCTAGCTCTCAAAACAATACAAATACTATACAAAATATTATCAAAGTAAAAAATAAAAACTAAAACTTAAAATGCTGAGATCGAACTCCCCCTGCTCAGAGGCATTTTGCCTCTCCTGGGAGAGGAAGCAATGATGAGCAACTCCAACGCAACCTCGATGTTGACAAAGCCTGCATGATGAGGCAATGAATTGCCTTTAGTTACAAAAGAAAACAGGTACATGATTGAAGGGAAAAATTATTTAATCCTTTGTCTCTTCATCCAATTCGCATCTAGTTGGAATGCAATATTTTTCCTTTGTGATCCTATGTAACACGGAGGATGGTAAGAAGAACACGGCTACATCTGGGCCTTCAATCGCATATAAATTGACTAATCTAATGGTTGCTTGTTAGGACCAGAGTCGAGCCTAAGCTGACTTGATTTGGGCCTTTGGATATCGGCTAGCATTTGCAATTGACGAAGAGGATCGTGGACTCACGAACAGGTGCCACACTGGAGCAAAAACTGCACTGAAGACCATATAGGGGTTGCCCACTATCAAATGAACTTCTTTGGAATACTCTAGCTTGGGCGTTGCAGGGCTGGTTTTTTTGTCTTTCATGTGTGTTTTGATCCCAACTTTGAGATTCTTTTGCTTTTTTCTCTTATGTTTTCTACACAACTTTTATGTTTCCTTGCAAGTAAACCCAGAGCAACTAATTATTTTACAAAACAGAAATTACTAAAATTAAGTAAATGTTTATAAATACTTATATAATACAAAATAAAATTAAAACTAAAAGCACAACTTAAAATAAAATAAAACTCGTGAAAATCAAATATTTCACATACAAAAACACTTCTAAAAATTACCAAAAATATAATTAAACATAAAAAAAATAAAAATACAAATTATATACATTTCATAGAAAACATATCAAAATGCTAAAACATGTAAAAATTCTTAATCAGATGATTTAATAACAAATAAAATGCAAAATAAATTATTTCAAACTTATAAACACATGTATTTTTACATGTTATTAGGAATACATGTTTTTTTATAATTATAGGGGCTTGATCTATATATATCAATTGAGTCCCTTTTTTAGCTCACATATTTTTTTTTCTAATAATACAATGTATTTTTTCAACAAATTGGTAACCTATGTTAATTATTATATTGGCATAAATTTGGTGGATTTGATTTAATGATTCATGTTAGTTTATTGATTGAATTAATTTTATAAATTAATTCAAAACAAACATGTCGAATTATTTAAATATATTTCATTTGATATGGGATTATTTTATATGACTGTTTTAATTAGATAACTTTTTTGTATTGGGTTATTTGAATAAAAACTGAGGTTCTATGAAAAATATTTAAGTTAAATAAAGTGGTTATTATCCAATCGGATCAAATTGAGTGATTGAAAAGCTGACCAAAAGCTGAAGATCAACAGCTTCTAGTGTAGGGCGGTCGACTTCCCCTAGTAGATTGAGAAACACATTTTTTCTCTAGGATTTGATTCTAACTCGAATTTTGAAGCTGAATCTGATAATAATAAGTGCCTTACCAACCACTAGATATAGGAAACATGTTTCTATAATCATTTATATCACTTGAGAGATTTAGAGAGATTTTTCTAGAGAGAGAAACTATGCAACTCCATAGAATTATTGTTCAACGACTTTAATTCTTGGTTTTCTCTTGTGGTTCGAAGGAAACATTATCCAGAGGAAGGTTGAACGACATGTGCCCATTCATAATCTGATTATGAAAAGAATAGCAAAGAAGATTAGTTGATTGAGGCTCTTCCCATAACAATTTTCACGTAGTAGTTTTGTGATTTTGTCTTAGTCAGATATGCGGTTTCCCGTCTATAAGAGATAGGAAGGTCTATTATTAATTTATCGTATATAGCATGTTTATAGGTTCGTTTGGTGCATAGGTTTGGAATGACGTGCTTTGGAACTTTATAATTTGATCTATGCATTTTAAACTGTGTAATGTAAACTGATGTTTGAAATGTAAAGGTTTAAAACGTGAATCAAACATCACATCAAGTTTAAAATAAGAATTTTTGTTTCAAAAACTATGATTTATAAAAAAGAAAATGAGAATGAGAATGGTTTTTACTGTAGAAAATGGTTCAAACCATGCGAATTTGAGAGAAGCCAAAGTTTAGATTTTGGTTTAGCAGGCTTAAAAATGCCTCTATGGTTTGTACTGGCCTCAATTATTACTTTATCAAATGCTAGTTCAAGCCACCTTTGTGGTTTGAATAGGCTTAAACGGTTTTGAACGTATATACCAAACGGCCTATAACTCGTTTTATTGAAAAACTTTTATTTAAAATTTTTTAAACTTTGTTTCGTACTCGTTTTCCAACACGCCCTCCCTCTGTCGGCAACCCCACCACTGGGCCCTACAACACCACCTGCCTCGTTCCGTCGAGCCCAACCCCACTCGCCCCCTTTTCATCTAGCCTAACCCCACTCGCCTCCATTTCCTTCGAGCGCAACCCTACTAGTCCCTATTCCTATTGAGTCCAACCCCACCTGCCTCCGTTCTCGTCAAGCCCAGCCTCGCCTCTCCACCTTCCCATCGAGCCCAACCACCCTTGTCAGCTTTCTCTTCGTCATGCCTATGCCACTTCATCACTACCCCACCTATCGCCGTCAACCCCCCAACCCCCCTTTTCTGTGCCCTACCTAGAGAGAGAAGGGCAATGGTTTTTTTTATTACATTATTATTTTTATGTGATTTTTACATTATTAATTTTTTTAAGATTTTAAGTTTTATATTTATTTTAAAGTTTTTCACATTTATTATTTATTTTGTTTTTTCTCTAAATATATTTATTTTTTATGTTTATATAATTTTGTTATAATTTTTTAGTCTTTTATGAAAAATAGAGCACTAAGGGAGAGTAAGAATTTTTTTTTAATTTTTATTGGAATTAGTTAATTTTATGAAAATAAAACTATTTTTATATTTAAATTATTGTTTTGTTGGAACTAATTAGTTTTGGTTTTGTTGTAATTAATTTGTTTAAATTTTGCTGAGATTAAAGTGTGCTTTTAATTAGTTTGTGTGGTTGTGATTAATTCGGAGAATTAATTGTGGACTGTTTTTAGACTATTTAATTTTAGTTTCTATATTTTTTCCTATTTTGGACATAACTATTATCTTTGGAGAAAAAGAAAAGAGAAAAAATATTTTATCTTCTATTAGAGTGATATTTATAGCTACAAATGTGTAGTAATTAATTTGTTTTAATTTTGTTGAGATTGAAGTGTGCTTTTAATTACTTTGTGTAGTTGTGATTACTTTAGGGAATAAATTGTGAACTTTTTTTAGACTATATAATTTTAGTTTTTGTATTTTATCCTGTTTTACAAGTGTGTACAACTTATTTATCCTTATCTTTAATGTCAAAGAAGAGTAAAATTGTCATTTCTAGTGCGTAAAATAACGAAAAATGTTTTTTTATGAATGGAGGGATATTTTTGGCATTTTTAACAAATTTAATGGTCAACTTATGGTCAACCCTTACGGTCAACTAATAGGCCTTTTTGAGTAATTTTTTCAAAAAGTTATACGTATCAATGTGATTAGTTTTGGTCTATGGGGTATTTTTATAATTTAGGCAAAACACAAAGGGTGTAAGTGTAATTTGTGTTTTTTTATGTACTGTAATCAAACAATGCAAAAGTTTGCTTTGTTAGATGAATTTTGACAAAATTAATAAATAAGCAAACAAGCAAATGGATATAGGCAAACAAAAAGACATAAACAATATATAGATTTTAACTAAAAGTTTTAAAATTGAAAACTTTATGATGATTCAAATTTTTAGAAAGAACGCAGTAATAAATTGGTTTAAATTAAAACATTTTGGTATAAATGAGAGAAAATACTATGGAAAAATTTAAAGGATATATGTTTTTACACCTAACTCGATCATGTTATTTGTACTATTCTTTAGGGTAATTTTAATACTTAGTTATTAGTTTGAGTACTTTTTTGTTTAATTAATACAAAATTTACAAGGTTTGAGAGATTTTTTTAAGATTTTTTTTGTTAGAGACTTCTTATCATGGAGAAGATAATTTTACTTCACTAGTAAAACATATTGTTTTTGACCATTGGATTAGGATTTTAACAGTCCGATCTTCAATTATTAATATTAAAAATTTACAACACATGATATATGACTACTTCTAGTCATAGATTAGACCACTAAAATATTAATTTGACATCTAAAACACCTATTCTCTATCGGTGGAGCAAAATTGCCTTCTGTACCATAAAAATTACATTTTTGTTGATATAATAGCATGGTAAAATGATATAATTTGGATCACAACATGATAACACGACCATAAATCTACAAGAAGTTGGAAGCTTTAGCTTTTTATAAATGGATTTGGTTCATAGTGGGTCAAACTTGCTTAACACCATTAAGTAGCTTGTCAATTTGCAAGTGACTCACCATTGTTAACCTAGAAATTGACTTGCAATTAGAGATGTCAATGGGGCGGGGCAAATGGACCCCGCCTCGCCCCTAATAGGATTAGTTTGACTAGTAGATAATGGATTGGGGGCAGGGGCGGGTTAAGACCTGCATCATACATGGGGCGTGCGGGGCCGATTGACCCAAACCTACCCTATTTACTAAAAAAAGCCTCAGCAAAATTACTTTTAAAATAGAAAATTTGTAATTTCTGCTTCTTTTTCCTGCTAAAGAATCTCAACTTCATGATGGCTAGCATCAGCAGCGGAGCATTGGTGATGTCGATGACGGATGCCATTATTGTCAGAAGAGGAGCAAGGTCCATACCGAGAGACCTTATACAGGCACTGAATGAGTCAAAGCAGTGAATTTCTACTCCTTGATATTCCAAGATCTGATCTCTCATGGCTACTCTTGATGGAATTGATCTCTTTGCATCAACAACCACAAGGTGTAGTACTTCTTCACGTTGAAGGAGATCAGAGTCTCCGATTCTGTAGGGATTTCCAATAAGGCATCTAAGCTTTTTTGGGACACGATCTTATTCTCTAGGTTTTTCTAGTCATCAACAATGTCATAATTCCCTCCTAACATTTTTTTTTTTATCTTTCTTTCAATATTTGATAATTGATTTTGCGGCTTTGATCTATAGTATTTTCTTTCTTTCTTTCTTTCTTTATTTTTTCTTTTTCTTTATTTCCTTTTTCTTCTTGAGTAGGATCTTCTTTTCATTAACAACGTCAAATAATTCTCCTTAGCTACATTAATTTGAAGATTTTGACATCAATTAGATGACGATTTACACAGAACTGTCGTTTAAAATCCAAAAAAGCATAGTACGGAGATTTTTGTGTTGTGATAATCTCACTTTTAATGAAGGTTTTTAAAAAAATCATCATACTTTGGGCCATGCCCTTGCTTCGCCTAATTCTTTTAGTTTGATTTAAGCTCGTCCAAATCATATTCCTAACAATGGGTCCCACTTATTCATATGAAATTAAATTTCTTAATGTGAGAGAACCCCAATTCCTACTCATGGAATAGTTACTTTCCCCTAAAAAATAACAAATCTATTTATTAAATATACCCTTAATTTATTATTTACATCAAATAAAGGTGCATTTGTAACAACACTTACTTTATTCTAATTCTTTCGCAAAGTAAGCAACATAATAGGAATTTAATTCTCCATGTAACTTAATTCTCTAATAGATTAATAAACACTTTATATGTCGTTTGACAATGTAAGTTTGAATTGAAAAATACTGTAGCATATGAGAAAAAATACTATTAAAAATGTGGTTGAAATTGCAAATTGCAGGTTAAACTGAGATTCTAAACACACTGTTAATAGAATTCTAAAACTTATGGATAGTTTGACAAGTTGATTAGAACTAAAATTTTAAGTTTAAAAATTATAATTATTTTTTACTTTTTAATGTAACTAATAAGAGCTTTACGAACCTATTATTTTTAACTATTATTCCCAAGGCATGCTAAGAATACAATCCACGACACTAGTTTTGACTTCTACTTAAATGGGACCCACCATAAATCTAACCACACATAACCATCCGATTTGGTTGGGTAAAAGAGCCCCTCACTATAGACTTCTACAACGTGGCAGCAAAAGTCATCCGGGGAAAACGCTTTGGTAAAGGAAAATGAAGAGTCCTATCCGCTAATACCTCCAACGGCTCTCTAATTCAAATTCGAATGAACTTCAAACCAAATAGAAGAGAGTATAAGCCTATAAGGTTGCCCAGCCAAAATTGCACGCTCTTTTCTTCTTCCATTTCCAAACCAACTCAGTTTCTGTTCTCGCTTCGATCAGAACCTTTTCTTGTAATTTTTCCTTCTTGCAGAGTTTTCCCATTTCGCAAACATCTGCAAAGCCTATTTTCATGGAAGACGCGCAATTGATTCATTCTTACCAAGACTCAGAAACCCTAACTTCAAGTTCCTCATTTTCTCGGGCTATGGATATCGATAAAGCTAATCCGCCAATTCAAGAACTGAAAGACTTCGTTATGAGGGAGGCTGATTCGTCCTTGGTAGATTCGATGCTCTGCGACTCGGGTTCGAGACTAATACCCACCGGGTTAACGAGATCGGATGCCACAGGTCAGTGTTTCCTACGTACTGGGAATTATGTTCTCTCGTTGGAGATCAATTTCTGTTTGGACTCCAGGAAAACACGCGAAAGGAAAAGAAAACAAGTGGGCTTAGGTTTTCCCCCCTTGATTTGTGGACTTTTTTTTTCCCCCTTTCTTTAGGGTTAAATATTTGGTAAAATTAGTAAAACGAAAGATCTAGATTAGCCCGAGATGAAGAACAGGGCTATTACTTATTTCATAATTATCTCTTTATTTAACGCTACAAATTTACATTTTTCTTTTTTTCTGGTGGTGGGAAGAGATTAATTGTTGGGTATTTTAACAAGTTTGTAAACAGAACCCTAATTTTAGTTGGAATAAGATGTATCACAGTGTCATAATGTTCATTTGCGGATGAAGTTTAATAATTGAATTTGGTGAGTGAAGTATTAACTTAAACGCGGCTTCTCTGAAAGCAGATGAATATGTGATGTTTGTGAATGCCGGAGGGGAGTTCGAGAATGAAGCAGATTCAAGCATAAAATTTCTGAAAGACACTTGTTATGAAGGAGGTAACATTTTAAGGACCAATGAACAAATAACTGATGCTGGAGACTTTCCATTCGTTTATCAGTCGGTGCGGTTTGGAGATTTCTGTTATCGGTTTACTGACCTTTCACCTGGAGACTATTACATTGATCTCCATTTTATCGAAATAATAAACACAAATGGGCCAAAAGGGATGAGGTTGTTCAATGTGTTTATCCAGGAAGACAAGGCAAGTTCTTAATCAGAAAGCATATGATGTGTCTACTTATCTTCCTTTTCCCCGCCCCCCCAAAATAATAGAATTTGAGAATTTCTTGTTTGTGAATACTATAGGTCCTATCAGATTTTGATATTTTCTCTGTTGTTGGAGCCAATAAACCGTTGAAATTGGTTGACTTGAGGGTCTCTATAAAAGAGGACCGAGTGCTTGTGATAAGATTTGAAGGGGTTGTTGGAAGCCCAACAATTAGTGGTATTGGCATAAGGCGAGCAACAACTGCGCCTGGTATTCTCTTAGGTCTACTTTTTTTTTTGGGGTTATGATTTGTTATTTGGTGAATACGAGTATTTTTTATTAATTATGTTGTAACTTGTAACAGTTGCACAGCTGACAAATGAACTTTTTAAGTGCAACCACTGTGCTGCTGAGATAGTAGTTCCTTCAGCTCAGGTTAGATTTAATTGACATGAAGAGTTTACAGACTGAAGCTGCCAGTAACGATAGTTGCTTATTGGAAATCGAAATTTATGACTTGTAGATGAAACTTATGCAAACAAGGTCTACAGCCAAATATGAGAAGAAGATACAGGAACTCACCACACAATGCCAGCTCAAAGCAAAAGAGTGTTATGAGGCATGGATGTCGTTGACTACAGCAAATAATCAGCTAGACAAGGTCAGGATGGAACTTGACAACATGACATTTAAGACACTCTCTCAAGGTAAGGGCTTTAAGATTTTCCATTTTGATCAAGAGCCCATCATTTCAGTCACCACAAAAGCATAGAATGAGTGTTTTAGTCAATTAAAAATGGAGCCCGAACTTCTTGACCTAAAATCTTATGATTAAAATAAGATTAAAACAAGCTTTTTTTTTTCCTTTCTTTGTACATGGATTTAGGTTTTTACTTTGTCCCCTAACTATCTTTCATAAAATAATGAATAAAAAAATGATTAAAATGGTTTTTTTTTTTCTTTTCTTTGTGCATGGATTTAGGTGTCTACTTTGTCTCTTAACTATCTCTAATAACTTTTGCACTTAATATGACCTTAACACATGATTTGTATTAATAAGTTTTTTGTAATGCGGTGCACACAACATAACGATGTTTGTCACTTATTGCTGACCAAAAAAGAAAGCAGCGAATAAAACTGTTGAAGAAATAGTACCGTGATTGATTACGACTTGACTAAATGTCTCTTTTTTATAATGTGCTCTATTCTAGTGCAAGTCATGTTTCATTTTTTTTTTCCTATTTACTGATCAGATCAAGCAATGGAGAAACAAGCTGAAGACTTGAGGAATATCTCTAGCAGGTATGAGCGTGACAAAAAGCACTGGGCTGCAGCTGTCATGGATTTGCAAGAAAAGATTGAGGTACTGTTGTAAATGCTTATCGATCAACTTTATATCTATGATAAATTGATTTTTTCCACTTGATTTAAATTAGCTTGATGCAAATTTCTATTTTTTTTGAAACAAGAAACTTTATATTAAATAGAATATGTACAAATCGATAGGGGAGAGATTCCCTCAAACAAAAATCAGAAGCAAGAACAAAATTCTGACTATTTTAAAATGTTTTTTGTTTAAGCAGCTTATGAAGAAAGAGCATTTTCAACTTTCACGTGAAGCACATGAGTGTGTTGATTCAATTCCCGAGTTGAATAAAATGGTTTTTGCAGTGCAAGCTTTGGGTAAATTAAATTCACTTTATTTTCTAAGCTGGTCTTTCACAATACTTTCTTATGGGATAATGGGGTTGTTCTACAGTTGCACAGTGTGAAGATCTTAAAGTGAAGTACAGTGAAGAGCAAGCCAACAGTAAAAAACTATTTAACGAGATTCAGGAAGCTAAAGGTATTTATTCTGTACACTCTGGGTAAATCCGCCAATTCTTACCGTTACGATTAACGAACTTCATGTACATATTTGCATACTCTTGGTAAATTCGCCAATTTTTATTGTTACAAGTAACAAACTTCATGTACATATATGCATGAAAATTTTCAGGAAATATTAGAGTTTTTTGCCGCTGTCGCCCATTAAATAAGGGGGAAATAGCAGCTGGTTGTACAACAATTGTAGACTTTGATGCAGCAAAGGATGGAAGTCTTGGTATCCTTACAGCTACCTCCACTAAAAAGTCATTCAAGTTTGATAGAGTTTACACACCAAAAGACGATCAAGGTATTCATATACTTCTATCATTTGACTAACTTTGTTGTAGTTCTTGATTTTCTGAAACAAGTATGAATGAAATTGCTTGTTTTGACAGTTGACATTTTTGCGGATGCTTCACCAATGGTGATTTCGGTGTTGGATGGCTATAATGTTTGCATATTTGCCTACGGCCAAACAGGGACTGGAAAGACATTTACAATGGAGGGAACTGAGCATGATAGGGGAGTAAATTACAGGACTCTTGAGCAACTGTTCGATATTGCCAGGGAAAGAAGTGAAATGTTTACGTATGATATATCTGTTAGTGTACTTGAAGTCTACAATGAGCAGATTAGGGACTTGTTAGCTACATCACCAACATCGAAGAAGTAAGATAGTGTTTTGAGTTGATTTTATGAACATCAAATGGAAATTCTGTGATATGATCACTTTTATCATTATCAGATTTCTATCAAGTTTTTATTGGCCGAGGGAAAAAAAAAAAGGCTAGTTACCATTAAATCTTCTATGGTATTGCCAGGTTGGAGATTAAACAAGCATCCGAAGGGTCTCATCATGTTCCAGGAATTGTAGAAGCCAAAGTTGATAACATTGATCAAGTCTGGGCTGTGTTGAAGGCTGGAAGCAATGCTAGAGCTATTGGTAGTAATAATGTGAATGAGCATAGCAGTCGATCCCATTGGTATAGAAGAGAACTTTATTATTTCTTCCAAGATTGTGTCATTACTATTCCATTTTTCCTGCTACATTCAAATTCAGCGGCTATCAACCATAAATAACTTTTTATTTCAATTGTTTGTTCAGCTTGCTTTGCGTAATGGTAAGAGCGAAAAACTTGATAAATGGTGAGAGCACCAAGAGCAAGCTTTGGCTGGTGGATTTGGCAGGCAGTGAGAGGCTTGCAAAAACGGATGTCCAAGGAGAGCGACTTAAGGAAGCTCAAAATATTAATCGATCCCTTTCAGCTCTTGGAGATGTGATATCTGCTTTAGCAAATAAAAGTAGTCACATTCCTTACAGGTTTGTTCTTTCTTTTGTGTGATGCCTTCAAATCATTTTTCCACATATCTTCCCTTCTTATTTTGAACAACTTTTATTGTTTGGTTACAGGAACTCTAAATTGACGCATTTACTTCAAGATTCATTAGGTAATACAAGTCGTTTTAGCAGTTTGCTTTGTTTGAGTAGTAACAGTTTTGAGCTCATTAGTTCTCTGATTCAGATTTCTAAACTGGTCCATGTGTCAAAATGGCCTCATTACTTCCATAAAAAATAATGGCCTTACTCTTCTTAAAAAAAAACAGGCTTCATCTGATGAGGTTGCTATCTTCATATTGCAGGGGGTGACTCGAAGACCTTGATGTTTGTGCAAATAAGTCCTTCAGACCAGGATTTGGGTGAGACTTTGAGCTCTCTAAATTTTGCTACCCGTGTTCGTGGAATTGAATTGGGTCCTGCAAGGAAGCAGGTTGATACAAGTGAACTTCAAAAGATGAAAGGAATGGTTAGTAGATCTCCAATTCTGTTCTTTCCTCGTCTCTTTTGTTTGTACTTAACACAATTTTCATATATATTTTTTTCTTTTAAAAAAAAGCTTGAAAAAGCAAGGCAGGAAGCTAGATCCAAAGATGAAAATTTAAAGAAGCTGGAAGAAAGCTTGCAGAGCCTAGAGAGTAAGGCCAAGGGAAAAGATCAAATTTACAAAACTCAGCAAGATAGGATCAAAGAGCTTGAAAGCCATCTTGAAGTAAAGACAACCTTGCACGGCCAATCAGAGAAACAAGTTTCTCAGCTTTCAGATAGACTGAAAGGAAGAGAAGAAATATGTTGTGGTCTCCAGCAAAAGGTTACTTTCTTTTCACTTGTTGATATATATTTTTTCTTTATCCCCTCTATTTTATCCCTAATCAGATTTTTGAATCTTGTAAAGGTTAAAGAGTTGGAGGCCAAAGTTATAGAAAATCAGCAATTTGAGTCTGAAACGTTCCAACAAAAGGTTCTAGGGAATTGATTGGATTACCTTTTTTCACTTTTTTCTTGTAAAAGAAAATTGATGAAAACAAAGCTGATTTTATTTTATTGAATCAGGTTAAAGAACTTGAAATCAGGATGAAGGACCAAGTGCAAGAGGCCGAGTCCAATACTGCTGTCCTTCAGCAGAAGGTTGTCCATAACTTGGAATTGCTTGCTAATGTTCTATTTGCTAATGACAAGTTGAAAGGCCTTACTAAAAATGTTCTTTTTATTTTTCCAGGTTTGGGAACTTGAGATAAAACTGAAGCAGCAGGAAGAAAGCCGAGACTCTGATTTACTTCACCTGAAGGTATCTCTTGTTATTGTTATGTGTATGTTTTAGGTCCTTTGAAAGACCAGAATCGAAAGTGCCAAAGTTCATTTGACTTGTCATTGCCAGATTAAAGAACTTGAGGACAAACTGAGGGAACAAGAGCAACAGTTCCGGCATACGCATGATTTTGTAGACGCTATTAGGGCCACTCCTGCCGAAGTGAAGAACTGCATAAGAGATGAATTGATGAGTGATATTGAACCTTATGTTTTAAGGAGTTCAAACTCAGTGAACCGCCCAATGAGTCAAGGGTCTATGAGAGGGAATGATTCCATCCAAGGGACAAGAAGGAAAAGAGAGTTCAAAAGTGGGGAGACAGAGAACATTATGATGGTATCAAATGGTTTGAATGATAAAAAGATTAGGAAATCTGACCCACCTAAGATTGCGAGAATTATGAGAACAGCAAAGCCAGCCACTACCTCTCAAGGGTCTTTCGTTCACAAGAGGATTACCAGAGATCAGGTACAAGGAGTTGTTAAGGAAAGGGATAACAAGAAAAAAATCTGGTCAAGATAGTGAGCTTGCTTTTCTTTCCTTCTTTTTTTCAAGGAAAAAAAAATCTTATGTTCTTTCTGTGTGCATTGTTTGTAATGATGATTGTGTGGGCCATTTGTTACGTTTGATGTACTGAAATTAGAAACGAAGAGATTCCATGTTAGGGGTGTCCATTTGGAATGTGGGCGCTTTCTACGTTAACTGCTAAACTTTGTTCATTTGCAAGTTCTGTTTTTATTTGAATTGAAATTATTTATTTACAAGCTCCATTTTTATTGGAATAAATTTGTGATTCGTTTTATTACTGATGAATTAGATACGAAGGGATTCCATGTTAGAGGTGTCCATTTGGAATATAGGCATTTCCTATATTGACCGCTAAACTAACTTTGTTCGTTTACAAAGTTCTATTTTTTATTTGGGTTAATTTAATAAATAGTTCCGAAGGTTTAACCTCAGTCCCATTTTAGTCTTTAATATTTCAAAAGTCCTATTTTGGTGTTTATTTTTTTGAGTTTGTTTCAGATTTGGTCCCTCCGTTAAGTTTGATGTTAAATATTTAATGGGATAATTCTTAAAATCTCACACTTTGGTCTTTAATCATTACTTTGTTTCATTTTTTTATCTCTCTGTAATAACTAAGAGTTATCAGGGACTAAAATTTGAAAAATCTAAAGTGAAAAATTAAATATAATGATTTTGATGTATGTAATTGAAAAAATTATCATAGTGTAAATAAGATGAATTTTAATTTAGAAAAAGATAAGTTGAATTTTTTATACCAGTATAAAAGTATTAGATTAGAGATTAAATGTAAAACAAAATAATAAAGTAATAGGTTGGAGACTACAAATGGAAAAAAAAAAATAGGTTAGAGACTATAGTGGGCCATTTTAAGAACATTCTATTAAATATTTAATATTAAACTGATGGAGGGACCAAATTTTAAACGAACTAAAAGATGAGGGACCATAATGAGACTTTTGAAAGATCATGAACTAAAATGAGACCGAAGATAAAACTCAAGGATTATTTGTGAAATTAACCCTTTTTATTTTTATTGCAATTTCATTCATAAATAAATTTAGCCAACGAATCTAATAAATTTTAATCAATACCACAATTAAACACACTGATTAGCAATTGTTAATCAATCACCTTTCATCTTTATCGCCGCCCCTAAATCAGAGAGGAGACAGCAAACAACAGTTTGCCAAATAAGGCCAAAAAATGGTATTTTAATTGGGGAATCTTCATAAATCTTATTTTTTAAGATTTAATTTTTTACAAATGCCACACATGTTTATTTGTAGCATAACTTAATATATAATATGAATGATGTTGTAACATAAATAAATACAACTTTTAAAAGTATGACATAACATGTAATTGTCTTTTTTTAAACCAAGCACATTCCAAACTCTGAAAAACCAAAAATTGAAAACCTAGTGTTGGAATGCAAAGATTTGATGTGAGGAAAAAGAAAGGGGAAGAGATTTTTGGGAAGGGAATGTCTTCTTGATTTATACCTCTCATTAAACGTTCTTTAGATTTACGTCCTTTGTTTTTCCTTCATTGTTTCTTTAGGTTATGTTTAGTATACCATATTAAAGCATCTTATTATATAATAATACACTAATATAATGTTTAATAATATCATTATATTGTATAAGTTAACAATGATGATAAATTAATACAATCTATATCATATTATAGAATACAACGTATTTTTGGTGTATTATATTATATTATTTTAAGGGAGAATGAAAGAAATAACATGTTTTTGAAGTAAATATTAGGTTTAAAAATATTTGTATTAAATATTGTGTAAATAATTCTTATTTACATTGTAAACAATGGGATAAACAAATTATTTACACATTAAATCTATTTATTGTATAAATGACAATTATTTACATTTTAAATAAGGGGATAAATAAATTATTTATACTATAAAAGTGCTTTTTACTTCAAATATTTTCAAAACTTTCTATTGACTACAATTAGTTTTAGAAGAATGTTATTTACTACAATTTCTCTTATGTTATTTTGGGTCCATGCTTCTGTGACACCCATTATTCTCCTAACGGGTATTAAGGTAATTAAATTAATTTTTAGTGTATAAAAAAATTGCTTCATTTAAATTTATTTTATAATATTTATTTTTATCTATTTTTAAATTTTTTAAAATTCTCCTATATTTATTTAGTATGTTTACTAAAAAGCCTAAGAACTTCTAATAAATCTCAAAAATGTCATATTGGCATTATGCGTGTTAAAATCTTTAGATGAGACATAAGGATATCTTTTCAAACTACTCTTGACCTTCATTTTCTTTATTTCCTCCGTGACATGCTTCAACATGTCTCCTCCATAATTGTTTCTATCACTTCTCTTCAAAGACTTCATCTTTTCTTCCTTTCTCTTCCACGGTTCCCACACTCTTCTTCTCATTTCTTTGCTGAAGCAAAATACTTAGAGAACTTCTTCAAGGCAGGCATAAAAATCAGCCACCATCACCTCCATTTGAGCAAGAATTTCGATCATACCGAAGTAAAGGAACCTGTTTTGAAACCATTTCAAGCTTCCAACTAACCATAATCCAAGGTTAGAATCTTATGAACAAATTTAGTCTTTCATTTATAAATTTTCTTTTATACTACAAAATTATTCAATTTTCGGATTGAAAACTAATAAACCTGCCAGTTTGTTATGGTATACCAGCTGCTAACCTGAACCAAGAACCCATCTTTGCTCACCACCTAATTCTTTAATGTCTTGCAACCTTTCCAATATTTTCCTAAGTGATTGATGAATCTTATTAGGGACTAAAACATATAGATTACTTGTTCACATTTTATATTGTGTTAAGACAAAAATTGTTTACTGTGATATTCAAAAGAGATTTACATAAAAGCTTTAATGGCATACTAGTAAGATAGGTTTACACATGATTTATTTATGAATGTGGTTGTATGTTGTGCTTTAGTTTTAATTGTCCTTATGCACGCCTTAGGATCAAGGGAGTATGGAGCTAACGTTAATTGATTCCAGGATTAAAAGATTGTTGATAGGCTTGAAAGGTAGGGATTTTATTACTCATCTTTTGTGAGGTTTTTATAGAATTAAAATTGATTGTTTTACCGCAAGATATATATATATCTATGCTGAACTGATATTATATGAGTATCACATATGAAACTATGACATGGACTCGTCTTGTATTGTACGGCGAGGAACATAATGAATTGACACATGTTATAAATTGAGAAGCATGGTTAGGAAAATTGACTTTATTATTAATGATTTAATATAGAGAAATGGTGAGACATGAAGAGGGCGGCGGTTACGTCCTTGGGCATGAATACCCTAAAAGGTAAAATAGGGGGAAGGTGATGACGCTTCCTTGGGTTGAAAGTCCCAAAACACACTGTACAGGAATCGATTTGGTGAGGACTCAGGGCTTGATGTCCTCTCACCGGAACACCCTTGGAATGTTTATAGGGTGATCAAGTGCGCCCAATTGGGTTTCAATGAGTTGAGTGATACTCTATTTAACATGGATACCTAAGAACAATGATGATTGGTAATATTTGTATAAATGTGTAATTATGAAACTTGGTAATGATTAACTATGGTATCCATAAGATGTGATCATAATAAACCTCATAATCTGGAATATGATGTAACCTACTAACCATGCAGGTTTTAATGTGGTAATGATAAAAACCTAAAGGTGAGTAATGGTTTTCTCTACTGAGCATAGTGTCACTCATTCCCTTATATTTTTATCTTTTCAGGATTCATTAAGTGTGAGGTGGCTACGAGAAAAATAGTTGAGGAAGTGATGTAGCTATATTACATTGGGACTGCTTCAATTGTTGAGAATGTTCTTCATGATAATGTAAGCATAAATTGTTACTTTCTGTGACTGTATTACAATGCGTTGAGGGTTAAAATGATGACGACGACAGTTTATAATATTAAATTTAAGGTGCTACATTAATCTGTGGATTATTTATCGATTATATTTTTATTTTTGATATTGAGAGTTTTTATTTGAGCCACAGGCAACTTTATTTTTAAGGTTTTATTTTTATTTTTTTATTTTTATTTTATCTCATTAAAAACTGTTAACCCCCATATAGGGGCGTTACAGCTTCATGTTGAAGTTGGGTCCAACCAGGGTTAAGGGTTAGCTGATACAGTATTAGGCTGGAATCTAATAAATGAAAATTATAGTAAATAACACTTTTGCAAAACTAATTGTCGTCAATATAAAGTTTTGAAGATATTGTAGCAAATATCAAATTTATAGTGTAAATAATTTATTTACGACTTTATTTGTAGTGTAAATAATTCTTATTTATACAGTATATAGGTTTAAGGTGTAAATAATTTATTTATCGCTTGTTTACAATATAAATAATTCTTATTTACATAGTAATGAGTTATTTATATTGTAAATATGCTATTTACTATAAATATTTTTAAAACCTACTATTCACTTTAAAAAGTTTCAAAACCCTATTATTTCTCTTGTTCTCCCTTTCTAAAATTTGAGGGAAAATTTATATTTTTTAAAATTATATTTTGACCCCTCAACTTGTAAAAACTATATTTTGAGCTAATATTTTTTAAAAAACTATATTTTGATTCTATATTTTCTTAAAATCTATATGTTTTATCACTTAATTTTGATAAAATTATATTCTAACCCTATAATTTTTGAAAAATTACATTTCACCCCTCAAACTTAAAAAATATATATTTTGACTCCTTATATAATATGTCATGCACCAAACGGGTACAATATAATCCAGTACAACTTATATCACACAATACAATAAGGTACACCAAACATTGACATATAGTGATTAGGGTTGTGAAACACCCCTCATTACTCTCTACACCCCCTTTACATTAAGAGCTTGTAATTACTTTATATCAATAGAAAACGAAAATTAAGGCGTGATTCTTTATCTCTTTTAATTGTGTTTACTTACAAAACCAATAATGAGAGTTTTATGAGCCCTACACAATATAGGAAGTGAGGAAAGAAAATTGCTAATCCTCACATCCCCTTAGTATTATTTCCCTGTCAAAGAATTGATGTTAAATTTAAATAGATGCCCAAACTCAAATATTGTTATTTAATCATTAATTAGTTATATAACAAAGATATTTTAGTAATTACATTAAATAAAATCATTTTTTCTAAGTGAATAAACACTAGAAAACGAACGAGATTCTAATTTCTATTATTTTACTTTTGTTTTTTCAATCCCATCACCTTTTTCATTACATTCTTTTACTATTTGGTAAACATGAACTAAAAATTTTTATTACAAAAGACCCTCACATGAATGAAGGAAAGGATAATTATGATAACTTTAGTTACGTAATTAAATTTTATTATAAAAAGGAAACTATGACGGTTTTTTTCCCTCTCTCCACAAGCCAGGCACCCTAAATCTTAAAACCTCAAATTATAAACTAATAACAGTTTTTCTTTTTCCCTTTTTTGCTTTATGTTTATATTTTTTTGGCTATTCATTTCATTTATTCAAAGGCTGATAATTTCTTCTTCTTTTTTTTGTTCGTTCTTGTTAAGTAGATTGATTGTTTTTTCTTCCGTTTCATTTTTTTTTTCTAATGTTCATATATTGTTTTACAATTTAATTTGCATTATTTTTTACTATTTTGTATTTTTTGACCATACCTCAATTAATTTAATAATTTTGTTTCCTTTTTATTTTATTTTTTGTATTGTTTTGCTTCTTATTTTATAAAAAAGGAACTCTATCGTGTATGTGAAAAGGCTTCATGCTTAAAGTTTCAACCCAAAAACATAGAGAGATGAAGAAATGATTACATTAAGTGAAATATCTTACAGAAATAATTCGAGGTAATTTGGAATACTTGGGGTGTGTAAAAACTAAATGGGCAGTTCTATACGTCCCAAGCGGGCTATAGCCCGCTCCCGCTCGGGAAAAAAAGTTTTTCAAACTAAATTTAACCATTGCAAAATTTTATGGGATGTGTATCTAAAAAGGAATGTAGAGACTAAAATGATGTGTGTGAAAAATGAAACCATAACGATTATAAAATACTTAAACGTTTAGTTGTCACGTCATAATTATATGGAACCACTCACTAAATGACCATATGAATGGTCATCGATCATTGATGAGAGTCAACAAGTGATCAATGGTCGTTTCCAGGGCCATTCACTGGATGAAGGTCATCCTTTAACGTCTATCATTGGTTGTCAAAGTTAGTCGCTAAAGTCACCCACTAGATCACCACTAATCGTTTGCTTATGTCAGTTGCCATTCGTATCATGATTTAGCGGATGACTCTAGCGACTAGCTTTGACATTAACTAAAATTTTTCTTTTGAATCAGTTTTGTGTTAGAATAGATGTTCTTAAAAGTATGTAATATTTTATAAAAAACATATTTATAAATAAATAAAGTTAATTTTTCATTATATTTGTGTGTATATATTTTGAATACTCTATTAATAATATTAAAATTTCATGATTATCTATGAGACCTTAAATATTATATATAAGTGTTAGATACAAAAGGAGAGTATTATCGATGATTATAATCAAAATGGCTAGTTACTTATAATTAATTATTTAAATAAAGTATAAAATATTTAATTGAGTTTTATTAGTGTAAGTCATTTTCATTGAGAATAGAACGGTCTTATTCAAATCGTTAATATAATGAGTCACTGTACATAATGAGATTATATAAGACTAAGAGATGATGTGATATGAATGGTTAAATAATTTTCGTTAAAAATATAGCAAATTCTAGTCATATCGACTTATGGTAATATATAAGATGAACTTAATTTTAAATTATTAACATACTCCTATTTATGAAATTATATCTTTTGATTTATTCTGTATGGATTCAAGTATCCAATCATATTTTTTGTATTATGGAGGCATAGTGAAGTAAGTAGTTGAGAATGTTAATATCACAAAATAGAATCCATTCATTCTCTAACGATAAATAATTCTCTTAAGTATTGATTTGGATCTTGAATAATATGAGCACTCAAGTGTTGATTAAGTTCATAAATTTATTATTTATTAAAGAATCAATGACACCCAAGGTTAAAGAAGTATATTAGAGAGGCTAATGGATTCTATCTAGCTCTAATTATGAATTATTTATGGAGTATCACTTTATATACAATGGCTATATCAATGGATGACTTTAGAATATGAGTAATTATATTTGTAATTTTAAAAGCGCAATTCTAAATTTTTAGTAGAGAAACTTTAGAATTAATAAAAGAGTAATATATTAATTAAAGAATTTAATTGATATATTAATTATATTAAAGCTTGAAGTTATGGGTCTATTAACCCGCCATCCATGTAAACACTGATTGGACAAGTGGAGCTATTGATTTAATTAATTAACTTAGAATTATGAAATTTTAAATTTAATATCACTCAAAATAAATTGATTTATAATTATTAAATAATACGATTATTCAATATTAAATAAATAATAATAAATTTTGAAAGACACTCATAGTGGGTCCCACCACTCTATTTGGTATGTGATAGCACAGGGAAAAGCTCCTTATGTAGTCCAAGTCTTGTTCACCAAGTTTCTTTTTCTAGAGTTTTCTAATTTTAATGAATGTGATTTATTTAATATTGAAAATTTAAATTACAAATAGGAATCATATTGGGCAATAAGAAGATTTTTTTCTCTCTCATTCTTTTCATTAGCGTCACACATAGATAGAGTATCTGTGTATGTGGTGCCTACCACATAGAAGGGAATAAAAGATTGTCTCTTTTATTTTCATAAAATATGTGATATTTAAAATTAAAGTAAAATAAGCTTTCAGAATTATTTGGGTCTCATGTTCTATAGAGGTAACCTTTATTCATTTTATATACAATTGCGAGTCTTTGTGAGACTGTAAAAACTGTACTCAGAAACCCTAGCGTAGGCATGTGGAGAGAGAAAGAGAAAAAAGAAAAGTTCTTCATTGCTAGTCTTGCTTTGAGAGAAAGAGAGAAAAGAAAAGTTCTTCATTGCTAGTCTTGCTTTGCTCATGTGTCGAGATTAGTAGGAGACCAAAGTGAGTGAGTGATCATTGAAAATTCTAATTGCTTCTATGCCTACACATACATCCAATCGGTGCTGAGGACTAGATGAGAAAGTCGGTGGTTTTATAAAAAAAATAACACTTCCCAATAAAAGTTTTACGTCCTAATTGCTTCAATCAAGTAAGCATAAATTGTATATATGTTTATTAAGCATTAAAGTAATATACTCTAAACTTTACAAAAGTTTTATGAAAATTTTTGTTATATGTGTTTTGCACTTTTACTTAGCTTCCGCATATTTTCCCTAAAAACATTTTAGAAAACCAATAGTTTAATAATTTCTCGTTTCTAGTTTAAGTTTAAAATAATAGTAGTGACTAAAAATCACCTACAAGCTACACTGTTTGAAGAAAAAAAAAACTGCTAAAACCGCATTATAGTTGGTCGGTTTTGCTTTGACATTTTCTCATTGATTTGAAAACATCCACCTCGACCACCAAAAAACTATTCAAATCTACCACCGTGCACCCCTAGAATCAGGGGTGTTCATCAAATCTACGAATCTACTTAATTCATTCAATCTAATCTGCCAAATTGAATTGGGTTAAGGGACTCATATATCGAAAACATATAGGATTTAGGGGTGTTCTTTGGTTTGGTTTCGTCGGTTTTGGTCGGTTCGGTTACCAAACCGCAACTTTCGGTTTTTAGAATTGCAAAACCGAAACCGCACCGCATACCAAGAGTATTCGGTCGGTTAACCGACCGTTCATGGTCGATTTTGGTTCGGTTTGGTTCTCAACAGATGGTAATCTAATGGTATACAAGAAGCGTACTATCAGTTTACTACATTTTATTTTATTTTTTTGTTAAAGAATTGCTAAAATAGTACAATGTATTGTGTATTATTTAGGTTCTTTTTGAAATGGTGCTAAAAAAAATACTATAACCGAACCGAAATAGGCTAAAAAAATATTATTTAGCTTTAGAGTAGAATAGGCATTCGGTTCGTTTCGGTTCGGTTCATAAGAAGTCAAACCGAAACCAAATCGTCCACTATCGGACGGTTCGGTTAACCGAATCGAACCTGTTCGGTTTTCATGAAACTGATTTTTTCGATCTTTTCTCGGGCGGTTTCGGTTTTTTGGTTTTTTTGTACAGTCCTAATAGGATTCATCCTAATTTGAAAATTACAAATCAGGCATTTCCTAATCCTTGAAATTCGTATATTTTAACTATATAATACATAAGTTTATACGTATATATTAGCACAAAAAATTATACATATATCTATATATTTAAATTTTGATTTTTAATATATATGTATGCTATATACCAATTTTATTTTAAGTTTCTATTATGATTTTATAAGTATGTGATTGACTAATAGGTTAGAAGCCTAGAACCTCTTCCAATTGTGTGTTTTCTTACCTATTAGCTAGCCCAATTCTCATTTCTAATATATTTATGACTTCTAAGAATAGTGCAAAAAAAATGTTGAAAAGTAACAATTTTAAATTTAGAAATCCAATTTATGAATCCGCAAAATCTGATATTTTTGGATTGACTTGGGGGCTTATGGTTTGGACAAATTGATGTTTTTCTAATCCAAAGTAATAGATTAACTTACAAATCGACATCTAATCTGTATATTCTGATCCGTGAACATCTATAATTAGGACAATTGAGGAAATTGTAGTATATAGCACTTTTTAAAACTAATTGTAGTAAATAGTAAGTTTTGAAAATATTTGTAGTAAATAACAATTTTATAATATAATAATTTATTTACCTCCTTATTTATTGTTTAAATAATTCTTATTTACATAATAAATAGATTTAAAGTGTAAATAATTTATTTACTTATTGTTTGCATTATAAATAATTCTTAGTTATACTATGAATAAATTATTTATATCGTAAATCTACTATTTACTAATTTTTTTTTCAAACCCTACCATTTACTTCAAAAAGTTTCAAAATCTATTATTTCTTCCCTTTTTCCCTTGGAATTAACCATGCTTAAGTCGAACACAGCCACAACGTATACATCAACGGAGAAGCTAAATTTCAAATGAATGTGATGTAAATAAAGTGGTTAGATTTGAACCTTTGTTCAAATAGCTGGCTTTAGAAGACTCCTAGTTGGGTTCATTTAAGGACTTTGCGGCTTGAGTTGGCACTCGGCAAACAAATTAATTCTGAGGCAGAGCTAGCTCAACCCGCTTCGCCGACCAACGAGTCCCAAGTATTTGAGACAAAGCCAGACAAGTCTATACCAATATTCATGGTATAGCATGCATTCGCGCCACTGCTCTTGCATAGGGAAAATGCCTGCGTTATATACACTTGATTTGTACGAGCAATAGATCCTTTTACTTGGTGAATAGTAACGTACAGTATTGAGTTTGAATTTTTAAGCTCCATATGTAATCAGCATTATTATTAAGGACATATTAGGGCCTGTTCTCAGAGCGTTTTCTTCCTTGGATTGACTTCATAGTGACCTCATATAGGTGACGCAGGGGTGAGGTGAGTTATGGCTATCAAAATAGGGATGGAAGGTTTTGATACAATACAGGGTCTGTTTAATAAATGGATTCGAATCAGTGATTTGAATTAAGATTTGATGTAGTGATTAAAATTATTATCTAAATTGATGTTTGGATGTGCATTTAAGTTTTAATCTAAATATAGAATAAAATTGAAATTTGTGTTTGGAGAGGTTGTGAAAATAGTTTTTGACTTATCAACAAATCTAACAAAATTTAATGTTAATGATCCTAAAAAATATGCAATATGGATATTAATTTATTCTTCTTTTTACTAGGAACACAATGAAAAAAAGAATCATCTCAATTGGATACAAATGAAGAAGTTATGATTTTTTTTTCTCAAATATTGGAGAGAGATTTTAGTTTTTACTATAGTAAAGATATCCAAGTATCAAAAGTTTATGGGGAGTAAAAATTCAAAAAATTTGGATTCTTGATACTCAAAAGATTCAAATTTTGGGAGAAACAAACATGTATTCAAATGATTCTTAATAATCGAATCCAAATTTAAGTCTAAAGAATCCAAAGAGTTCTCGAAACAAATAGGCCCATAAAAATTATTTTGATATTACAAAATTTTCTTTAGAATTTTATCAACTTTTTTTTACACTTAAAATTATTTTGAAATTTTAAAATGTAAAAATACCAATAAAACCTTCAAAAATATGAAAGAAATTTTATTGATACTGTCAGAATTTTTCTCTTTGAAAAGTTTGTGTTATATTGAATATATTTATTTTATATTCTTTTTTATTTCACTAATATGTGTAACTTTTAAAATTTCAAAATACTTTTTTTGGATGTGAAAAAAAAGGAAAATTTTACTATATCAAAAATGGATTCCAATGAACTAATGGTTTAAATTGATTTTTTTTGTTTTTAATAATTAATAAAGACTATTTTTTTATTATATTTTTAATTTTTTATGGTTTTTTTATAACTAAAATTATCAAAATACTCTTAACTTTAAAATCATTTGTCAATTTCCATTAAAATTCTAACAAAAGAATCATTTTTGTTAATAATGTATACTTCAGGACAAACAGATGTTACAATTTAAAGTTCAGGAGCAAAATGTTACAAAGGAAGGAAATTTTTGTAATTAATCCAAACTTTTTAGTTTGAACTGGTGTTTCCAAACACATTCATATTTATTTATTTATTTTGAGAATTAGATTTGGTTTATGTTATTTAAAGTAGGGAAAATGATAAATAAAATATTTTTAGTGGAATAAAAATAAGTGGTAGAAGATTTTGAAAAAAATTTAGCAAATAACAACAAATTCTGACTAAATAGATTTAGTTCGTGATCAATGTAGATTCAAAATTTACTTGGTAACTCTTAGATTTGTTTCATCACCAAATTTTATAAATTCCAGATTTACTAGATCTAACCCATAATCAAATATGATAAATTTGGGATTTATCATATCTACTTTTATAAAACCCTAAATTATAACTTTTCAATCAAAATTTACAAATTTTTCTACGTACGTTGTAGATAATCTTTACTGATTTTTTAGTTGATAAAACGCATCTTTTAACCATGAAAATCTTCTTTTAAAATTAAAAAGTCTATTTACTAATAATAACTATAGTAAATATGATATTATAAGGATTCAAAACTAGCTTATTAGCTATAAGATGCAGTGCTAATTTTGTGTGGTTAAAAATTACCACCCAAATTTTGGTGTACAAATTGGTTTCTTTATATTTGTTGATCCTACAATAAAAATAATCATGGAAGTAATTGGTTACGCGCCCTTGTTAATTCTTTTAAAACTATATTACATATATATTTTTGTATATTTTTTCTTTTATTCTGAGGCTTACGTGTCCCAACTTAATTTTTGTATAGAAGTAGGGCCCTCTAAAATTGAAATTAAAATAGTTATAGATATTGTGTAATAGTAATTTTACATATAATTACACCTTAAAGTGTAAAGTTTAAATTTTCCACCTCTAACCTTAAAAGCAAAAGGGAAAAAAAAAGTTAACCAACTCCCAACTATATATGTCATGTGAATTCTTTCTTTCCCGTTCTTTTAATTTACGAGTGTAATAACATTTTCCTTTTCTCGTCGCATTGTGTTGTTCTCATTTCTTACATTCCCCTCTTTTTTTTTTTTTTTTTATCAATTCAAATGAACATTACTTTTTTTTCAATTTAAAACCAGAGGATTTAAACCCTTCACCTTATGATAAAATTGGATGTGATTTTACTATTAGATTATACGTGCAATCAGATGAACATTATTTTTCGAGTTAACCAAAAAAAAAAAATCAAGCCACTTTTAGAATTTTTTTTTCGAATCACTTACGTCACTTTATATACTCTAAGTTCTATTATTTTCCATTAAAAGTTTGCTTTGTTGCGAAAGATTTTTTGCTTAAGACAAACAAAAAAAAAATAGTGAATTGAAACATGCAACCTCATGTTCATTGATAAAATAATAAATAAAATTAATAAAATTTCTAAAACTTTTGCATTGAATCCATAAAAACAAGTAGTTATTACTACTATCTTTTGCATTAAAAAATTAGAATTGTGATGTGATTGTTTGGTTTCTGAAAATTTAGAAATTGGATGATTACTAATAGTAATGGGCAAAATGAGTGAAATTCAAAGTTTAGAGTGGTATAGATGGGAAAATTATAAGTTCAGGGACAAATAAATATAGGTAACACAAAAGTATAAGGGGAAAAACGAGGGCGACCCTCAACTTTGTGAGGTATAGGTGTGAATATATAAAACTTAAATTACGATTTTACCCTCATAGGTGCGATCTTAAAGTTTGGAGGTCGTGGTTATAAATAATCCTAATATATATATATAAGATATCTAATTTCATCATTATTGTACACTATATATATATTTTTTAATTTTTCGAAAATTCTACGCGGGGATCTCTTACTGTAGAGGTCTCATGGATCATTTATTCCGATCTTAGTACGAAAATTAAAGGGTGCATATTGTATAGGATTGAGGATTATATTTGGTCGGAGAATTTTCTGGACCGCTACATTATACCAATCTCATATATAACTGTCATCCGGTCAAAATGGGTCAGATGTGGCCCATGAACCCATTGTTCAATATAATGAGGGTGACTCCATCATTGAACTTTACGTTTTAATTTTTATTCCCGCTAGAACTGAATATTGTATCTGTCACTGCAGTCAAGTTAAAAAACTGCTTTTCCGCTTCTCAATGTGATGGGATCACACATGAATATATATCCTTATTTGCCACGCCGTTGTTGTTTAACTTTGTACTATGGTTCTTAAAAAAAAAAAACCTTTGGATTACGGTTTTTGTTCTTTAAGAGATTGAACTCTATAACTTAACGTGTTTCAACGGACCCGCGAATAAAAATTGTTATCTTTT
Source organism: Artocarpus heterophyllus (assembly GCA_025403435.1). Classification (NCBI taxonomy): domain Eukaryota; kingdom Viridiplantae; phylum Streptophyta; class Magnoliopsida; order Rosales; family Moraceae; genus Artocarpus; species Artocarpus heterophyllus. Next base: position 244,096 of record JAJQZP010000303.1, read on the forward strand.
TAGTATTCATAATCAGTGTCAGAGTTAGGATTTTGTTTGAGGGAATATAACTTAATAATGTATGAAAAATTTTCAAAAATATTAGTTTATCAACTCTTACTATTATATTTATAGTTGTACGGACATGCGTATTCTATTTTGTTGTTTTTCTTCTTTGCTATGCGGGGTAAATTTTTTTTTTTAAATTAATTTTTTCTAGATTTACTATTTTTTTTTAGTTCAACATAGTAAAAAAGAAACGTAGAACTTTTTTAAAAAATGGTTTTGATGGGACAAAGCTAACAATAAATTATTTAGGGAATACAAAAAAAAAATATTATTTAAAAAGATTGCATGAAAAAAGAGGTAACACCTTCAAGAAAATATATTTTAGTGGGGCAATTAGAAAAATGTATATATGACGGCCATTTTTTATATATAAAAAATAACATCATTTTAGAGAACGGAAACAAAAAAAATTAAATAAAGGCACATTTAAAAAGCATTTTGGCAATAGGGAGAATTAGAAACAAAAAGTTAACAAGATATACATAAAGTATAATTTTAATAGGAATAAATTACAAAAAAAGTTTGTTAACAAAGGGGAGACGTACATAAAACTTTGTAGATAAGGGGGCATATATAAAATTTTATCGATGAAAAGGGATATATATATAAAATTTAATGGACAAAAGGGGAACATATATGAAAAGTATTAGAAACGTATGGACCATAACATAATTTTTCAAAAATCTAGAAAAGGCACCCCCTGCTAACAACTTTTTTTTACCATGTGATTTTAGATTTATCAAGAAAATATAAGTTTCTTTATCTTCTCAAATGTATATATATCATTCATGGCATGTTTAGTTATTAGAATCAGAAGATGATTGTGCAAAATGAGAGTCAATCGCATGTTTAGTATTTACTCTCTTTTTTTTTTTTTTTTACCATTGTTTTATTTTTTTTTTTATCTTCCAATGAGAGTGAGATTAGTGGATCCTATACAAATTTAGATTAGAAGTAATTATACAAAGTGTTCTATTTTATGCTTATTGAGTCTAAAATTGTCTACTTCTATACAATATTACAATTTTGTCTTTTTCAATAATTAATGATTTAGTTTGCCCATTTTGTTCTAATGTTTAATTTTGGGCGAATCCCTTTTTTTGCATGTTTGATTTTTTCCATTTTTTGCACGTTTGATTTTTTTCCCCCTTTTTGTGGGTGTTATTTGTTACTCGTTGACTCCCTACGTAATATGAAACCCAGATTCCATTTTGTATTTATTGGTTATTTCCTTCATTATTCAGTGTAATTTTTAATATTTATTGTTGTAACGGCAGGTTAAATTTTTATACTAAATGCCAAGTTATTAATGTTATATGGGTTATTCACATCGAAGAATGTGAATGATATTATAATTTGAAAAAAATGATATTCTAGCAATCCAATTTTTTTTTTTTGACAAATGAGGTTAGCTTAATTGGTTGTAAGTCCCTCCACCCTAACCATAGGTTGAGAGTTTGGGTCACACTTAACCCTACTTAAAAGTGGTGGCATTCCCCCTCCTCTTGTGTCAAAATTTTTTTTTTTTTTCTTTAGATATTGTTTCTCTCTTTACATTGTTACTTTCATTACAAGCACTGACATCTTCTCTACTCCAATAATCATGGCTTCATTATGATAATAATTTGTATAGCTTAAGATGTAAAATTTTTTACTAGAGCAATAATTATATACTAATAATTATGCCTAAATAAGTTATGTGTGGTCATTACCATAATGATATATAAATTATGATAATGATAAATATAAGACTATGATATATAAATTATGATAGTGATAAACATAAGACTATTTTTATAGTCTTCACAATTACCATAATGATCTATGAATTACAGTAATGATGAATATAAAGAATAATTTTCATAGTCTTTATAATTTCTCCCTAATAGATGTTTGTTTGTTAGCTAAGTTTCTCATATGCATAAATTGTACATCCCATTCAGTTTTCTAACTTCAAAAAGGAAAAAAAAAACTTAAAAAATAATTATGTCCAAATAAGTTATAGTTGTAATGTGTAGAAAGCTATCATGATCATTACCATAATAATATATAAACTACGATAATGATAAATATAATATTTTTTATAGCCTTCACAATTACCATAATGGCATTAAATTATGGTGACGATGAATACAAACAGTACGTTCCATAGTTTTCACAATTTCTCTCTAATATATGTTTGTTTATTACCTGAGTTTTTTGTATACATAAATTATAAATACTATTCAGTTTATTGAGTAAGTATCTTTTTAGAACGATTCAATGTCAATAATGAGGTTTTTTTTAAAAAAAAAAAATAATGAAGAAATTTGGAAGTAATAACGTTTCAATTTTCGTTACTTTTTTGTTGGCTTTTTATGTTCATTGATTTTTTTGATATCATTAATTATGTTTTCCAAATACATTAGCCCATGTAAGGTTTTTTTCCCCTTTGTTTTGGTAATATAATCAATTCATTAATAATAAAAACATTAATAACCCACATCAAAATGTAAAAAAAAACGTTGATTCCATTTTTGAATCTATTCAGTGTAATTTCTCCTATTATGAAGCATTGATTTTTTAATAATTTAGTCAAAAATAAGAAATTATGGGGGCGATTATTTCCTGTTATAATTCAAGGATATAATAATCTTTACATGCAGTCTAGTAGATAGTTTTGTCATTAAATTAGTTTATGGATAGTTTTAGGTTCAATGCCTTATAATTAGACACTTATATAAATCACCCTTAAGATTAAATAATAAAATTGGCAATCCCTTGCCTCTTGGGATTGGACTTCTATTGATATTAAATTACTATTTACCCTTATTTTACGTATAAAATATTGAATTAAAGGAACAAAAGATATACTTATAACATATTTATTATTTTAATTATCTAATATTAGAAGATTAGAAGTAAATACTAATAAATTTATTATAGCAAATATGTAATTTATTTTTTTGGGTAAAATGAGTAATAAATTTTAATTTTTGACATCATTTTCACTTTTTTATTTGTTCAAATTTTGACAATCTATTTTAATGTTTTAAAAAGTTGCACAACTTATATTTATTATTTTTACTATCCTAATTTTTTATATTTATTTAGATCATGACTAACATTAATTAATGTGTCTACAATATATTTTTTGAATTGAAAAAGAACAAACTAAAAATCTAAAAAATTAAATTAGACAAAGAACGAACAAAAAGGCATCAGAATTCTTTAGTTAATTTTGTTACTGTAAGGATATTTTGAGTACTTTTTAGGTCCAAATTGAGTATTGATCTTTAAAAAATGTATAAATTTTTGTATTAAATATAATATTTTGATGATATACATTTTATGAGATTAGAAATTTAGGTGGTATATGATCTGAATAAATTTAAAATTTAGCATACAAGTTAAAAAAAAATTTATTGAGTAAAAAAAGATGGCATTTTGAAAAAGATAAATCTTACCATTCAAGGTTTCGTTTGATAACCTAATTAGAACCAATAAGTTTCGACTGTTACAGTGTAAAGCTTTCATATATAATATTGTAACAATAAATTTGCTAGAGTATGAAGTTCTCATATATTACAATATTTTTAGTTTTAACTATATTTTCAAACACTCTACAAATTAACCACGGGACAAATTTTCAGCAGATTTCGACCTTTGTCTGCATTGGTTCGAGAAAAACCATAAGCCCGAGATACACGTCGCAGGTAGCTTGCTAGCTGCTTTCACGCGCATAAGCAAACTGATTGCTAAGAAAACAGCAGACAAAATAAAAGTCGAAAAAAATAAAAATTAAAAGAGTCTTTGTAAAAGAAAACTACAAGATTTTTGTTTTATTATACAGTAAATAGAGACTACAAATGAAATGATGGTGTGAGAGAAAATGGACCAAAATAAGTGGGGGGATTTTTGCTGTCTTTGGGACCGAGGGAAAGGAAGGAAGATGCCAAAAAGGGTGATGCTGGTTAGGCAAAGCTTAACAAATATTTTTCTCGTTTCCTGGTGGGGCCCACTGGCCGCCAGTTGTCCAACACGTCGTCACATGACACGACAAAAACGAAAAATCTTATCGAAAGGGAAACGTTATTATGCCATGATGAAGCGTTTGATTAGTTAATTTGCAGCGTATTTAGAGAAAAAGAAAAAGACCCTTCTTCAGTTCTCTTCTCTATCTATCTATCTGTCTACCAATATGCTGTCGTAATCATTACTGATCTCTCGCAATCGTGTTCAAACGCTAGAACACATTAACTCAGTTCTTTATTGGATATTTCAGCCGTTTGATTATGTTATCGCACTGTTCTGATGGACGATGGAGATGGGCCCAATTTGGGTTGTAGGGTAAGGCAGGTGAAGAAGAGTTGCACCATAAAGTTTCTCTTTTCAAGTTCATGAGCTTCTTGCCGGGTTTTTTTGAGCTTGCAAAATGACAGTTGACAGAGCTAGACAAGGAAAAAGTTTATCTTCCACTGAGAGGGTGCCCATCACGTTAATCACACGGCTTCATGTTCTTGAGGTCTTCAGCCACCCATTTCTCTCTTTCTCTCTAGATCTCTATCTCTCTCTCTCATGTCCGTTTAAAATTATTTTATTTTGTGAACCAAAAATAAAAATCCTTCTTTGCTACTCCCGGAAAACAAAAAGGGAAAAAGTAGCGTTAGAAACGTATTCATTATAAAAATTTATGGGAATAAAACAAGTGCATAAATGATTGTTGGCAAGCTTTTGAGGAGGTTTCGTATGTGATCACTTTATTGAATATGGTGAATGACTGTGTGTGTCTGAGATATATATATATATATATAGAGAGAGAGAGAGAGAGAGAGAGAGAGAGATGGTACGAAAAGCACCAACAAGATTTGTAAAAAGGAGAAAGCTGGGGACTTGGCGTGTGTGAGATGTAGGCACTAGTTGGAATTAATACTAATGAATCTCTTAAGCGTCATATATATAACATATGAACATAAGGAATGTTGCAATTCATGCTTTTGTGAGCAAACAATATATATTTATGGTGGCTGGCAACAAAAGATGGTTTGGAAAAAGCCTGCAGAAAAGGCAACTACAAAGCACTGAGGATTTGCCTTAATACAGGAAGTGATAGCTCAGTAAACATATCTGAACAATATCGTAGTGGAAACATTAACTAGAAACACTCACAACATATATAGATGCAACAAGTTATTGTCACACAATAAAGTTAATAACTACATTACTAGTTTAGAGAGTACCACAATTCATTGACTCCAAAAAAAAAAGCCCAACTACTTGCTTTATATATATATACATATATATATATATATTGTATGTATGTCTATGTATTTTGTATGTATAATACATACGTTGTACATATATTTTTCAAGTATACTAAGTAATGCATGTGTGGAAAATGGCGTCAATATTGAGGCCTCAAGAGAAGAGCTTTACATATGTTAGTTGATCTTTCCCTTGGCTTTGGCTTATGGGACAATTTGCTTTGATTTTTTTTTTTGGTTGCTTGTGCTAATTGAGAAGATAACTCTATGATCTATTACAAAGTCTGCACACATTCTAAAATGCTCGTTTTAAGGGAACATTCCAACTTTTTTCTTACCAAGGTTAATCAACTTTAATTTATTAATTTGCCTTTTGCTTTCCCCCGGCTTGGATAGCTACTAGATCTAATAGTTGATCGGAGCTCCCTTCATTAATAGATGGTAGAATTAATACATCTCAATATGTAGATCTCATATTTCAGTTTTCAGTCTTTGGATGATTTAAGAGAAAGGATTTGAGTTGTTAAGAAAAAAAAGCTGCCAATAATCAGTTAGATATAATCCAAAAAAATTAACGAATATAACTATAAAAAAAAATGAAATTAACCTTACTCCAGAAGAGATGGGGCAAAGGCGCATTACGGAAAGAAAGCAACCTCTTCCCTCTCAATAGGTGTAACTTGTAAAAAGAGAATCTCATCGGTCCTCAGTAATCCGGCTCGCTCTCCAAGACACTAAAAAGCTAATAAACACATAACAACATTTTTTTGGCTTACACAAGTCACAAACCCAAGCTAAATTTTTTAATACGCGAGAGTTTTATAATTTGTACTTTGTATAATATTATAGTATATAAATATTTTATATTATAACAACTAAAAATTTTAGTTAAGATAAAATTTTTATCACCTTATAATATAGTAATTTTATTTAATCCATATATTTATAACCTGTTATTAACAAAATTATAAGGGGTTGTTTGGCAGTGGTGGGAACCACTCAGTTTTTACCACAATCTCAGTTATGAACAGTATAAAGCTCTCATATGTTACAGTAACAATAAAAAAATATGCTACAACATAAAACTCTCACATGCTACAGTAAAAGTGGTTCCTACCACCGGTTCCAACCACTCTTCCAAACACCTTGTAAGACTTAGTCTTGTATAAAGTGTATTTTTAAATTAAGTCTAATATATAGTTTAGTATATATATTATTTAGCAGCAAGTTATAAACATGAGAATGAAAAAGATTTTTGCAATGATATAGATGCCACATTTCCATCTCTCTCTTTCCCATTCATTCAAATGTTGACAGTCTTTCATTCAATACACTTTCAAACCACCACTTTTTCAGACACCACCAAATCACACCACGCTACGACTAATTATTACCAAGAGCCCACCTCAGAGAGAGAGAGAGAGTGTGTGAGTGATACTGAGGCAGCTAGTAGGCTTAACATTGTAGGCCTAGGTAAGGGGGCTGCTAAACAGCGGAGGTTTTTACCCAAGTACTACTGTAGTAGCGTTTCTGTTTCATATGTATATTTATGACTTCTTTTATTGTTTGTAGCAGGCTGATGAGCAGCCTGAGAACTCAGTACTCCTTAATGGAGATAGAGACACTGAGACAGTAAGAGTTTCTCAGCTCTGGAACACTGACTGAACATATATAAAAACAAAATCCAAGCTATGCTCATTAAGTTCCCTCTTCCCCCCTTCAATAACAATCCAAATCTATACGGATCTCAAAGTGGTACAATAGATATACCAGTTAGGAAGCAAACGACAACTTTTTCTCAACTGAACAAGCCCAGATAAAAAAAAAAAATTAATTGGTCATGAAAGCCATCATCATATGTGCGTTATTGGGTGGAGCAGAAAGTAACATATACTTCAATCAGCATATACATGATTAATTTCTTTAGCTCAGTGACAGTTAAGCTCATTGTTATAATGTGGTATTTATATAAATTAGTACATAATATTGAATATGCAAATATGCAATTAAAAAAATTACAAATATTAGAGCTGATCATAATCCGACAGTTGATCAACATCGGTCTTGCTGAATAATTATAACAATGTTAGTTTACATAAACATGATCAGTTTTTTTTTTTTTTCTTCTTCTTCTTCTTCCTCTCCTTCTCCTAAGGCAAAACGCTGTTTTTTCCTCCTTTCTGTTGCCGACTTCTAAACATTTTGGATATGCACCCAACAAAAAAAAACCAACAAAAACATTAATATATGCCTAAAATGGTGGAGGTGTACATGAGTTTGATCATTATAACATCTTAATTAATTCAATATTATGATCTTTTCCCTATTTTATAAGGTTTCTACCTCTTGAATATACGCTGCATCTAGGGTAAAGCACTAAATTGCTGCAAATCAGTAGTGCTCCAGGGCGCTTGAACTCCACCAGAACTGTTCCAGGTAGTCACGTTCTCATTGCCGTTACTGCCACTATTGGCAGGAATAGTCTGATCAGTCACATGGCCGCCGTGATGAGATTGTTGCCCATAAGAATTTCCAAAGAACCATTCCATATTATTCACCGCCGTCCGATCTGATCCATTCGGAACAACAGCCTCTGTCCTCGGAGCTTGAATCTGCAGGCCATGATGATCCGGCTTCGAAATCTCCAGATTCTGGAACAAAATAGGCACCGTTTGATGAGAAAATTTCTGGGTCGTCGTCGTTGTCGTCGTGTTGGTCGTCTGGTTTTCGAGAGAATTGAGAACAGAAGAATTATTGACACCACCACCGCCACCAGCAGCGGTAGTAGCAGGACTGATCTGATGATCTTTGTGTGAATCTCCAGTAGTACCGAACAACATGGCCAATCTCTGCTGCTGTAGCTTCCAGTGAAGGTCTTGGTTTATGGAACTCAAGGACTCTATAGAAGAAGCTAGACTACTGGTATGGACGTTGGTCGTACTTGAGCTCATCGCATTAACATTATTATTACCCTGAATTGCACCACCAAACCCAATACTAATTCCACTACCCAATGACAGCGGATAATCAAAAGAACCCATCAAAGCAGCAGAAGAATGATCTCCAAAAGAAGATGAAGAAAATGGGTTCTGAAGCCTTCCAGTAGTAGTAGGGAAGGAATTGAGGCCCCCTAGCTGAAAATCCATGGCGGGTGAAATCCCATGGAAGAATTTCAAGTTCAAACTTCCTGCGGTGCCGAAGTGAGGGTGATGGTGAATATGGTCCGAAGAGGAAGAGCTCGAGTCCTTCGAGTCCGCGCCTCCGGCGGAGGAGGAGAGGCGTGAGGACTTGATCTTCTTGTTCTTCCGGCAGCCGCCGCCGACGGGGACATTGCGGAGGGAGCCGCCTTTGGTCCAGTACCTCCGGCAGGTCTTGCAGAAGTGCCGCGGCTGCGTGAGGCTGTAGTTGTTGTAGTAGCAGAACTTGGTGTTGGGAGAGTCGCATCTAGGGCACTTCAGGGACTGCTCCGGTGCTGGCCGAGACGACGCCGTTTTTCGGTTGCCCGACGTTGGCTGGCTCTCTTCTTTCGCCTCCACGGCAGCGGTGTTATCGGCGGAGGACATTCTTAGAGGGAAAGAGGAAAGGGAAAGTGTTTATATATATATATATACACACACACACAAATATATAAAGAGAGAGTGAGTGGTGGTGTTTTTTTTTTTTTAATTAACGGTGTCCTTTTGAAGATGCAATTCAAAGGTTTCATGCATGGTGATATGGTTCGAGCTTGTGAAATTCATCAAAGAGGCCGGATGAGGGTTTAGAGAGAGGGTGTACAAATATAAGATGGATTTAGTGGATTAGATCTGATTTTGGAATGAGTAAAACTACAAGGGGAGAGAGAGAGTGAGTAAGAAAAAGAGTCGGTCTATATATAGACATACACATATATAGGTGTAGATAGAGGAGAGAGAAAGAGAGCGTTTGAGTGCTAGAGACAAGGAAACTAGACATATGTATATGTAATTTGAAACCGTGGGTAAAAGAAAGCTACATCCACAACTCCCACTACTACAATAAAACAACTGAACAGAATTGCGTTGATGATTGATGAAGGATGATTGAAAACAGGAATATTATATGGATGAGTATATACTAAAAAATATATATAAATTGTAATAAGTATCATTTTCTCAAAATTAATTGTAGATATTAGGTTTTAAAATTATTTGTAGTAGTGACGTAAGTAAAATTTTTACTCCCTTATTTACAATGTAAATAATTATTATTTACACAGTAAATAGATTAAAGGTGTAATAATTTTACCCTCATATTTATAGTAAATAATTTTTATTTACACTGTAAATAAATTATTTAAATCATAAATATGCTATTTATTATAAATATTTTCAAAACCTGCTATTTGTTTCAAAAATTTTCAAAAATCTGCTATTTTGTTTATTCTCCCTAAAATAATGTACAAATAAAATCCTCACTACATGTCCTTAAGTTTATGGATTTTGTTCAATATTTATTTGTATTTTCTATACTCGAGGTGGAAAATATTTTTATTCATAGGTGTGTTATTTCTGATCAACCTTGTGTTTTAAATAAAAAATAATTAGATTTTTCAATCAAGGAGTAGAAATTATAATCCAAAGTTATATAGAATTTTACGTGGGTCCATTTGCTTAATGGGTTTAAAACATGATGATTTGAACCTTTTTTGTTTGACATGGAAAGAATAGGTTTAAAATCTTAAAAATAAAGGGAAGTAATTATGAATTTAGAAGGAATTTTAAGGTCAAACTATGAAATCATAGTTTGAAATAGATTTGAATTTTTGATTGCCAAATGCAGATTTAAACCCTCCAACCAAATGGACTCGTTGTGATTGATGGCTAATGGCCTCATATTTTGATCTTAATTTTTTTAAAAGAACATAATAATATTGACCACAGAGAAGGAAAACATGGATTGGATGCATGAAAATTGGCGAGGGTTTATACTCCATTAAATGCACAAAAGCCTTGGAATTTTTGGTTTTTTTTTTTACTTTTTTTTTTTTTTTTGGGGGTAGAAAGCGATGGCTAGGCTTGGCTGGATATGATATGGTGGAATGTATTTAGGCAATATAAACTGAAGCTGAGCAGATCATAGCAGCAATTGGAGAAGCAGTAGTACAGTAGAAGCAGGCACATAGTAGTATAGGATGGGGGTGATCAATAAGGGACTGAGATAGGAAACAGTAGCAGTGGGGCTCTGTCACTCGCTGCAGATTTTGTCTATTCCTTCCCATGTAACGTCCCTTCTGAACCCACAAAGTAACCCCAGCCATTTCACTTACCCGCTTTTACGCTATCCATATGCAAACTTCACTCGTGTTGTTACACTTAGACTCTCTCTCTCTCTCTCTCTCTCTCTAAATAGATATTTTTAGCTATTTATAATATGTGTCCCTAATGGCTTTTCCAGTATTAAGTTTCGTAATAAACCATTATAGCGTGTTTCGGTTTAAGTTAGTGCAATTTGGTTTTAACCAATAGATAGTGTAAAGTTTTTACAAATTATAGTAGAAAATAGAAAGTTGTTATAATGTAAAGTTCTTATATGTTACAGTATTTTCAATTAAAATTGGTTCTAACCACACAGACATCCTTTTGTAGTCTATCTCAATAGATGTTTTTAGCTAGTTATAATATATGTCCCTAATGGATTTGTCATAATAAACCATTATTTGGTATTGTATGCTGTAACATTGGTATCTCTAGTACGGTACTTTATTAAAGGGCGCTAAGGACGGAAAAATTACACTAACAAAACCACCGGTTGAGTTATTATTTGTAACGACTTACACCTCCATTTGATATAATATTGTTAGCTTTAGGTTTAAGTCCTCGCGGATTTGTTCTTAGGCGCTTTACTTCAAAAGGCCTTATGTCATTGAAGGTTGTGCCATTACTTATGAACCATTACTCATAACCATTTTTAAGTGATATGAGACTGCATACCCTACCCTCTATTGGCCCTTTTCACCTCAAAAGAATTTATGGTTGTCACAATCACCCAATCTTTGGGGGCCAACGTCCTCATTAGCTACACTTCTGATTGGGTCAAAGCTCTAATACTATTACTTTTGACAAGGTCAAAGTTCTAATACCATCTGTAACAACTTGTACCTTCACTTGGTATAATATTGTCCGTTTTGCACCTAAACCCTCATAAATTTGCTGTTGGGTAGTTATTTACATTTAAAACATCAGTCCATCAACAATCTGTTAAAAGGTAGATATAAATGAGTAATGACATGTAATTTTTTTAAATGACGTTTGATAATTATATGATATAGTGAATTCGGATAGTTTTTAATAGTCCAGTTTTATTTGAATGTGACACATAGACGACTATTAAAAGGAAAACGATAGATAAAATCGGACCACTAGAGCAAAGTCCAGTTAAATTTCAAATCTCACTTATGGCATGAAGAAAATAATTTTCAAATGCTATATATTCATCTGTTTGAAATGTGTTGCATTTGTCATGCATAATATTTTAAAAACTCAAGTCATGATTTACATTGTGACTGCAATTGTTATGTTTAATGCTTTAGACATTAAGTTATGTCATGCAAATGCTCACTAAGATTGCAAGATCAATAATTTAAACACTTAAGTTAAGATAAAAAAAACGTCATACTAGCCTCTTGATCTAAGGGGAGTGTACTTCCAAGTTAAGTTACAGCCTCAATGTTCAATGATCAAGCGCGTTTGGTACATACACTTGAGCCTATATTTCAAAGATAAGATAAGAATGATGATAAGATGTTCATAAATGAGCATAAATGGAATCATACATTGTAATATTATTTGCATTCCTTTCCATGAAATGTTTACGAGAAATGTTTATGAAAAACAGTTTAAGAAATGTTTATAGAAAGCATTTTAAGAAATGTCTCTATGAGAAATGTTTCAAAAAAGATGTTTTAAGAGAAATGTTTATAAAAAACTTTTGATGATAAATGTTTTTATATGAAATGTTTATGAAAAATGTTACACAAGAAAGGTTTTAAGAGGAAAAAGTTTTATGATGAATGTTTTTATATTTTGTAAAATATTTTGAACTTACTAAATGGAAACTTATTATAAGTTCCTGCACACTGTAGGTAGTTCTATAAGAGACCAATTTGATTGGTTGATGAGTTGTATTGCGGTGAGATAAATGTGAAGAATAGGCAATGGATAACCCTATAGAGGTTTTTTGCCGTGTTAAGAAAAAGTTTTCACTGTTTCAAAAAATCATTTTAAAAGTTCTACGAAAGTAAAAATTTATTTAACAAACATTAAAAAAAAATTTCAGATGATTATAAAGACAAGTTTTTCATGAACTTTTAGATTACGTTGCAACAGAAGTTGCAACAATTTTAAGTATGTTTTTTTTTAAAAAAAATACTCAATATTTTTTTTTACTAGTAAGTAAGATAAAGTTTAAGAAAAAAATATTTAAGTTAAGTAGCAGTCTAAAAAACCAGGTCATTATACTAAGTATAAAAATCAGTCTCAATACTTCAATCTTTAGCAAATTTTGAAACTCAGATCCAAAGTAGTGGATTTACAATGGGAAGTTGCTGAACTGCAGGGTCTTGTGCACACACTTGTTGCACAAGGAGAAGTTAAACTTATGAATACAAACGTCCAACCGAGCATTGAATAATCGCAATAGCTTTAAGGCTAGCTGCACCATTCACAAAAAACAAGCTCCAACATTGCCTCATAGTGGAGAGCCTGAAGAAATCAAGAATGCAAACTCTTTCTTGAAGATCCAATTAATGGTGGTTATATGCTTGTTGTAGTTGGAAAGACATGGATGGAGAATCTTCTAACTAATATAGTCCATAGAAGCATCTTAGGTGACAGAAACATACATGTTAACACCATTACTCCTAAAATCAAAACAGTTAAACTATTTTTCCTAGCAATGGAGGCAATAATTGTAGGTGAAACCATTGGAAGCTTTGTTGCATGGTCGAAAAGGTTAATTGAAGTTGTTGCAATGCCTAAAACGAGCCAAGCGCCAAGCCACGTTCCTGAAGATGTTGAGGGAAAGAAGCACAAAAAAAAAGGTGTTACAAAACCAAGAGTCACAAACTCAGGAACAATAACGTCAAGCAGTTGAGAAATAACCCGTTGAAGATTCTCAAGCTGTTGCCCGTTGCGAATGAACCGTTGCCTTTGTTTGACTTCTCTTCACTTCTCTAACAATTTAGGTCGATAGCTATGTACGTACATGGTTTCTTGCATGAGGGATTGATGACTGAGTGTCTGACACTGACATCAATCATTAGTAATGATATGCCTGTCTATGTGGGGTATGAAGATATTAATTATCATCAATTTTGAAAAAATTACTGGAAACTGTATAATGGTATACCTTAGGTAATAGATCTATCATTATTTCTTACTCTTTTAAATCAAGTATACTTATCTTGCTATTGAAAATAAGTCTATGTATTATTTTTGTTGTGGTTTTTGACGGAATGTTGTGAACATGGAGATTTAGGTCAACGATTCAGCTTCATAACTTCGGCAGTTGTTACAAGTGTTGCAAGAGGTAGAGATGATGATGTTAGAGAGCATGCCATGGTCCTTGCCAATCTTTTACAACAAGCATCAAGAGGGAAATCATACTTCATACCACAAAATACGAGGGAACATTGGATGTTGGCACTTGTTACACCAAGGGAGGATCAAGTTTTTTGATTTGATCCCCTTGAATGTGCACCATGTCAAAATTTTTATGGATATTACTAACATGTAAGTGTGATTTTTTTATTGTAAAATAAAGTTTGACATGTATTATATTATTGTCTGTACTTCTTTTTTATTTTGACAAATCATTAGGGCCCTCAATGATTGAAAACTTTCAGTGAGAGTTAGTATAATAATATGACCAAACAAATGAATGTTTTATTCCCGCTTCAAGTGTCCAAGGTTACCCAGCAACATTTAATGTGGTTATTTTATTTTATGTCATATAGGAGATATAATTTTTACTAATAATGGTATATTCAAGCTTTTAGAATAAGGAATTTTATAGAAATGAGCATTTAGAAAAGGTTAGACTTGAATGAGCAATTTATTTAAGTAGGTTTCTTAAATTTAACCAGGTAGTGGACTAGAAACTTGATGTATTTGACTATATGTTGTTAAAGTCTTTTAGTTAATTGTCAATATATGATTTTATAATTAGGGCCTTGTATTAATGGATAACACATGAGACTGACCATCCCATAGGATATTAGAAATTTGGCCTTTTTTTTTTCTATTGACTAATTTTCCATGACGGTTTCATGAAAAGACCATTATGTGAGCTTTCCAGTACACTAATTTTACACGATGATTCCAACAGAAAACCATTGTTCAAGGTTATGTTTCTATGATGGTTTCTCAAAAAAACTGTCATAGAAGCTATTGTGGAAACCCTCCCAAAGGCCAAAAAATCTATATTTCACGACTATAAAAAAATCGTCGTGGAAAAGCTTGACTTTAGACTGCACGACAATTTTTAAACTGTCGTAAAAACTTTCCATAAGGTTATAAACCATCGTGTAATAAACAATTTGTTATAGTGACATCACCTAAGGCCTTAATAAGTACACAAGATTAAAAAAAAAATTGTCTTGAAAGATATTTTTAAATGAAAGTTTTAAAGGGCGATTTTGTGATGAAAAACTATTTTCTTTCATGCTTTTATTTATTTATTTTAAGAATACTCTAAAAATTTATGTTAATTGGTTTTTGAGGTTATGAATGCACTTACTAAGCATTTCATTTACTCTGATTTATTAGCATATTATAGATAAAGGTAGAAACTAAGCATTAATATAGAGAAGGCTCGGTGTGGATGTATGTGTTATGGCGAAGAGGGTTATCGGATAGCGGTTTTAGGATGGTTTTGTAACTTATGTTTTTGTTATTTATGGATTATGAGCTTTAGGTTTCCATTAATATTTTCTAAGTTCACGTTTAACAAAAGTAATAGTTATTTGCTTTATACATAATTTAATTAAAACTATTTGTTAAGTTTTTATAATTCCGTAAATCTCTTTAAACACGACATTACTAGTTATGTTTTTTTAAAAACTTAAAATTGTTTCGATTCTTATTGGCACTAGTTATTGTCTAATTATCCTTTACTGTCTTCCATTGTAACATATTTCAAGTATTTTCTATAATAAATGTCATTTAAGTATGGTTTTCGTAGCATCCCACTAAGGGGGTGTTACAAAAATTAGTTGCAAGCTTGGTTTATCGATGACGTCCCATGGTCACTAATAAATTCACTAGATTTTAAATCAAAAATCACAAAAATTAGTTATAGATGTAGTTTATCCATGATGTACCATAGTGCATCATTGATAAACTCAATTGATATTAAATCAGAGATCATAAAAATTAATTGTGGGCATAGTTTATCAGTGATGTACCATCGTACATCACCAATAAACTCAACATATGGAACTAGAGATCATGCAGACATAGTTTATCAACATGTCATAGTAAACTCAAACTATATTGAATCATAAAACATAAAAATTAATCGCAGGCATAGTTTATCAAAAAGCAAGCACAAGACATCAAAAGTTGTTAATTTGAGTAAATCAATGATGAACAATATATTAAAAAAAATGGAAGCAAGCCCAATAGATCAAAAATCTGATGGAGAGATTAAAAAAAAACCCCGAAATTTTCAGAGCCCATTTGTCACAAATGAAGGAAACACTCATTTGATTTTTTCTTTCAATGTAAATAACATATAAAAGATTATCAAATGCCACACAACTGTCCACTCATTTGATAAGAATTTTTTTAGAACTGATGCTACAATAATATATATATATATATATATACATATATAAGAAAACAGTTTTTTTAGACTAATTTCAAAAATTCCCTCTAAATTATAGCTTTTGTAACACTTTGTCCCATGAACTTCAAAACATAATATCTGTTCCCTCTGAAATATGAACTGTTAAAAAAAAAGACCCTTCTATGAGAATTTTAACAGAAAATTGACAAATGATTATAAAATTAGGCATATTTTGATAATTCTGGTTATAAGAAACCATAAAATTTAAAACTATAATAAAAATAGTCTCAAAACTATAATAAAAATAGTTTTTATTGATGATTAAAAACAAAAAAAATTTGAGTGTGAAAAAATAAAATTTTATAGAAATTTTTTATATATATAAAAAAAGAGGGATCCGGATAGTAGTATGCTTTTAGTTTTTTTTTAATCATCAATAAAAACTATTTTATTATTTTTAAATTATTTTGTTGTTTTTATAATTAGAATTATCAAAATACCCTTAATTTTAAAATTATTTATCAATTTGCCATTAAAATTCTAACAAAAGAACCATTTTTGTTAACAATTCATACTTCAAGGGGGACGGATGTTACATTTTGAAGTTTGGGCACAAAGTGTTAGAAGGCTATAGTTTAAGGGAAATTTTTATAATTACTCCTTCTTTTTTTCACATATAAAAACTTGAAAGGCAAAGATAAAACTTGAAGAAAACTCAATATTCAAAACGAGGGAGATTTCTTAGGTCCTGAGAAGCTAGGATCGAAAAGCATTGTCGTAGCGGCCCAAATAAAGAAATTCCAGTGAGGCCTCAGACAGAAAAGCAGAGAGAGAGATAAGAACTGAGAGAGATAAAGACGATTTTTCGGGGGGGAGAGAGAGAGAAACAAAACATGGCTTTGTTGGCCAAATCAAAGAAACGACATGCTTAAGGTTTCTAAATTATGGAGGTATTATTATCAGTGTTTTTGTATTTTTGGTTTAATTAGTAACCTAACTCTAGGTAGAGCAACCATTTTACTAATTTTGTAAAAAAGATGGATTACATATTAAAAAGGGTGGTAAAATGGGCCAAATATGCCTAAATCCTTTTTTTGGGTTTTTGCGTTAGGGTTTCCCAAACATTTTAATCTTTGAAGTTTAGGTGCTCAATGTAAAAATTTGGATATTCAAATCGCTAATCATTAGTTCCTAATATATTCTTGCCATTAATTATACGACAGGAAGTCAACATTTTTAAAAATCCTTTTGCACCTTGGTTGTGTTTCGCCCCAAAACATTTTTTTTAATCTTAAAAGGCGGATGTTTATAGTATAGAAAGGTTGTCGTATCCATAGGGAGGTGAAAATTTTGTAACTCGAGAGATTGTTAAAAATAAACGTCCAAAAAGGCAAGTGGTTTTTCAAAATAAAGTTTTAAAATAACATAAATATTTTTGTGATTTTTTTATATAAACTTTAAACATTAAATTAAAATGGTGACGCTTTAAGAATCATTTGTATGTTTCTTAACTAGTTTGGAATTTTAACTCTAATTAATAGTTATCTCAAGCATTTGATTTATTATACATTTCTCATTAATTGCAAGTACTTTTACTAATTTTATAAGTAAACCAAAAGTGACAATATAACGAGCCATAGTGCAATAAGGGTCTTCCTAAAAAAGTAGCAAAATAATGATCTCTCACTAATGATTAGGTGCACTAATTATAAAAATTATAACCGCTATCACTATAATTATAATTAACATAATTTTAAGATAGAAAAGATAATAACAAATCAAAATTAATATATTTTAGTAGAATAAATTATTGCATTAATTCTAGCACTATGCCATCCTCTGTCGACAATAAATCAAGAATTACTAAGTATTTATTGCGCCAATCCATGTCTATAATGCAGCAAAAACTCAACTTAATAAATGAGCATGACTTCATTATTATTAATATTAATTATGCAACACAATTAAATTACATAAAGAAAGCATGATTGAATTTATGCAAGAATTGGGTAGCATAACAACATTAATAATAATTATTAAAAAGATAGAAATATAATTTATTCCACAAAATATAAGCATTACAATATAGATATAGAGATGAAATTTATACCAGAGTATTATGCATATAAGATCATCTCTTTATCTCACCAGACTTTTTACACTAATTTAGACATTATTTTATTATTTTTAGTGGGATTGGAGGAGTACTCTAACAGCATCTCCACCCTACAAGGATACTGTTGAGTCTAACTCAGCTGCAAGAAAAGCAAGGAAAGAATTGAAAAAAAGGGCCAAATGGCCCATGAGGGGTGTCAAAAACCGAGGGAGGCCCCGGTATTTATAGTACTAAGAAAGTATTATTAATAATTATTTTAATATATATATTTACTGTTGAATCATGAATCAAAATGATCTATTTCCTTGGTTTTTCCACACAAGATTTGCCTCTTCAATAATTGAGAATCTGGACGTTATCTGGTGGTTCGTGGTGGATGGCACTAATGAACATGCACGATCTTAGCTGTTGAAGCCACGATCGAATGGTGAGAAAGAACGCACGAAATTGGGCCCAGGTGGGACTGTGGGTCCAAAGAAGCAGCCGTTGGATTGGTTTCAGTATTCAGATATCATAGTTGGGAATGCGAGAACACATGGACATGGTCATGGTCATGTGCGAGCAGACAAGTCTCTGAACCGGTGGGGCCCGCTGACACGTGTCAACGCTGACATAAGGCTGACGTTGCAACACTTGGACGGCTTCGATTCGTTTGGCGATACATCCAACGCTTCAAATGATGCCACGTGTCACACTCGATTTTAAATTTGGATTTTTATTCTTTTTTTATGCATTTGATGTCCAATTTTACCCCTTTTGCGCTGTTTTGCTTTGTTTTTTCTCTAGATTTCAAATCTAAAATTTACAAACACATTAAAATTAATTATTTTGCAAACAAAATCTTTACAATTAAATTAAAAAATATTTATTTTATGATAAAACATACAAAAATAATTACAAATTTCTTAGAATTTTTAGTCTTTTTTGATTTGACACATATAATTTTTAAGATTTGGAAATATTTTTAGAAATTACTAAAAATATAATATAATATATTTATAAACTTAAAACACATTATCAAACATATTAAGACTCAAAATAAAATCACACAACATAAATTTTATGGTTTTGACTATTTACAAACTAAACACACATTTAACATACCGAAATGACTCTAAAAATTAACAAAAATATTATTAAACATAAAAACACACTAAATTTTTTTTTTAACACATTTCCACATTAAGACACAAAAATACTTATTAACACAAAATGCTATTAATTAGAGGATTTAATGAAAAATAAAAGTATAAATAAATGATTTAAGCCTTGGAAAATATATACTTTTACGGTCTCATCACACCTTATGACCCAAAATCTTTTTTTTTTATTTTAGAAAAGGTCCCTAAAAACTTTTTTCAAGTAACTTATTATTTTTTTACATAAATAATAGGGTGAATGAGGGAAATGTCAAATTTTTTAAACTTTTTAAAGTAAATGTTAGGTTTTAAAAATATTTGTAGTAAATGTCATACATACAATATAAATAACTTATTTGCTATATTAATAAGAAATATTTGCATTGTAAACAAAGAGGTAAATACATTAATTGCACCATAAATTTGTTTAATGTGTACATAAGAATTTTTTTGCGCTAAAAACAAAGGGATAAATAAATTATTTACATTATAAATTTGATATTCACTATAAATAATTTCAAAACTTGATATTTATTACAATTAGTTCTAAAAAAGTAACATTTCCTACAATTTTCATAAATAATATTGTCATTATGAAGAAAAAATGAAATACTAAGATTCCCTTGCGATTATAACCCTTTTAACTATGTGCCCTGATCTTTAAAATGTAATATTCGTTCTTCTCAATTTATGTAATATTAACCAACAAACTCCTTATGTTTTAACATAATTTTTAGCATGTAGTGGATATTTTGATAATGTTCTTACGGTTATACCTAATTTGAGTTTATAAAATTTAATTTCTAATTACTAAGAAAAATAAATTAAAAACCTTAAAAATAAAAAAAATTAATAACTTATGTTTTCGCTTATGTTTGACTGTACGAGGATGAGCTGACAGAGTAATTATATACTAAATTGTTCAACAACACTCACTCTTAGTGTGACACATGTTACTATATGGGGACGATAAATACGTGGCTTTATAAGTACATTCAGAGGCGTGAATTTCATCTAGTCTAAAAGATATTACTCTTCAATTCTCGCGTTCATTTATTTCCTAGGAAGTTGAAGTTAAGGTGGTCGGGACCTTTCACAATAACGCAAGTCTTTCCTTATGGTGTAGTGGGAATTGAGGATGATGAGAAGGGAAGATTTAAAGTTAATAGGCAACAGTTGAAGCGTCATGTAAGGGGCGTTTTGATAAACAAGAGACATCCATCAATCTTTAAAATCCGTCTTAAGAAGCAACAAAGTTAGGTTGAGGATGTTAAACCAAATGCTTTTTAGGAGACAACCCAATCATTTGAGCTTTTCCACCAAAAGCTTGTCTACGTAATTGAAAAAAAAAAGCTTAAATTCATAATTAAGTTCATGAATTAATTTTCATTAGAAAATGAATGGCACTCAAGGATAAAGATGTACTTAACGCGGTTAACATATCCCTACCTAGCTCTAATCATGAATTATTTATAGATGATCAATTTATATGCAATGGCTATATCAAAAGGGCAACTCTATTTATGAGTAATTATATATCTATAATTTCAAGAGTGCATGCACTTCCAAGTTTTTAATAGAGTAACTTTGGAATTAATAAAAGAGATATATATTAATTAACCATGTTTATCAATATATTAGTTTTATTATAGCTTGAAATTATAGGTCAACTAGTCTCCCAAAATCTTTGCAAATGTTGTTTGGACAAGTAGAATTATGGGGTTCAATAATTAATTTAGAATTATGAAACTCTAAATTAAATCACCCAAATAAATCAATTATGAATTAATTTATAAATAT
Source organism: Artocarpus heterophyllus (assembly GCA_025403435.1). Lineage (NCBI taxonomy): Eukaryota > Viridiplantae > Streptophyta > Magnoliopsida > Rosales > Moraceae > Artocarpus > Artocarpus heterophyllus. The sequence continues at coordinate 265,248 of JAJQZP010000303.1, forward strand.
TAAAGAATGGGATTGTTTAATTAATAAATATATTAATTAATTTTGGATGACACAGTCTAGGTGGGGCCCACACTATGTGGCGCACACTTGGCATAAGGAAGGTTTCTTGTACAGTTCTCCAAGTTTCTTATTTTTGAATATTCAAATATTTTTAAGTTTTAAAAAATAGAATTTTTCTAAATTGGGTTTTTGAATTTTGGAGACAAAAATAATTAGGTAACAAGCAGTATCTTTTTCCTATCATGTTAGTATTGGCAGCACACACAAAAGGGGAGATCCGATGGGTGGCACCAACTACAATCCAAAAGGGGAAGAACATTTTGTTTTTATTTTTAAATATAAGATATTTCAATTTAAACAAAAAAGGAAGCTTCTAAAATTAATAGGGTATCTCACTCTATAAATAAGAGGCTATTTTTTGAGGTTAATCCTTGAGTAAAATATTGGCTGTAAAATTTTCTTCTATACCCTAAGGTGGCCAAATTTTTAGTGAGAGAAAAAAAAAACTTCTTCCAATTCTAGTTTGCATTTTGTTCATGTTTTGATATTAGTAGAAGATTTAAATTAAAAGATCAGTGATCTAGAAAACCAAATTCCCTTATATACTCTCACGTTCGTCTAATCGATAACAAACACTAGACGAGAACGACTTTGGTGTCATAGAGTTCAATGCCCTTGAAGATATCTGTTAGACATGTATTGCCTTAAGGAGTAAAAATATAATATATTTTTTAAAGATATTTTTATCAATAGAGAATTTATTTATTATTTATATACCAAATATTGTCCTCTTTACATTCATATTTGTTGAATGTATGTTAAGCAAATAAAAGTGTGAGACTGTTGGTCTAAACCTTTAAAAATTGGGCATATGATGGATAGATTATGCGAAAGACACGATTCTTAAAGTGACGGTCTAAATCATAAGATCCGCAATTGAGGGAATAAAGTTGGGCACTTTATTCATGCAAAGATTGCTATGTTATCTGTATCCCTAATAGGAGATGGTTTGTTTTGACCATCAGATGTGGACTCCATGAATAGAAATATTGGCATATTGTTATAGGTGACGATGTGTTAGATTAGGACATAAAGTGAATTGATTTGGATTAATAATTCTATCTCGGCAAATTGATTCACTTTAGACAATCACATGTGTTGTATCTTAATCCTAAGATGAATAATGGGTCTGTTGTCTTGACTTGCGTCTTTTGATATACCAAATGGTGACATCCACATTTTTATAGTGGTACGTATGTCGGTACATTAGAGGTATGACTCTTGATAGCGTAGACCTGTTATTCATAGATATGGAATCCATAGCTCCTCTTTAGGAGTAGTTGATATCCTCTTATATGCGTTATTCTATAATTGAAAAACTAGAGCAGTCAACCATTTAGATACATAGGTGTAACCAAACGGTATACTGTCTTTGGATGGTAAGTTTTTCGATGGTGAGATAATGGAACGTAAGAGAAGAATAATCGGGAAGGTAAGATAGAACTTGTCCTTAAGCCGATTATGGATAATCCTATGGGGATACGATACATTATATATGTTATAGGGACTTTGCTATACGGGCTTCGTAATTCTATATAGTTCGAGAGTGCAGCTCTAAGCTTTTAGTGGAGTAGCGCTGGAGTTTATAATTATGAAATATATATATGGGATATTAGGTTTCATAATTATTGGGAGATTGAACTATATAGGTCCATTCGGTCCTTTTTGTTGGCTCATAAAAATCCTAGAACAATGGCATGCTTTTTCAATAATTGGTGACTTGTGTTAAATTATCAAATTGGTTGAAATTTGATAGGATTAGATAATTCATATCTGTTTATCGGTTGAATTAATTTTGTGAATAAATTAATTCAAGATAAACTTGTTGAATCATTGGGATCGGATAATTCATGTCTGTTTATCGATTGGATTAATTTTGAATAAATTAATTCAAGATAAACTTGTTGAATTATCAAGAATGTTTATTTTTCTAGAGATTATCGAGATATGACTGTTTTAATGAGATAACTTCTTTATTGCGTTTTTTGAATTAAAACTGAGGCTCTATCATAAGAATCTCAGGTGGGAAATAAAGATACCCAGGGATCATTTATCAAAAGTTCGGCAGGCCAATCTTTAAGTTTGGCCTGCCGATGGAGCAAGTTCGACAGGCCGATCTGTTAGTTCAGCCTGCCAACCGAGTGTTAAATAAATCACACATTTCCACGTGAATTTTATTCGATATTTTTTTGATTTGATTCTGATTCAAATTTTCTAGGCCTTATCTGATAAGAACTGACTCCTAGGCCCAACCTCTATATAAAAGGGGAGTGAGACTCATTGTTGTTTAGATCAACTGAGAAATCTAAAGTGAGACTCTACTGGTGAGACTTTGCAACTCCTTGCAGAGCTGTTGTTCGTAAATCACAAACTATAGCTTTCGGTATTTCTCAATTGGTTGGAAGGAGAGTCACCTGGTGGAAGAGCTATGCGAGTGTGCCCACACACACACTCGTCGTGGATAAAGAATAGCAAAGAAGATTAGTTCGTTGAATCTCTTATGGAACTTTATTTCTCTTCACAGATTGCGGAGCTTTTCTGCATTTATGAGGTTAGTAAAATCTGGTTAATTTATGCATATAACGTGTCAAACTTGTGTTTTGAAAAATACTTTAGTATAAAAAATTTTAAAAATTTTGTTGTATTCTATTTTTCTAACAATTGGTATCAGAGTCATGGTTTTTACATAAATTTACAAGTTTGTGATCATGTTATACATATAAATTATGTGATCTTGATCTCTCCTACGCTTGAATTTAATTTTATAAAGAGTTGGCACTCTGGGTTTCTATATATTTATATATGTTGTCATGAATTATATGGTGAATGTTTATTAATTAATTATGGTTGATTGAATTATTATTTGATTATTTATTAATTAATTAATTTATACCGGTTATGGTTCCTTAGAGGTTAGAATGTGTATCTAGGTTTTTCATGCAATTAGATGGCAGATTATCATCTCCATCTAAGAATTATTATTTAATTTTAAATTTGTAAGAATTTTGTAATTAAATAATTATTCAGAGAAGACAGATCTAGAATATGGATGATAACGTTCCTAGGTATTTCTTCAGTCTCTAATTTTATGTTTTTGAATTATTGAAAATAAAATTGATAAATTGCATTAAAAACTGTATTTTCTAAAAATCGTGGTTTCTGCTCGTTCAGCATGCCGAATCTTCAAGTCCGACAGGCCGATGGTCGTAGATCGGCAAGCTAGACTTTAGGTTTGGCAGGCTGTTAGTAGGGTAGAAATTTGGTGGCTTTGGCGGCAGGCCAAACTTTCTGGTTCAATAGGCCGAACTGTCATGATCGGCAGGCCGACCTGAAAAGATCGACAGGCCAGAGGGTCATGATTGGCAGGCCGATCATACAGACCGGCATGCAGACAAAGAGTTGTAATTTTTCAAAAAATGTGCCTTTTTTGATGCAGTTTTGATTTTATTTTTAAGACAATTCTGAAAAACATTAAATTTAGATATGATCAAAAATATGGAGTATTCGATCTATGTGGGATTGAAGACTTGAAGATGGACATTACATGAAGAATGATACAACTTGAAGATTCAAGGATGAAGAATCGATAATATGTTTCGATTTATCTCTTGTAATCTTTATTTTCTATTTTCTAGGATAGAACCAAATATTACGGTTATTTATTATTTCGCTTGTAGCTTTGCTTGAGTGCTTTGTTTGTCTACATTCTAATATGATTTTCCAAGTATATTGATAACATCCCATATAGAATAGGTAGTGCTGCTCAATTAAAATTGTTTATGTATGTTTTTAAAATAAAAACTTAATTTCAAAAGAATGAGTGGGAGAAGGTTTTTGAAGTGAGGACCTACAGCCTCCATCATTGGTCCATAAGTAGCACATGGTGCTTTCAACCCTTAGGAAGGGACTTCATCATGTAACGGGTTGGATCTCTAAGAGGATAAGGTATTTTAGCATCATTTATCACTACACACCCCTCGATACTGATTATAAATCATAAATAAAATATTGAAACGATGGTTATACACTCATGTTAATTTTATTATTAACCTCCCCTAAAAGCTCTGTTAATAAAATTGATGGCCAAAGAAATGATTATTAATATATGCTGGATCATACGGGTCTTGGATGGCATATATTAATCAGGACGGGATTCATGTTGCTGATTGAATTTGGCAAGACTCCCCTAGGAGCTTGTTGACTTCTGAGTTAGGAATTATCGTTGTAAGGTTGTGATATTTTCAAGGTTTTGACACATAAATACATTTGTATGTTTTACATGATTGTGTTATCTTACTAAATTATTATGATATGTTTGCTTATGTTTGGTATATGATTATTTATTGTAGATTAAAAATGTCTAAAAACATTTTATTATCTATACTTGACAAAAACCAATTAACTGGTGAGAACTATAATGATTGGAAACGAAACCTAAACACCGTTCTGTCCTTTGAGAAACTAAAATTTGTGCTGATGATACCTTGTCCTCCCGAGCCTATGGGAGATTCCACTAACGATCAGATCCAAACATATGATCATTGGAAAGATGCTAATGATCAGACCCGCTGCTATGTTATGGCCAACATGAAAACATGTTGCAGGCTCAACATGAGGATTATAAGATTGCTAAGTAGATCTTGGATAATCTAGAAGATATGTTTGGAGCCCAGGCCTTAACAAAGCAACAAAGGGCGCTTCAGAAACTTCTTAACTGTAAACAAAGACTGGGGTCATCTATAAAAGAGCATATAATGTTTGTCATGGGTTACCTCGCTAAGGCTCATACTAATAGAGCTGACATTAATGTTGAAACTCAGATGACTATGGTCTTTGAAACTCTGTCTAAGGAATTCATTCCATTTTGAGCTATATTTAATTTAAGCAATAGACGAGATATGACCTTAACAGAGTTGATGAAATAGTTATAGGAGTTTGAACTGTTGATTAGGGAATCTTCTGCAGGTGGTGAGGCCAACTTGGAGGCTACTTCTGGTTCCAATCCCAATCCTGGGAATAGAAAGAAACAACAGGCCACGAACGGAAAGTCTTTTATTCCTGCAAATGGCAAGAACAAGAAGAAAAAGAAGAAGAACCTGAAGAAGCTAAAGTGCTTCTTCTGTGGGAAGGTCAGGCACATCAAGAAGAATTACAAGGACTTCTTTTTCCGAGAAGGTAGTGTGATCTTCTGTATTTAGAAACTTGTTTGGTTGAGGAATCTAGTGATATTTTGGTCATAAATTCTGGAGCAACTAATCATGTTTGTATTTCTCTACAGAGGTTCAAAGAAATGAGAAGTCTGCTACATGAAGACTTCTCGCCTCGGATGGGCGATGGATCCTTGGTCTTAGCTGAAGTAGTGGGAGATGTCCATCTGTATTTTGATAATTATAGGAATTTAATTTTGTAAGATTGTTTTTATGTTCCTAAATTTAAGAGGAGTTTTCTTTTAATAATAAAGTGGTGATTAGTAAAACAAAATCTTTTATCTGTTATGGATGGATGAAAAATAATCTATATTTTATCAAACTTAAGATGAACTTACTACTTAATGCTGAGATGAATGATAATAACTTTAAAAGACTTAAAACTTCTTACTCTAATAAGACTTATCTTTGGCATTTGCGACTTGGCCATATTAACCTGAATAGGATTCAAACGTTGGTTAGAGATGGACTTAAAAATGGAATCTATAGCACAATGTAAATCTTGTTTGGAGGGTAAAACGACCAAAAGACCATTCAGGTCTAAGGGCAATAGGACCGAAGGGGTTCTAGAACTTGTATATAGTATGTTTGTGGACCGATGAACATCCGGGCACAAGAAAGGTATGAGTACTTCGTAACTTTTTTTGATGATTACTCAAGGTATGGGTATGTGTACCTGATGCACCACAAAAGTGAAACCTATGACAAGTTCAAGGAGTTTCAGGCTAAAGTGGAAAAACAATTAGGTAGACCCATAAAGGCACTTCGATCCGATCGATGTGGTGAATACCTTTCTGATGAGTTCTTGGGACACTTATTAGAGAATGAGATTTTGTCCCATTTGACAGCGTCGGGCACTCTACAGCAGAATGGCGTAGCACAAAGAAGGAATAAGACTTTGTTAGACATGGTTAGGTCCATGATCAGTTAGTCATCATTACCTTTGTCCTTTTGGGGACATGCACTACAAACCGCATGTTATCTTTTGAACAATGTGCCTTCAAAATCGGTTCCTAAAACTCCTCATGAGTTGTGGATGGGCAAGAAGACATCCTCAAACCATATTTGTATATGGGGATGTCTGGCTCATGTCCTGTTTAGGAATGAGAATAAGTTAGAAGCACGTTCAGAAGTTTGTGCATTTGTAGGATATCCAAAATGGACTAAACGGGGTTATTTCTATAACCCAAAGGAAAATAAAGTCGTGGTTTCAACTAATGCAACTTTCCTTTAGGAGAGTTACAAGGATGACTTTAAGCCTCGAAGCAAAGTGATGCTCTAGGAGTTGAGGAATGATCCGATCACTCCAGGGGTTCTGGTAGAAACCACTCCAATTGGTGCAGAAAAACTAAATGAACCTGAACAACAACCTAAGGGGCTTTAGCGTATTGGAAGGATCGGGCGTTAACCCGAGCGGTATATGTTCAATGGTGAGGCCTTCTTAGCTGAACTGGATGAATATGACCGGGATCTTTACACTTATGCAGAGGCTATGGAGGATGTTGATTCGAAGCTCTAGACAGAGGCCATGAACACACAAATGAAGTCTATGAAGACTAATCGAGTCTAGGAGCTTATGGATCTTCTTAAAGGGGTAAAACCCATAGGGTGTAAGTGGATCTACAAGAAGAAAAGAGAAGTGGATGGAAAGGTCGAATCCTGTAAGGCTGACTGGTAGCTAAGGGATACACACAAAATGAAGGAATTGATTACAAGAAAACCTTTTTGCCTGTAGCCATGCTTAAATCCATTTGCATTCTCTTGTCCATAACTGCCGCTCTCAATTGCGAGATTTGACAGATGGATGTCAACATGGCTTTTTGAAATGGCTATCTTGATGAGTCCATTTATATGAAACAACCAGATGGGTTCAAGGTCAGGGGTCAAGAGGGTAAGGTTTGTAAGCTGCTAAAGTCAATATGTGGAATTAAGCAGGCTTCCCATTCTTGGAACATAAAATTTGATCAAGTGATCAAGACTTATGGGTTTGCGTAAAATATGGACGAACCATATGTGTACAAACATATTAAGGATGAGAAGGTGGTTTTTTACTATACTATATGGATGACCTTCTGCTAATTAGCAATGACATTGGGGCATTGTCATCAGTCAACATATGGTTGACCAAGCAGTTTGACATGAAGGACTTGGGTAAGGTTAATTTTGTTCTCGGTATCTAGATCTTTCGGGATAGGAAGAACAAAATGATAGTTTTATCCCAGGCAGGCTAAATAGATAAGATTTTTTGGAGGCTTGTAATGCAGGATTCCAAGAAAGGTGGGCAACAATCTAGGTCTGGAATTTCTATTTCTAAGAAAGACTGTAAAGTTTGAGGAAGAAAGAGAACACATGAAGAAGGTGCCTTATGCTTCGGTAATAGGTAGTCTCATGTATGCCATGCTTTGCACACGACCGGCTAATTATTTTGTGGTCGGGATTATAAGTCGATTTTAGGCGGATTCAGGACTAAACCATGGGCAACAATCTAGGTCTGAAATTTCTCTTTCTAAGAAAGATTGTTTAAAGTTTGAGGAAGAAAGAGAACACATGAAGAAGGTGCCTTATGCTTCGGCAGTAGGTAGTCTCATGTATACCATGCTTTGCACACGACCGGATAATTATTATGTAGTTGGGATTATAAGACGATTTCAGGCGGATCCAGGACTGAACCATTGGGTTGTGGTCAAGCATTTTTTTAAGTACCTGAGAAGGACTTGAAGGTATATGCTTGTGTATTTGGGTGAGGACTTAACTCCTTTAAGATACACTAATTCGGATTTCCAATCTTGTCTGGATTTTAGGAGATTGACTTTGGGTTTTGTGTTTACTCTAGGTGACGGTGCCATTAGTTGGAGAAGTGTGAAGCAAGATTGCACTTTAGATTCAGCGATAGAGGCTGAGTATGTGATAGCTAGTGATGTTTCAAACGAAGCAGTATGGCTCTGCAAGTTCCTTAGGGATCTTAAGGTAGTTCTTGGTATGAATAAAGCGGTATCACTATACTGTGATAACAGTGCGGCGGTAGCTAATGTTAAGGAACCAAGATTTCATAAGAAGAGTAAGCATATTAATCGAAAGTATCATGTGATAAAGGACTTCGTAGAAAGCAAGCATGTCGCTATGTGTAAATCGCGTCAGAGGATAATTTAGTTGATCCATTCATGAAGACACTTATTGTGAGAGTCTTTGAGAGGCATGTGGAAGCTGTGGGGATGCGAGATTTGTCATATTTACTCACTTAGTGCAAGTAGGAGATTGTTAGACATGTATGCCGTAAGGAGTAAAAATGTAATATGTTTTTTGGAGACATTTTTATCATTAAAGAATTTATTTATTATTTACATACCAAATCTTGTCTTTTTTATGTTCATATTTATTAAATATATGTTAAGCAAACAAAAGTCTGAGACTGTTGGTCTAAACCTTTAAGAATTCGGCATACGATGGATAAATTATGCAGAAGACACGATTCTTATGGTGACGGTCTAAATCATAAGATCCGCAATCGAGGGAATAAAGTTGGGCGCTTTATTCATGCAAAGATTGGTATGTTGTCTATATCCCTAATGGGAGATAGTTTGTCTTGACCATCAGAGGTGGACTCTGCAAATAGAAACATTGGCATATTGTCATAGGTGACGATGTATTGGATCGAGACATAAAGTGAATTGATTTAGATTATTAATTCTATGTCAGCAAATCGATTCACTTTAGACAATCACATTTGTTGTATCTTAATCTTGAGATGAATAATGGGCTTGTTGTGTTGACTTGTGTCTTTTGATATACCAAAGGGTGACATCCATATTTTATAGTGGTACGCATGCTGATGCGTTGGAGGCACGACTCTTGATAGCGCAAACCTATTATTCATAGATATAGAATCCATAGCTCTTCTTTAGGAGTAGTTGATATCCTCTTATATACGTTATCTTATAATTGAAAAATTGAAGTGCTCAACCATTTGAATACACAAGTGTAACTGAATGATATATTATCTTTGGATGATAAGTTTTCAGATTGTGAGATAATAGAACGTAAGAGAAAAATAATCAAGAAAGTAAGACAGAACTTGTCCTTTAGCCGATTATGGATAATCCGATGGGAATATGATACATTATGATATGTCATGGAGACTTAGCTATACGGGCTTCGTAATTCTATATAGTTCGAGAGTGCAGCTCTGAGCTTTTAGTGGAGTGGCGTTGGAGTTAATAATTATAAAATGTATATCTAGGATATTGTGTTTCTGTAACGCCCCTATATGGGGGTTAACAGTTTTTAATGAGATAAAATAAAAATAAATAATAAAAGTAAAACCTTAAAAATAAAATTTGCCCGGGACTTAAATGAAAACTCTCAACTCAAAAATAAAAATATAAACGACAAATAAACCACAGTTTTAATGTAGCACCTTAAATTTAATAATATAAACTGTTGTCATCATCATTTTAACCCTCAACACATTGTAATACAGTCACAGAAAGTAACAATTGATGCTTACATTATCATGAAGAACATTCTCAACGATTGAAGCAGTCCCAATGTAATATAGCTACATCACTTCCTCAACTATATTTCTCGTAGCCACCTCACACTTAGTGAGTCCTGAAAAGATATAAACATAAGGGAATGAGCAACACTATGCTCAGTAGAGAAAGCCATTACTCACCTTTAGGTTTTTATCATTACCACATTAAAACCTGCATGGTTAGTAAGTCACATCATATTCCAGATTATGAGGTTTATTATGATCACATCTTATGGATACCGTAGTTAATCATTACCAAGTGTCATAATTACACATTTATACAAATATTACCAATCATCATTGTTCCTAGGTATCCATGTTAAATTGAGTATCACTCAACTCATCGAAACCCAAATGGGCGCACTTGATCACCCTATAAACATTCCAAGGGTGTTCCGGTGAGGGGACATCAAGCCCCGAGTCCTCACCAAATCAATTCCTGTACAGTGTGTTCTGGGACTTTCAACCCAAGGAAGCGTCATCACCTTCCCCCTATTTTACCTTTTAGGGTATTCATGCCCAAGGACGTAACCGTCGCCCTTTTCATGTCTCACAATTTCTCTATATTAAATCATTATTAATAGAGTTAATTTTCCTAACCATGCTTCTCAATTTATAACATGTGTCAATTCATTATGTTCCTCGCCGTACAATACAAGACGAGTCCATGTCATAGTTTCATATGTGATACACATATAATATCAGTTCAACATAGATATATATATATTGCGGCAAAACAATCAATTTTAATTCTATAAAAACCTCACAAAAGATGAGTAAGAGAATCCCTACCTTTCAAGCTTATCAACAGTCTCTTAATCCTGGAATCAATTAACGTTAGCTCCATACTCCCTTGATCTTGAACTCCAAGCAAAACAGATCCAGTTGTATCTCGCTGTATCTACGAAGCATCCTCTGTAGTGCTCCTCGAGCGACTATGAATGGCTAGGAATGCTTCCTGGAGATCATACATTCTTGAAAACGTCATTCTGGACTTCGATACTGCTGTTTGAATCGCCTCGATTCGCGTGCAGTCGGTACCGGATGATTTTCATCGGAGTGGAATTTGCTCAAACAGAGGTCACCATTGCATCCAGAGCATCGAAACGAGTCGGGAGGCGGTCTCGGATCTTCGATCGGAGGTCCGGATCACAAAATCCCATTTTGGCCTTTGACCGGCCGTTGACCGACTTTGACCGTCGTTGACCGGCGTCAATCGGGGTCCGTTGGCAGCTGGGCTCGGGCCTACCCCCCCTAAATCGACCCTTCTGAGTCCAATGGCGGGGTCAATTTCACCCAATTCTGCCTCTAACATAGCGGGTCGTGAAGTACAACGTCGGTAGAAATGGATGAGCTCCGATCTTGATTCTCCGACGATGGAAACCTGAAATTGGCTGAGGGCTTTTGCTACCCATCCTCCTATGAGCATTTCCCCTCATCCAATTTGAAGAAACGTGGCTGGGAAGAGCCAAAACGGAGGCTCCCGCGGCGGTTGACGGCGGCGTTGGCCGTTCTCCGGCGAAACCGGCTCCTTTCGTGCAATTGATCGAGGGGTTTTACTCCCCTTGATCCTCTGAACTCATTGGGAGGGGTGGTGTCAGTCACCTCCTCCGGCAAGGCGGAGTTCCACCATGGGGGCGGCGGTGCACGGCGGCAATAGGCGGGCGGAGCAATCCGGCGGTTGTTGAGCTGCCACCAAGGGTGGGTTTTGTTCCTCTCATCACGGTGGTCGTGTAGGAACAAGAATCACGTCGATCGGACGTCGGACGGCGAAGATATCTCGTCGGAAAGAAATGGGTTTTGCCGCCACTTTGGGCGGCGCGTGTGGTCTCCTCCGGCGGCGTTTTGGGCGGCGCGGCACCTCGTTGGACTCAGCTCGTCGAGAGCTTTCCATTGGTGCGGGAGGTGTCGAAAACGGATGCCGAAATCTCAAACGATCTTTGAGGAGAGAGAGAGAATTTTTTAGAGAGAGAAAGTAGAGAGAGAGAGTTTCGAATTATGAGAGATTTTCTGATTTTTTTTATATATATACTAGGTAATTAATCTAATTACCTTAATACCCTTAGGAGAATAACGGGTGTCACAGCTCTACCCCCCTTAAAGAAATTTCGTCCTCGAAATTTCAATTCTAGTAATACTAGTAAAAACTATGATTCCAATTCTGAGTCTAAACCGTTAATGTTGTTTATCTTCCAAATTTAAGTCATCGTATCTCCACTTATTTACTTGCATAATAAATCTTACTCCTAAATCCCTCAATGAGAGTATTTCTGACAAGTTTCAACTTATAACACTGTATAATAGTCTAAGAATCTGATCAGGCATACATATTGACCATATCATGATTCCAGTCCTTCATTGTCCATGGACTGTGATTTACAATCACATTTAAGGAGATTGCCAGAGAAATTTTATATACTTCATCTTTAGGTTCCTTTTCCTTTTTGAGTAAGGAAAAGTCAAATATATTTGATTTCATACCTCAACTAATAAACTAAAACATAATCATAAAACATATATCACAAACACTTTTATTCAAAACTATACATTAAACTTATTCATAGAGATATTAAACGGAATCTCAGAGTTGCAAACATACCCGACATATTTTTCATTAAACAGCTATCCTCATGACACAAACATTCAATCCAAATAATATACTCATATTTCATATGGAATATCCCCATAACTGACTCTGGTACTTCCACATAATATTAACAGAATATTACACATTACAAACATAATACGGATACGTTTCGAGAGTACAAGGCACTCCGTATACCAGCTATCCATATCATGCATGCTTAGAGGATACAAAAACATCGATAAACAAAAGATCAGACCTTAAGAAGGATGCGTTTCGAGAGCATCAAGTACTCCGTATCCAGCCATCCCGGCATTAGGCTCAATGAATCTAAAAGATTGAACAACAACGTACCACAAGAAACACAGAATACAAGGCAAACGGTTATTCGTAACACACGAAATACGGACACACATGCCTACATGCCAAAGATAAAACAAAAAGATTACAGATGGAGATTCAAATCAATTGGCCGCTCCCGGCTTTCCCTTTCCCATTCAAGCTTGGATGTTGCAGTGTCGGATTCTGGATGTACGATTTGCATTTTATCTTTCAATTCCTCAGCTGTTGAAGCAGTAACAAAGATTTGTCTCTCCGATTCTGTAGTGATGTTTTCTTCCACAGCGTAATCTAGAAATTTCAAAAGACCGTCATAAAAACCCTTTACGTTCAGCAGTCCCAAAGGTTTGGAATAAAAGCCCAACAATTGCCCACAAGCAACTATAAATATTTCCTCAAGAGTACCTAGACCACTAGGTAATGCTATAAAAGCATCAGAATTATAGATTATGTCTTTAAAATTTTTAGGGATACTCCTGACTCCTTCTCCCTTACCTATGGCTTCCTTACAAAGGTTTCCTTCAACTGGAATATGAGGCCAAATTCTTACATCAGTAGCGTCGCTAGACCTAGCTGCTAGTGCCATATTTACCATCATTTTTATACTACCACCCCCATAGATTATGTTAATCTTCTTGCGTGCTAGGACTTGCCCTAAGTGATTTGCAGCTTCTAAATAAGCTTTATCTTTTCCAAGGCTGGAACCACAAAAGACACAAACATTCTTTATTTTCTTCGTGGACTGGGAGGTAGACATATTTGGTTTATAGAAGTGGTTGCTTAATGTCTGCTCCACTTAGACTTCGGGTTCTACATGAGATTTTAAAGATGAGAAATATACAAAAAGGGCTAAAGAGATAGACGAGTAGGTAATGAAAAGGTAATCCAAAGATTTAAACAAAATATTGTGCGGATAAGAAAGTAAGATAAGGTGATTGATAGTTTACAGAAAATCTGATTCACTTTTTGAAAAAGATTAGACTCTAATTGTATAACTTTTGACAATTGAGAACAATTCGACAGAAGACCGTCTTGACACAACTGTAGACTTTTTGACAAATATACACCAAGTCTAGAAATTTAATATAAACGACAAATACTGTAGAACTTTTGAAATTTGAGACACAAATCTTGAAATATCTGGATAAGCTTTTCAAAATTCAAACATATTACTGTACCGTATGTAACGTGTCTGATAAGATAATATATTTTATTATATATATATTTAAGAAAATCATAAATTAAATAAGATATTAACACTTACTGTATCAATCTAATAATCACAATTATTTCAAACACAAAAGCAAATATTCTGAGTAAAAGAAAAACACAAACTGTTGAACATCAGCTAAAACTGCTTCAAATAAGTAAAGACTAAATAACCTTTATAGTGCGATGACTTATTCCCCATCCAGTTTTCTTATGGCTTGACAAACAGGATCTAGAAATACCATATTCCTGAGGCGTTGTCTTTCTGTATAAAATTTAGGCCAGAGTTTAAAAATAGCTCCTTGAACATATCCACTAGGGTGACCGTGGAGAGGAGGATGAATGCTATCCAAGTTCTCCTTTGAAAGTCCATCCCTACAAAACCTTATTTTATCCTCTCTATTCGTAGACATATAACCAGGTGAAGTACATTTACCGTTACAATTTTGTCTTCCACATTTGTTACAAGTGACCACGATGGCACGAGCTCTTCTTTTCATTGCACTACGACTGGTACCCGTTCCTGGTAAACCGACATCTTGATTAAAGTCACTCGGACGGATTTTCCCCTCTATCAACATTCTCACATCACAAGGGATACCAAAACGCATAAGAATCCACAACCGAGTAATTCTAGCCTTGTATTTCTTTCTAAGAATCTTTTGGGAGAGTGATGGGAAATACTTTCTCAGGTGTTGGTACTTTGGGTCCATGATGAGATGAAAGAAGAGTAAATAGAAAGGAAAAATTAAGATAGTAAATTGCAGAATCCTAGAATTCCTTCTTCTTTTAGAGAAAAAGTGAACTCGGAGAAATAAGCTCATATGCACAGTAAACGTATATATAAACAATGATTAAACCACTGTATATGACACGTATAAAGACCACGTGGGAGAGACAGTGTGAATCAAACTGATTTAGGATTTGAACTAGGCCCAAATGTTCTTAGTTGAAAATGGTCAGGTTGTTTCGGCCTTAACACATTTAGAACGAGTTAAATAACAAACATAAAATTGAAAACCAATTCGTATGAATCTTAAACCCAATTCAAAGCCCACTATAGATAAAGTTAACTATAAACAACAAATCTAATTTAACGACAACAAGGATCTTCCTGAATGATCCAGCAACTCAAATAATTTTGTTTTAATCAAAACCTTATTGAACAATGCATACACCCATATGTTATTCCTAATACTCAACATCTATCAATGGATTCGTCATCATTGCTACCAAGGGTTTAGAATGTGACTAACCTTGAAATCAATACGATTTACGTCTTTCAACGTAGACCATATCAATGAACAAAGACACTTGATGTTACTACTTAAGAACATCTACAATCCTCACAATTCTACTTATACAATATATAATTTCCTCATATAACAAAACCTTAGGTAACCAAAGGATTCACTGATACACTTAAATACAATGTACGTAACAAAATATTTCAATTTTGAGATTCATGCATTCTAGACTTTACACAGTCTCAACAGACCAAAAGTCTAACATTTATCTCTCTCAAGATTCAATACCATGATTCCCAACTTATATCATATTCCTCAAATATATAGAACTTTTAAGAAAAGATATTGACACTTATGTGCTCCATCGAATCCACACATAATCATTACTTAGGTTTAAATCAATTACGAAAAATTTGGCATATCTACGTCAAACTTTAAAATCAATAAATCAAGCCTTATATTTCTTATTGTTTTTCACGAGACAAAAGGCTATTAAATCCTCGTATCTACACGAATTTCTCATCGTTTATACGAATTAGATATGCTTATAGATCCAAATATTATACGAATCTCTCATAAGCAATCTACTTATAAACTCATTCCATATAATTATCATTCCCTTATAACTATTAATACTTTCCTTCTATATAATTATTGTACTCATATAACTATTGATATTTTCATTCTATGACCTTTCCATGTTACATCATTCTAGACTGTATAAATCAATGTGAAGGTTCATTTTGATGATGACAATGAAGATTCAGCTTCAAAACCATCTCAAAAATATATATTTTTTTTAAGGTGGTGCTACACTCCCTAGGTTAACCGAACCTAGGCTCTGATACCAAAAATTCTGTAACGCCCCTATATGGGGGTTAACAGTTTTTAATGAGATAAAATAAAAATAAATAATAAAAGTAAAACCTTAAAAATAAAATTTGCCCGGGACTTAAATGAAAACTCTCAACTCAAAAATAAAAATATAAACGACAAATAAACCACAGTTTTAATATAGCACCTTAAATTTAATAATATAAACTGTTGTCATCATCATTTTAACCCTCAACACATTGTAATACAGTCACAGAAAGTAACAATTGATGCTTACATTATCATGAAGAACATTCTCAACGATTGAAGCAGTCCCAATGTAATATAGCTACATCACTTCCTCAACTATATTTCTCGTAGCCACCTCACACTTAGTGAGTCCTGAAAAGATATAAACATAAGGGAATGAGCAACACTATGCTCAGTAGAGAAAGCCATTACTCACCTTTAGGTTCTTATCATTACCACATTAAAACCTGCATGGTTAGTAAGTCACATCATATTCCAGATTATGAGGTTTATTATGATCACATCTTATGGATACCGTAGTTAATCATTACCAAGTGTCATAATTACACATTTATACAAATATTACCAATCATCATTGTTCCTAGGTATCCATGTTAAATTGAGTATCACTCAACTCATCGAAACCCAAATGGGCGCACTTGATCACCCTATAAACATTCCAAGGGTGTTCCGGTGAGGGGACATCAAGCCCCGAGTCCTCACCAAATCAATTTCTGTACAGTGTGTTCTGGGACTTTCAACCCAAGGAAGCGTCATCACCTTCCCCCTATTTTACCTTTTAGGGTATTCATGCCCAAGGACGTAACCGTCGCCCTTTTCATGTCTCACAATTTCTCTATATTAAATCATTATTAATAGAGTTAATTTTCCTAACCATGCTTCTCAATTTATAACATGTGTCAATTCATTATGTTCCTCGCCGTACAATACAAGACGAGTCCATGTCATAGTTTCATATGTGATACACATATAATATCAGTTCAACATAGATATATATATATTGCGGCAAAACAATCAATTTTAATTCTATAAAAACCTCACAAAAGATGAGTAAGAGAATCCCTACCTTTCAAGCTTATCAACAGTCTCTTAATCTTGGAATCAATTAACGTTAGCTCCATACTCCCTTGATCTTGAACTCCAAGCAAAACAGATCCAGTTGTATCTCGCTGTATCTACGAAGCATCCTCTGTAGTGCTCCTCGAGCGACTATGAATGGCTAGGAATGCTTCCTGGAGATCATACATTCTTGAAAACGTCATTCTGGACTTCGATACTGCTGTTTGAATCGCCTCGATTCGCGTGCAGTCGGTACCGGATGATTTTCATCGGAGTGGAATTTGCTCAAACGGAGGTCACCATTGCATCCAGAGAATCGAAACGAGTCGGGAGGCGGTCTCGGATCTTCGATCGGAGGTCCGGATCACAAAATCCCATTTTGGCCTTTGACCGGCCGTTGACCGGCGTTGACCATCGTTGACCGGCGTTGACCGACTTTGACCGTCGTTGACCGGCGTCAATCGGGGTCCGTTGGCAGCTGGGCTCGGGCCTACCCCCCCTAAACGACCCTTCTGAGTCCAATGGCGGGGTTAATTTCACCCAATTCTGCCTCTAACATAGCGGGTCGTGAAGTACAACGTCGGTAGAAATGGATGAGCTCCGATCTTGATTCTCCGACGATGGAAACCTGAAATTGGCTGAGGGCTTTTGCTACCCATCCTCCTATGAGCATTTCCCCTCATCCAATTTGAAGAAACGTGGCTGGGAAGAGCCAAAACGGAGGCTCCCGCGGAGGTTGACGGCGACGTTGGCCGTTCTCCGGCGAAACTGGCTCCTTTCGTGCAATTGATCGAGGGGTTTTACTCCCCTTGATCCTCTGAACTCATTGGGAGGGGTGGTGTCAGTCACCTCCTCCGGCAAGGCGGAGTTCCACCATGGGGGCGGCGGTGCACGGCGGCAATAGGCGGGCGGAGCAATCCGGCGGTTGTTGAGCTGCCACCAAGGGTGGGTTTTGTTCCTCTCATCACGGTGGTCGTGTAGGAACAAGAATCACGTCGATCGGACGTCGGACGGCGAAGATATCTCGTCGAAAAGAAATGGGTTTTGCCGCCACTTTGGGCGGCGCGTGTGGTCTCCTCCGGCGGCGTTTTGGGCGGCGCGGCACCTCGTTGGACTCAGCTCGTCGAGAGCTTTCCATTGGTGCGGGAGGTGTCGAAAACGGATGCCGAAATCTCAAACGATCTTTGAGGAGAGAGAGAGAATTTTTTAGAGAGAGAAAGTAGAGAGAGAGAGAGTTTCGAATTATGAGAGATTTTCTGATTTTTTTTATATATATACTAGGTAATTAATCTAATTACCTTAATACCCTTAGGTGAATAACGGGTGTCACAGTTTCATAATTATCAGGAGCTTGAACTATATAGGTCCATCAGGACCCCTTTGCTAGCTGATAAAAATCCTATAACGATACGGCGTGCCTTTCCAATATTGGTGACTTGTGTCAAATTATCAGATTGGCTAAAATTCGATAGGATTAGATAATTCATGTCTGTTTATCGGTTGAATTAATTTTGTGAATAAACTAATTCAAGATAAACTTGTTGAATCATCGAATCGGATAATTCATGTCTGTTATCGGTTGGATTAATGTTGAATAAATTAATTCAAGATAAACTTGTTAAATTATCAGGAACGTTTATTTTCCTAGAGATTATCTAGATATGACTGTTTTAATCAAATAACTTCTCTATTGGGTTATTTGAATTAAAACTGAGGCTATATTCTAAGAATTTCAAGTGGGAAATAAAGATTCACAGGGATCATTTATCGAAAGTTTGGCAAGCCGATCTGCCAGTTCGGCCTACCAACAAGCGTTAAATAAATCACGTGTTTCCATGCAAATTCTATCAGATATTGTTTCTGATTTGATTCTAATTCAAATTTTTCAAGGCCTTATCTGATAATGACTAACTCTTGGGCCCAACCTCTATATAAAGAGGATTGAGACTCATTGTTGTTTAGATCAATTGAGAAATCTACAATGAGACTCTGCTGGTGAGACTCTACAACTCCCCGGAGAGCTATTGTTCACAAATCACAAACTATAGTTTTGGATATTTCTCGATTGGTTGGAAGGAGAGTTGCCTGTGAAGCTATACGGGTGTGCCCACACACACACTTGTCGTGGATGGAGAATAGCAAAGCAGACTAGTTGGTTGAAGCTCTTTTGGAACGTTAGTTCTCTTCACGGATTGCGGAGCTTTTCCGCATTTACGAGATTAGTAAGATTAATTTATGCATATAGCGTGTCAAACTTGTGTTTTGGAAAATACTTTAGTATAAATTTTTTTTTAAAATTTCGCAGCGTACTATTTTTCCAACAATATCATTCCTAATCGTTTGAACTGGCTATATATATATTTAGCATCAAATTAATATAATCAATAGCATTGTATTCAAAAGTTTCATGCTTTTTTTTATATGCAATCTATTCCCGGACCATATTTATGCTATTTTTGTCTAAAAACATTATAGAAACCAATAGTTACGACGCTAACACTTTTATCAATGAAACATTGATTTTTTTAATTGTTTTAACGATTTAGGAGTCACATGACCCGAAGTGAAAGGAAATATACAAAAAGGGATGATGATGTGGGGTGCAAACAAAGTAGGAGACGATACTTAGGGCTTAGGGTAAGAGAGAACTATATATTTGTCGAAAAAACAACTTTGGAAACACAATGAAATTTCGTTTTAAAATCTTCCTAGAAAACACCAAAGATCAACTCATGTCATTATACAAATTAATTTGTCTGAAATTATTCTTATTTTTTTGGCAATAATTATCTAGTGAGTCCTTCACTGCTTCCCTACCTTTTGACCGTACATGCTATAAATCTTCTCCTGATGAGTTTTCAATGCTTTAATCCACCTTGGCTATGGTTCCCTTTTCTCTAAAGGTGAAATCACAGGAACCCTAATGATGAAGGTTAAAAAAAAATCTATCTCATAAGAGGCCTCTAGGCATAGTTATACTGCAAGGTCTGATGGAACCAATTCCATCCATTCCTAGTGTGGCGCATGCCCACTGCTTGTGTGGGTTGGGTGTGCGTCGCAAACTCTCATAGAAAAATCTGCCACATGTCAATTTTCTACACAGTGCACTTTGTCCACCCACAGCCAAACATTTGTATAGTTAAGCAATTATTTTGGAATTAAAATTGATTTATATTTATTTTGACACTTAAAAACAATTTCTTTTCCATTATCGTAATTATTTATTTTATATCAATTAAAACAAATAATCACTGCATGATACTATTTGTTTGGTATTCTAAGAAAGAAAGAAAATGAGTTTTCGTATGAAATACTATTTTACCAATGATATACTATTTTAGTGTAAAATAAGGACAGAAAGGTAAATAACTATTTATGTATGGTATTACAAGTTTTCATCAAAAAATCTTTTCTTTTTTGGAAAGATAAAAAAGGATAGACCCTAGCCTGTGTTTGATATGAAAAAAAAAACGGAAGGAAAGAAAACGGTGGGAAGATTTTGAGATAGAAATTGATAAATGAAGGTATTGCGTACGAGGAAAGATTGAGTAGAAGAAAAATAAGATAGAAAAACTAGCAGGTAGGTTTTATCATATTTTCTCCTTCTAAAATTAGACGAATTATCAATGGAAATGATTAGAATTTACATAAATGAGATAAAATTACAAAATTATCCCTAAACTTTACCAAAAAATCTGGGACTCCCTTACCTCACGAACTTCAACAAATATCACGTTTCTGACTGGTTCTCTCCCTAAAAGCACTCATTTTCTTCTCTCTCTCACGAACCTTGAGCAACCATTGCCTTATTCTATTATAAGATTTGGTAAAGTTGAAGCACACCAACTTCCCTTTCAAAACCGTAGTCTTCTTCTTCTTCTTCTTATAAGAAACAATGAAAATTTTGATTGAACTAGACAAGGAAAAAATACATCAACAAAACTGTGGCGTTCTGTGTTTGGATTCCTATATTATATAACCAGCAAAAATATCAAAACTTCGCTTATTGATTTAGATCAGTTTCTTTCCATTTTTTTGTAAAAATGTTAAAAATGCTTGATTTCTTGTCTTCGGAAACAGGTATTCTCTTTTATGATATAGCCAATTGCCAGGCCTAGATTTCCTCAATGAATGAGTGTTACGGTTCTGCTGGGTTCAGTCAAAATGACATGATCTATTGGAATTTATATGTGATTGCATGGTCGTCGAAATTATGAATTTACTATAATAGTCGCTTTTGCTTTTCTCTTTTTCACACACACATACAGAGTCTCTCTCTCCCTCCCCCTCTCTCTCTCTCTCTCTCTTTGTTAAAAGTGTTGCTATAGACTGAATCACAACAACTCATTTCATATTATTATATACATTTATTTTGAGAGTTTTTTTCACAACTTTTTGTAAAAATTTTATTAATTATAGTTTTGAGAAGTGAGAAACTCATAAATATGGGAAGTAAAAAAACTTTTCATGAAAAATGTCGTTAGGACTTGGGATCAATGCTTAAAAAAAAAAGAAGATAAAAGTGCATTATTGTTTAAAATTGTATATAGGCTATGTGACTTGTATTGGTTATGTTGGGTAAAAATATAATTGTATTGATTATAATTTTTTCAACTCCTATGTTTCACTTTTAATTCTAAATACATAGAGGTAAATTCATTTTCTTTTCTTTTTATCATATCAAATAATTAAAGAGAAAACTAAAATTTTTTCTTTTCTTTCAATTTTTCATCCTTTACATTTTTCTTTTCCCTCTTATTTTCTTTCTTCCTACTAAACAGGGGATATGTGTCCTTTTATATCTTTAATTTATTCAAAAATCCCTCCACTCCTTTCTTTCCCCTCACTTTTCACCTACCAAAAATGCCAAAATTATAATTTTTTATCCGCATATACTAATCTTCTATTCACTTAATATTTACGAATTGTTTACTTTATAAAGTCATTTTTTACTCTTACAAATCTCAATTTTGATTTAAGAATACTATTCATTTAACAGGTGTTGTAAATATGCTATTTACTACGATGATGATGCAAAATTATTAGTTACAAATTTTTAATAGTACTATATTTTTAATAACCTTGCTGCATATATTTGTGTAATTGGTAGTTGCTTGCTGATCTATTCATTAATCTCACCAATACCAGACGTCATAAAATGTTAATTGTAGCATGTGATAGAAAACATGGTAGACACGTTAATTGTAGCATGCGAGAAAAACACGATAAAAAATTTAATTGGAACCACAGAATTATGTTTTTAACACTCTATTTATTGTGTAAATATGAAATACTTGATAGGAAAGCCGTTTTCCTCTAGACCCATCGCTCTCATTCATCAAAAGAAAAAAAATTAGAAAAAGGAAAAGAGGAAAAAAGGAAACGAGGCACCAAGTGTGATCACTAACCATAACGAAGCTCTATATGGCATAATCGTGATAATTATGTTTTTCATGCTCAATATCCAGAAGCGTCTGTTATCTTGAGAAAATCGGATATCTATACTTGACTTGGCGAGTAATTATTACCTCTAAATTATACACAATCATTACATATATGTGTGTGTGTGTATATATATATATAATTAATAGGGAAAGGTAGTCAAATATTGTAGGTAAATAAGTTGATCAAAGGCAAAGATCATCTGCACAAACAACCGACCAAAGACGTTAAGGAAAGCTAATGAATGGTGGTGGATAAACGTGTTTCCGCGAGAGAGAGAGAGAGACAGCCAGATAAGTCAGACTTCACATACTAATTGAGATACTATAGAGAGAGAGACAGAGAGAGAAGCACAGCAACACGTGAGAGGGTTGGCTAGATTCCCGTGAGAGAAAACCCCTGCAAATGAAATAACTATGTGTAAACCAAATGCCCTATTCAGAACGACACACACAAAAACATAGAAAGAAAGTCGTCTTCTGTCGCTTAATTTTACCTTCGCGTTACAATATTTCACGGGCCTCCCTCCATCTCATCCAAGTATTTCACAACTTCTGTTATATTTCCATCTACCTTTACTTCATACGTTTAAATACTTATAAATCATATATTTTTCAGAGAATATGCTTAATAATAGTGATGTACGTTCAGAAAGTGGCTCAAACCTTATTCCGGAAGTAGACTTATATGGGAAAACAGTCGATCTTCTTAAATAATTTTAAAGAAAATATGCGTAAACATGATAAAGATGAGTAACGTATGTAACAAAAATATTCATTAAACTTTTATAAAAATAATACTATAGAGTATATTAATTTAATGCTTGACATATATACACACACATAATATATATGCTTATCTTGTTGAAGCGATTAAGGAGGAGATCAACTACGAGAAATCATTCTCTATTTCAAAACATCATTGTTCTTGCCTAGGTCTTGACACCGAATGAATAAAGGTGTGGGCGTAAAAGGGAACTAAGTTTTTTAGATTCACTTTACTAACTTTTAATATCCTACTAATGTTAACACATGAGTGAATTCACTGCTACAATAATCATTAGCATTTTTTGACAACGATTTTTGAATTGACGTCGAAACTGGTATGATTAAAGATGTTAAACTAGTATGAATTCATTTAATAACATACTATCTCTATTTTTCTATAGTGCCCCACTAAACAGAAGTTTTGGCTCTATCATTGTATGAGAGACAAAAATACTACTTGTTACTCAATTTGATTTGTTTTAATAATTTAAATTTTTAATTTTGAGTAAATCACAATTATTCAAATTAGAAACTTGTAGAAACAAATAACTTGGTGAACGAGTATCAAACGACATAGGGAGCCCTTTCCTTTGTTGTTACACATCACACACACTGGGTGGGACAAACATTGTGTCTTCGAAAATTAATTATTTATTATTACATAATCTAACTATTTAATAATTATAATTAA
Source organism: Artocarpus heterophyllus (assembly GCA_025403435.1). Taxonomy (NCBI): domain Eukaryota; kingdom Viridiplantae; phylum Streptophyta; class Magnoliopsida; order Rosales; family Moraceae; genus Artocarpus; species Artocarpus heterophyllus. The sequence continues at coordinate 289,248 of JAJQZP010000303.1, forward strand.
TTCATTTAAGTGATATTTAATTTAGAATTTCATAACTCTAAGTTAATTAATTAAACTAATAATTATATTTATCCAAACAGTGTTTACGAGAATGACGGGGAACTAATAGACCCATAATTTCAAGCTCTAATAAAAACCAATATACTAATTAAAATTTTTAATCAATATATTACTATTTTATTAATTCCAATATTACTCTGTTAAAAACTTGAAATTGCACTCTTGAAATTATAAATATAATTACTCATATTTTGGAGTCATCCATTTGATATAATCATTATATTCAGAATTATATAAAATCCGTTAACCTCTTTAATTATTTCTTTGTTATTAACTGCCATTGATTCTCCAATGAGTAATAAATTCATAAATTTAAATACAATTTGATTTTCTAATGAATAATAAATTCATAAATTTTGCATTCATATTTTTTGTTAAATCTTTAATTATAACATTTAAGTGTTAATAGTATTTTAATGTGTCTGTATGAAAATATATTTAATTATGTTTCTAATATGTTTTTATGTTTGATAATATTGTAGTAATTTTTAGAATCATTTTTATGTGTTTAATAATTAATTAGTTTGAAAATAATTAAAACCATAAAAATAATTTTATGTGAATTCATTTTTAATCTTAAAGAATTTGCAAATAAGTTTTGAATTTATAAATATGTTTTACAATATTTATAGTAATTTCTAAAAATATTCTTGAGTCTTAGATCTATGTGAAATTATTAAGGTTTGTTAATTTTAGAAGTTTTTATTTATTTTTAGTCTGTTTTGTGTGTTTTAATGTAAAATAAATATTTTTAAAATTATTGCAAAAATTATGTTTGTAAAATAATTAATTTTAGTTAGTTTATTTTATTTTAGATTTGAAATTCAGAAGAAAAACGGAGCAAAACGTAAACGTCCAAAAACGGACCTTAAATGTACAAGAAATTAAAAAGAAAATAAAATTCAAAATAAATGCCATGTGGCACCCTATCAACCGTCCAATCGTGCCTCCAAACTGATCCTGGCCATCCATGCATCCTAGGCCCCTGGAATCTGGTGCAGCCTTCTCCATGTAAGCGCTTCTTCCTAGTCGCCAGATATGTGTACAAAAGACCCATCCAATGGTCCAGCGTGTCAGCTTCTAATGCTTCAATCCAAGTCATTCCCTTAGTCAAAATACGCAAATCCAACGATTCCAGACTGTGTTCCACTCCAATTCTATGTGCCGTGCTCCACTAATCACACAATAAAATCAGCACTCTTAAGAGCTGATTCACGTGTAAAAAAATAAAACAAATAAAAAATATATTAATCAGATGAATTAAAGTGGGGTAGCAATTTGTAATCCAAAAAATTAAAAAAAAAATTAAATTTGTCATCCTAGTCATTTTGCATAAAAGAATATCCAAATAAAGTAATAAACAAACAAATAATTATGTAAATAGCAAATTTCTTCACCCATAAATACCCCCTCCTCCCTTCCATAGCTTGTAATACTCACTCCTCTTCTCCATATTTTACAGAGTTCTCTTTATTTCTCTCTTAGGCCAGTTCTCTCTTTAGTTTTAGTTTTATGTTTTTAGTTTTTATCTTATAAATTAAATAGTTGTGTTTAATAAAATTATGTGTGTTTTTTACTTTCATTATGTTTTTCTAATTTCCTTTTTAGTTGAGGAAAGAGGAGAAATTATGGCAAAATTAATTAAATACTTTTAGTTTTTGAAAGTTTCTATGTAGTTATAATATCAAAATTACTTTTAGAAAGCTTATGATTTTCTTGTAACCTAGCTAAAATTCTTGCAAAATTAAGTTTTAATATTTTCTTGACATAGGCTAGCACGAGCAATGCTTAAGTACGCTTTGATTATTCATAGACTGGAAATGACATGGTAAATGCCTAACTTTAATTTTGTTAGTAATTTTAATTAGTTGATTTTGAAATCATACTTATTTATTGAAATCAGTTTTCAATACATTACAGACATAAATTGGCACATTAAATGCTGGGTAACTCTTAGGGCGTTTGGTATAAAGTAATAAGTAGGAATCATATCCTGGCAATATGATTCTTAAGAAATCAATATTATCACGTTTGGTTGTACACATGAATCTTTTCTTAGATTCTTAGGAATAAATATTATTATATTTAGTTATACATAGGAATTTTATATAATTGAAAAAACAAATTGTTGTATTATCCATTTAAAAAACATTTCTATTATCATTTATATATTAATACAATATTTATATTCCTATTTTTAAAAAAAGATAATTACACTCATAATATTATCATTATCATTAGAAAGAATTTAAAAACATAAAGAAACCACTTGAAAAAGATTTAACAACAACAACAACAATACTATTATTATTTAAAAATCATATGCTGTTATTATATACTAATATTGATATTACCATTTTTATCATCGTCATCATTATTAATATTTATATTATTATTAAAATATTATTTATATAAATATATTTAATATAAATATATTATTATTGTTCAATATAGAATTATTATTATTTAACAATATTAATATAGATATTAATATATTAAAATAATATATTAGTATTAATATTAAATTTTTTAATATAGTGTGCTAATATTAATATTAAATAATAATAACAATATAAATATGAATAATATAATAATATTATTTATAATTTAACATTAATATTACTATGAATATTAATATTATACTATTACATTATTATTATTATTATTATTATTAATGTTATTATTATCATTATGAGATTATTATTATTTCTTATTAATATTATATTTATATTTATATTTTTTATAATAATCATAGTACTATTTTTATCATTATACTAAATTAAAATAATATAAAATAATTTATAATAATAATAATGATACTATTATTTAACAATACACTGATATCAAAATATTGTATATAATATATAATGTATTATTATTTAGAATTATTAATAATAAATTATTATTGTATTAGAATTAACATTAAATAAAAATATTGCTATAAAAATATTATATATATTTAATTGCATTTTATATTTATTATAATTACATTATTATAATATTACTATAATTTAATATTAATATTATACTATTTAGATTTATATTATACTATTATATTTTTATTATTATTGTTAAGGTTATTATTATCCTTTTTATTATTAAATTATTATTATTTTATATTAATATAATACTTATATTTATATTTTAAAATATTATTATAAAAATAATAATAGTGCTAAATTATTTTTATTTTATGTTTTTTATATTATTTATATGTATTTTATATACTAATATTGGTTAATAATAATATATTAAGATTTAAATATTATATATGTAATATATTACATATTTTTATTTTTATGGTTAATTATTATTCTCATTATCATATTATTATTTTATATTAATATAAATGTTATATTTTTATTATATAAAAATATTAATTTATAATAATATTATTATTCTTATAATAATATAAAAATTTAAAAATTTATATATATAATATATAATATATTTTTATGGCAAATAATACATAATATATGGATATGACTATAAATAATTATAAAAATCTAGTCACAAGTATGTAATAGTTTTTATATTATATTATATTATTTATCATCATCATGTTTTGGAAATATGAATATCACTTTGTTGGGTGAGATTGAGATTACCCCAAAATGAGATGAAGTGAATCTCATAGGATTGAGTTTCTAAGAATCCAAAAATCATAATTCTTATGCCAAACATAGGAATCTTGTAGATTTTTAATTTTACCCTCATGATTACTACATACCAAACACCCATTGATTTATTATAGATAAAAGATGGCATATTGCATGCTTAAACCATTTTTATAAATAGTTTTAGAAAAACTAAAACATATTTGAATTAAGTGCCAGAATAGAACCTTTGATCCTTAGTACTTTTTTAATTGCTGTTTTTTTCTAAATTAAATTGTACTTTTTGTTGAAATTCAATCTTTAATTTAAATTAAATCACATTTCTTGTTATTAAAATTCCAAAAATCACCAAAAAAAAGCTAAAATGGAAAAAGTAAAAAAATGTGTAAATATTATAAATAAATTGTAAATAATTAATTTTAATCCTTAAATTTTTTAGCTAATAAATAAAAATAATATAACTAATATATTGGACCTTAGCAATACCTTTTTCTAATGGGATCGACCTCAGATTGACCAAGTATTATTACTTAGATAATCTTATACTTTAGGTAATATTGGACTTATAATTTTATACCTGAACGAGTTTTTGGCATCATTATTGGGAAAAAAACAAACATAAAGACAATATATTAGTATATTATATATATGGCTATAAACTGGCTTATTATCTATATATATTTATATTTCTATAATTAATTTTTTAGTTTTTGTCACAAACTGCATTGATCATTGGAGCAACGATCCTTATTACGATAGTTTAATTTCCTACACTGTTATTTTCTGTACTTTATTTTTCTTTTTTAACTTTCTAACATCTAACTTTTATACTTCCAGTGCTTCTAACTTTCTAACTATCTAATCTAATTTCTAACTTCTAACTTTTACTTTTGCAGTACTTTTATTTTTCCTTTATCTTAAAGGAGTTGTTATACTACCTGAACTTGTTAATATTTCTGTTAATATTTTTATTTTTAATTTTCCTTGTTTTACAGGAATCAAAAACAGCAAAATAAAAAAGGTAGTAAAAAGCAAAAAAAAAAAGTTATTGTTCACATTGTTTGCATGTTAGTATCGGGTTACTACTCATGTAGATTAAATTTTTGCTTATTTTTCTTTTTGTAATTATCTTAGTTTTGCATGCGTTTTAGTCTCGCATATCAAAATCTTGTTATTTAGTTGGAAAAAGTCTAGAACCTATTATGCCATCTCTTTTGTCTGTTGCATCTTCACATTCAAACATAATGGCCAATGATGAAAGTGTTAATAATGACAACATGGTTAATCAACAAATCATTAATCCTCTTGTTCGTTCAATACGTGATTATTTGTAACTACCTCTTGAATCCACTCCATCATGCCTTGTTTTCCCTCTTAATGCTCATGAGTTTAGGTTTAAGCTAGGCATGATTAATCTACTTCCAAATTTTCATGGTTTAGAATCTAAAAATCCCCACTTATATGTTAGAGAGTTTGAAGACTTTTGTGCTACTTTCACTTATCAAAATGTTTCAAACGAAGTTGTTAAGCTTAAGCTTTTCCCTTTTTCTTTGAAAGATAAATCTAAAACTTGATTCACTATTATAAAACCAAGGTCAATTGGCACATGGCAAAAAATACAAATCGAGTTTTTGAAGAAATTCCTTCCAACCCACAAAACCAATGCTCTGAATAAACAAATTCAAAACTTTCCCCCAAAATGCAAAGGAAGTCTATTTTCAATATTGGTATCGTTTTAAGGATTTGTTGAATTCTTATCCACATCGCGGTTTTAAAAAATGGCATTACATAAGTTTCTTTTATGAATGTTTAACTCCTGAGAGTCGTCAATTTATTGAAACAATGTGTAATAGAAAATTCCTTGATTAAAAAAATGATGAATGATTAGATTTTTTGGATAACTTATCTGATAACTCCCAATACTGAAAAATGTTAATTCTGAAGACTCAATTTGGTCTAATCTTACTAATGCTTAAAAAGGATTTATTAACTTAGTCAAGAGAATGATTTAAATGTCACGATAACATGTTTGACTAGAAAGGTTGAATCCATGGAACTCAAAATTGAAACCTTGTAGGAAGGTTCAGGAACTCAAAATTGAAACCTTGTATAATATTTATCTAACTTTAGGATACTCAACTTATGAATACCAAATTTTTAAGGAAGAGTCCAATAAACAAGTGAATTACACAAATCAATTGGACCTAGTTATGAAGCCACATCCATCCCCACATTCTGACACATACAATCTACAATGGAGAAATGATCCCAATTTCAATCAATGGAATGATCAACCACAAAAGCAATTTCAACCATTACCATAGTCACTTCAAAATTCTCAAAATCGTCTACAATTTTTACAACAACCTCAAAATCTACAATATCTATCGAATCCACAAAATTTTCCACCTTCTAAAAATCTTCATTCACGAGTCAAAAATCTTAAAGAAACTTTCTAATCATTCATGCAAGCTCAAAAAGCATTCATTCAAAAACAAGAAGTTCACAGCACTTGTACTTCACAAGACATTCATGAAATTAAGGAGTCCTTTTCTAAGCTCATTTCTTCACTTCGCATTCAAGAAAAAGGTAAATTTTCTACTCAACTTGTACATTACCCATCTGTTAATGAAGTTGCCTCTTCTAGTTCACCACCACAACAAGAAATTGTTAATTTTATCACCTCTTCGAAGTGGAAAAGCTATTGATAAAAAAATTATTTCAAAAGATCAAAAGATTAATTCAACTTTAAAAAGTAATAATAAAATTAATTGTAACGAGGAAAATTCTTTAAAAAAAAGGTTGTTTCAAAAGATTTTTTTTTCCAAAAGTTCTTTTTTCTTAACTTTGCTTTCAAAAGAGAAATCTGATAAAAATGCTAAAATTTTTTAACTTTTCAAGCAAATCATAATTAATATTCCACTTTTAAATGTAGTCAAACAAGTCTCATCTCATACTAGCTTTTTGAAAGATCTATGCACAATTAAAATGAAGCATAATATGACTATGACTGCATTTTTAACTAAGAGTGTTAATTGTATCATTGAATATGATTCACCACACAAGTTCAAAGATACAGGTTGCCCCGCAATTTCTTGTAATATAGGAAACACTCATCTTAAACATGTATTGCTAGATCTTGGTGTTAGTGTTAACCTTTTGCCTTATTCTATTTACCAATAGTTAGGTTTAAGTAAACTTAACCAACATTTGTCACACTTCAGTTAGGTGATTGTTTTGTGAAAATTCCAAGAAGGGTGGTTGAGAATGTATTAGTTCAAATTGATAAGTTTTACTACCTGGTAGACTTTACTGTTTTTGATATATAACCTGTTGCTAACTCAAATGTTTAAATGCCTATCATTTTAGGTAGTCTCTTTCTTACAACTTTCACTGCTTTTATTAATTATAGAAAAGGAGTTCTAAAATTGCTTTTTAGAAACATGACTTCTGAATTCAATGTATTCAATACATTGAAACAATCTACTAATTTTAAAAATTATGAAACTAAACTAATTGAAAAGGATCGGTTTTTGATTGATAAAGCATATGAACTTGCAAATTTGATGTTAAAAAAATCGAAGCTTGTAAATCTAATTCTAGAAAGGAAAACTTCGTGAAAAAAGATTTTCTTGTGAAAGAAAATTATTCTAATTCAAAAAAATGTAAAGAAAGTGCTTGGAAAAGCTTTGAAAAGAGTCCATTTATATCTTAACATTATTTAAGTCATTATGAATATCTTTTTGGTTTAGATTGTATGCATGTTGACCCATTTTAACTACAACCAAGTATATATATATATATATTTTTTTTATGTTATTTTTGTTTTATTTGCTATGTTTTCCTAAATTTTAGAAAAAATAGTTTCAAACCTTTATTAAAGTGGCTGAGTAATAGAGGTTAAAGTCATTAGGATTAGTTGGTACTTTGTATCAACGTCCTTTAGATACGCATTTTAATGAAATGATTAAATAAATTTTTTGATTTTTATTTAAATAAAAACAAAAAAAAATTAAAAATTGTTTAAGACAACAAAAATTTAAAATTTAAAATTTAAAATCACAAAAATATTTTTTTTGTAAATAAGTGTTATTTGTTTCTTTATTTTCATCATTTTAGGTTTTTAGATGACTTAGTCTAATTTCTGTTTAGCCTAGCTCAGAACAACTCCCATACATGTCTATACAGTTTCCTCTGTGTCTAAATAGTACTGCATCGTTTGTCTATAAAACCGTTCATTATACACTAAGGCTTAGAATTCTTAATTCTTTCTCTCTCTAAAATTTTCCTCTCTAAGCTCTCAAATTCTCTTTATCTTCTCTCTAGATCTTCAAAGCTTTCCCTAAAAGTTTCTAGAAACCTTTAAAGTTCTTCGATCTTTAAACACTTTTCTAATAAAATTCTTCAACTTTTCTCTCTTAATCCTACAAAATCTTCTCAATACTCAATTAAACAATCTCAAACCCACACAAAGCTCTCAATTCACTATTAAGATTCTCATTTTTTCTTTTCATTATGGATCCTAAATATGACCACTGAAAAAATACTTTCCTTCCCTTCCTCAGAAAGAAATTAGATAGAAGTACAAAACTTGAGTCACTTGTCTATGGATTTTTTCTCGTTTTAAACTTCCAACTGAGGTAAAAATGTACATAGAAGGTTTAGTTCATCCTAGTGATGCTACTAATGAAGGTCTACCTATGATGGGTACAAGTCTGTCTGCTAGGAGAAGAGGAACCTGAGCTATAGCATCTCAATGTCCCAAGTATTCATGTTAAAATTGTGAGCATAAATATAAATCAAAAGGTCTTATATTTGTAAATAGGGAAAATAAAATACTTTTATGTAAGGATAGAATTTCAAAAGAAAACTTAGATGACCTTTCCTTTAAGATTCTCTTTTAGACCATTCTAATGGGTATGTTCAAGGAGCGATTTATAAACTTTGGCCTCAATTTCATGCAGAAAAAGAATCTCTGGAGAATCTAATGTTAAAATACCCACTTGTTAAATTGATAGGAAATTTATATGGACAACAGTCTCTCGGTCTATCTAGCTTTAAGCAAAATCTATAAAGTGTTTTTCGTTTGTATGTGTTTTTGTTTTCTTTCAAAAAAATTGTTGAGAAATTATTTAAGATATGAATTTAGTTTAATGAAAAATTATCAAAATGGCTGAGTAACAGTATTTTTGGGAGGCGTATTTTATATGAACACGAGTTTTCATTCATTCTCGAATAAATTTTCATAAAAAATAGAAATAAATAAAAATTAAAACAAAAATAAAATAAAATATTTTTGTTTTTATGTGATTATTACAATGTTTGTTTAATAATTGTATTTGTCCTATTTAACTTTTAATATTTTTATCTTGTCTGTCAGATGCATTATTTTATTCGGTAGTTATTTTGCGTGTCATGTAAGTTTTGGTTTGGTCCCATTTTGTCAAAAATTGAATAGTATTGTTAGGTAAAAATTTTCAAAAGTTCTGCAGTTATGTCACATCTGTCTATTTGTCTTCGTTTGTCTTCACCTGCCTATTTGTCTTCTTGTTAGGCATGGTGCCCTAAGGAATAAATACTTTGAGTGTATTTAAGACATTTTTTTGTGAAATAAATGATAATGCGAATATTTTATGAATTGATAATGGTCCTTCTATTGGTTTCATATTAATGATTGTATATTAGCAAACATGTGATCCGTAACTATTAGAACCAAATCTTAAAATTGGGCATATATAGAATTTATATGCGAAAAGATCCAATTCAAGGATTAATAGTATAAATTATATAGTTTGCAATTTATGTATAGAGTTGGACATTTTATACATGATAATACTATAATGGGAATCTACATCCAATTGTAAAGGTAGTTTATCTTAGCTGTCAGAGCAGATTGACTCCATGGTCGACACATTGGTGTGGTAGACCTAATGTGGTCGCACACTGGACTAGACCTAAAGTTGAATCGACTTAATAATAATTCCATTTAACTTAAATCAATTCTCTTTGATAATTATTTATGAGTCATCTTAATTCTGAAGTGGATTTATAACTTGTATCTTTTGATATGCCAAATGTAGGAGTTTTGATGATCGAAGACTTCATTGTCGGTATGTTAGAGATGCAACCTATATTCGATGAGAGATAGACACGGAATTCATAGCTCTTTAACAAAAAGTTAATGTTTTCCTTTCAAAGGCATTATTTCGGTATTAGATAGTACAACGAGGCCTCGATCATTTGGATACATATAGAATCGGATGATATTCTTTTTATATGTGTTATAAAAGGAATGAATTTTCTAATGGTGAAATAATAAAACTTTGAGATAAAATAATCGAAAGGTAAAACGAAACTAAGTCCTTCATCCATTATGGATAACCTATGGAGATACACATAATATAAGAGGTCATGAACAAGACATATTTTAGGAGTTTTGTAATATGGTATATTATCAAGAGTGCAACTTCAGGTCTATAGTGGAGAGACACAGAAGTTAATAATTAAACGGATAATTAATCAGGAATTAATTTATCTGTTATTATTAGAGCTTGATAATATATGTCTATCGGGTCTTAATGCTAGCTCACTAATTCCTTTATGATAAATCAGACAAATATAGATTACCACAGGTAAGACAGAAGTATACTCGAGTTAGGCCACTAGGCCTGATGGGACGCGTGGGCCATAGTTCAGGTTTGGACTGCTAGTGGACACAGGGCCTAGTAGGGTTGGCATCTATATATGCTAATTTTCTAGAGAAGATTATTTAATTAATTCTGGAAAATAATTGTTCAAATTGGTAATGGGATTTTGGATAATTAATTATTCAAATTTATATTTGAATAATTAATTTAAATCCTAGTTGAATTTGATTTATGGGTAAAAGATAATTATTCATGATTATTTAAATTAGATAATTATCTTAGATAATTGAATTCTAATTTAAATTGAATTGTTTGAATTGGAGTTATTATGAATAATGAAGATAATCACAAATCACTACACTTTGATTCATTGAAAGTTTGGAGATAAATCTCCTGTTATTGGCACCAACTACAGATAAATGAGAGAAAAAATTATCTCCTAATCCTAATAGACTTTTGACTTCTCCAACCACTTCTATAAACAGAGACCTAGGGTCTTCATTTATTCTTAGACTGCTATAGTGTAAGTTTAGAAAGTAGAGCCTTGATCACTCTCTTTTAGTGTTTTTAGTTCCTTTAACACATAGTCCAGTTAGAAGGAGTGTAGCTATGGTGGAGATTTGTTGAGTTATATTTACACACAATGATCTAAAGGAAAAGAATAGCATTGAAGATTTGACGATAGAAATTCATTTTTTCAAAATTATTCAGTCAAAAGTGTTGTTTCTCATCTCTAATTGGTATATTAAATTACATTAAGTTTATTGTTTGTAGCATCATGAGTTAGTTTCTGAAGTGTTTTATAAAATTTTTTAAAATTCTACTGCATCATCGAACCGTTTTTTCTAACAATTGGTATCAGAGCGAACTCATGATTATGCTATAGACATAAAGTCTGTGATATAACTTTCACTCCTTATGCATCGAATTGATATTTTAGAGAGATGGCACTCTAAAGTTTCTATATGTGAATTAATATATGCAGGGAATGATTTTTTGTTATCATGGAATTATGGTGAATGGTAATAATGTTTATTTATTTAATTATGATTATTGCTGGTTTTGGTTTCTTAGAGTTTAGAAATATGTATCTAGCGTTTATTCATAGAATTATAATTGTAATAGGATGCGGTCTATCCATACATTTTAAAATTTATTATTTTCTTAGAATTAGGGTTTTCAATATAATTTAGTTTTATGGAGAAGCAACATGAAGATGAAGCATTCTATTGAAGATTTATTATTATTTTTCTAAAATTTTATATAATTTTCTGGGTTTAAATAAGTATATTGTTTGGTGTAGTTGCATGCTATGTGGTATTAGGGTTTTGGAACTCTAATGGGACAGCACAAGAGAATTATTTTACCTGCCTGCATTAATTCTACTCCCGGACAGAATTACAATACAGCGTCCTTTTTGGACGCTGCTCGCAGCAAAGGTCGACTGTTGGCCTATGTACAATTAGGAAGCCATAGGCCAAGCTGTTGCTGACCCAACAAACTAATGACCCAGACGCTTAATAAGCGAGCCTGCACCGTGTAAAGTTATACAAGATATAATATATATTTTATGTTATATACAATAGAATATATTATATATAAATAATATAATATAACAACATATAAGATATATTATGATATATTATATTATTGATAATAATAATGAAAATAATTTAAATGAGAAAATTATTATTTAGTTTTATTAATCTTATTAATTGGGGAAAGATTATGGAGACAATTATTTGGAATCTAGAAAATTTAATTTTGATCTATTGTTATCAAAAAGGAAGATTAAGGATAAATAAAATCTTAGTTTGTATGGGATTCAAATAGCTAGAATTGAAGTTTTGCAATTCAATTTGGGAAGCTAGATTTATTTAAATAAGATCTGAATCTAGAATTTTTGATCTAGAGTGATTATCAATACCCTAATCTTGTGGGAAAACAAAAAAAATAATTTTTATTAACTTTCGGTTTAAAGAGAATTATGGAAAAAAAATATTTAAATAATTTTATTAATTTTTAAAAGAGAAAATTATGGATAAATCATTTTTGGAATCCAAGGAAATTAATTCGAGCTATTGTGGTCAAATTATAATGCATATCATCCTTAATAAAATTCTAAGAATTTTATTTGAAATGGATTATAAAAAAATTGGAAGACATGAAGACGGATAAATGGAGAATATGCAAATGTGAAGGTCAATATATGTTTCGGTTTGTTTTTGTAATCTTTTTTTTTCTTTTTTCTAGGGTTGAGTTATAATGTTATGACCATTTATTCATGTTGCTTGTTGCTATGTTGAATGTCATGCTTATTTGCTTTATGATATGATTTACAATATGTTTGATAACATGTCATATATAATAGGGAATGTTATTTATAAAATTGATCATGTGTTGTTTTAAATATTAAGTGGGAGAGGATTCTTGATTGGACTTACGGACTGCATTGTTAGGCCATATGTGAAACCAGGTGACGCCGTTCCGAGGAAGGTTGTTCACCACTAGCGGTATACTAGATTGGGCTTCATGGGGGAAAATGTCTACAGGCATGATCATAGTTGTACGCCCCAAGGCGGCAATTTATAGGTCATGGATCATAAGATATAAACAATGATTATACAGTTAAGACTAATTTAATTATTAAACCCCCAAGCAACTCTATTAATTAAATTTGTGACCAAACAAATAGTAGTTAGTAGGTATATACCAGGCTAGTTTTTGTCTGACTATCCAGAGGTACTTGACATGAACAAGGCTAGGAATTATCATAGTAATATATGTGTTTTCATGATTTTGCACATTGACATACTTGCATTATTGTTTGTCTACATTACTGAATGTTGTTATGTTTTCTTATTATCAATACATGTTATATATTTATTACCCAAATATATCGCTTAGCTCACTATATATGATACTTAATAAAGATCCTAACCGGTAGAGTTTTAACGATTTGAAAAGGAGCCTAATATGCAAGAAATATTAATTGTACTAAACAAACCTACCGATCAGAACCTAAAGACATTGACCCTAATAGAGGTATTCGAGGCCAAAAGTCGCTAACAAGATTCTAATGAGATAGTGTGCTGCTATAAAGAAGTCATCACGTGATCTCTTGGAGCGACATGAAAATTAAATGACTGCTAGATAGATCATTGATAATCTAAAGGATATATTTATGGGCTAAGTTCACTTGGTCGAACAAACACTTATCCTTAAATCTCATAAATGGCAAGCGAGAGCCCACAATTACTATTTAGGAACAAATATCTTCTATGCTTGGCTATTTGGTTGACGTTCAATCAAATGGAGCTAACATATGCTAACACCAAAAATGGAGATAACCTTTAGAACTTTGTTGAAGGACACATCCTTGACAACAATAATAAAGGATCTCTAAGTTTTTGAGATTGTGCTTTAAAAGCTTGAACATTAGCTCAAGTGATGTTGAGGTGATATTCGGGTCTAAAAGTGTAAGTCCAATATAACTTTAAGTATAAGATAGTTCAAGTAATAAAACTCCGTGAATCCGAGATCGATGCCATAGAGAATAGGCATTGTAAAAGTCCAATATATCAGTTATATTATTTTTATTTTTTAGTTAAAGAATTTGAGGATTAAAATTACTTGTTTACAATTTATATACAATATTTACATATTTTTTACTTTTTCCATTTTTAGATTTTTTTTGTGATTTTTGAAACTTTAACAGCAAGAAATATGACTTAAATTAGAATAGTAAATAGAATTTTAATAAGTGCAATTAAATAGAAGATGAAACTTTAACAAAAAGTGCAATTTAACTTAGAAGAAACAATAATTTTAACAACACTGAGAATTAAAGATTCTATTCTAGCAATTAATTTAATATGCTTTAGTTTTCTAAATTTATGTATTAAAATGGTTTAAGTATGAATATGCTACATTTTGTCTACAATAAATCAAGAGTTACCAAGTATTTAATATGTCAATTCATGTCTATAATGCATCAAAAACTCACTTTAACAAACATGTATAATTTCAAAATTAAGTAACTAAAATTGCCAACAAAAATTACAGTTAAGTATTTACCACGTCATTCCTTGTCTACAAATAATCAAAATGTCCTACTTAATTTCTTGTTTCAAGACTTAACCTATCTATGAAAACTTCTAATAGATATTCCCTAGAAAAACCATAGTGAGGGTACTTTATCTAATAAGTCTTTATATCTTAATCATGTACTATAAAACAGTTCCAAGTGTTTTTGAGAAAAACTTACAACAAAATGTCAATGAATTTCCCAAAGTATTTTTTAATTTTTTTTCATTTTTGAAAATTTTTAAAGAAATTTTCAAGTTGAATAATACTAGTTTAATCGAATTCCCAGATCGTTGGGGGTCACATCCGACACACTTAGAATTCCCAACTTTCTCAGGCAAGGGTTTTAGCTTTACAATCTTGGGATCGTCCCAATAGTGGGACTTTTTGATTTATAATTAATAAAGTAGTAAGTGAAAAACAACCATCTTTTTTTTTAATTTATAATTTTTGAATTTTTTTATTTTTTGATTTTTTTAAATAATAAACACACTAATTAAAACATGTAAATAATTAAAATAATAGTTACAAAGGATAGGGACAGATCACTTATTTGTTTTCCTGCTTAATTCAACAATTTAACAAAGTGACGACACCTCCCCGACAATGGTGTCAAAATTTTTGTTGTATTGCCCAAAATAATTTTTTAAAAGCAAACGTTTGTAATATAGAAAAGTTGTTATATCTACATGGAGGTGAGTTTTTAAAAGATTAAAAATTTTCAGTTTAAAGTGGAAATGGATTTTTTAAAACAAAACTTAAAAGGAAACAAATATTTTTGAGAATTTTAAAATAAGGATTTTTTGAAAAAACATAAAATTAAAATGGTAAAGCTTCAAGAATGCCTTGTATGTTTCGTAATTGATATAAAATTTTAACTCTAAATAATTATCTAAAGTATTTGATTTATTATATCTTTTCTCATTGATTGCAAACGCTTTTACTATTTCTATGAGTCAACTTAAAGAGACAATATAACAAGCTATAATATAGTAAATGTTTTCCTATAAAAACTAGCAAAATAATTATCTCTCATTAGTAATTTTATGTATTAATTATGAAAATTGTAACCACTGTCACTATAATTATAATAAACATAATTTTGAGATAGAAACGTAATAACAAATCAAAATTATTATATTTAAATAGAATAAATTTTTACGTTCATTCTGGCATAACCTCGTCTAATAAAATATCTAAAATCGATAACATAATAAGTTATATTGTAGTAAAAGACATTCCATAAAATTAATCATTATTTCATTATTATTAATATTAATTATGCAACACAATTAAATTACATAAACAAATCATGATTGGATTTATATAAAAACGGGCAGCATAACAATATTAATAATAATTACTAAAAACTTTGAAAATATAATTTATTCCATAAAAATATAAACATTACAAAACAAATATAAAGTTTAAATTCATACCAGAGTACTATGTATGCAAGATCATCTCTCTGCCTTAAATTTCTATACTAATTTGGGCATTATTTTAATATTAAAAGTAGGTTTAGAGGAATACCCTATCAGTATCTCCTCCCAAAACATGGTAACTATTGAGCTATACCCTGTCAATAGTTCAAAAAGAACTGAAGAGGGGGAAAAGAAAGAAATAAAGGACAAAAGGCCTCTGGGGGTGTCAAATGAAAGGAAGGCACCCCTTTTTTATATTGAATAAACTTCACTATTACAAAAATTTTATTAATATTATTTATTTATTTATTTCTTTAGTTGCAACATTCAATCTTTTTTTTTTGGCTACCCCCGTGAGAATCAACTCCAAGAGCTGATTTTGTTCTTTTATTTTTATTTTTTCTTTCTTCTCCCCATGAAACTGCTAGTCACCATGCAAGTTTGACTTCAGAATCCAACGCGTTGCCCGTAGAGGACGCATGCTTCTCAACCCTTGGATTACTGATCAAAGACTCGACAAATGGCTGAGATTTACGAAGAACACTAGGATCACTAGGGAGAACTGCTGACCGATGGATTGGTCTAGGTATACTGATCTAATGGCAGCTGAAGCGCGCGCACGTAAGAAAGGCCACATCAAATTTGAGATACTTCTAAAGATTCTCTTGACATATGGCAGGCGATTTGATGGTCCAGATTGAATTAGCGGCTTGATAGGAAGGCCCAAGATGCATCATGTGTCATTTTTTTTAAAATTTTGAATTTCTTTTGATTTCTTGTGCCTTTGAGGTCCCTTCTTGTCCCTTTTTGCGCTATTTTCCTTCGTTTTTTCTCCAGATTATAAATCTAAAACAAATACTTAATATAAAATTAATTACTTTACAAGAATCATATCTACAATAATTTTAAGAATATTTATTTTACATTAAAATATATAAAAATAATTACAAACTTCTAAAATTTCAACCTCTTTCAGTTTGGCATAGATATGATTTTTAAGACTCAAAAATATTTTTAGCAATTACTAGAAATATAATTGAACATATTTCCAAACTAAAAACTTATTTACAAATACTTTAAGATTACGAATAAATTCACAAAAAATTATTTTTATGGTTTTAATTATTTTCAAACTAAACACATATTTAACACATCGAAACGATTCCAAAAATTACCAAAAATATTATTAAACATAAAAATGCACTAAAAATACATTTATACATTTAGACACAAATATACTTGTTAACACAAAAATGTTATTAATTAGAGGATTTAATGAGAAATAAAATAAATAAATGATTTTATCTTTAGAAAATGTACACTTTTATATTCTCATCAGCTGTCCACGTGTCCCAGCCCCCCTGGGAATTTAGTGCAGCCTTCTCCATATGAACATGTCTTCCCAACCATCAGATCTGCATACCAAAAACCTATCCAATGGGCCAATGTGCCAATTTCGAGCACTTAAATCTCAACTGTTCCTTTAGTTAAAGTCAACAAATCCGATGATTCCTAGCTACGTTCCATGCTAGTCTCATGTGCCACACTCCTTTAGATCACACAGTAAAATTAACACCCTCAAGAGTCGATTCACACGTTAAAAAAATATTAATCAGATGAATTAAAATGGGGTGGCAGTTTATAATCTAAAAAAATTCAAAAAATCTTAAATTTGCCATCTTAGTCATTTTGCATAAAAAATATCCAAATAAAACAATAAAATAATAAAAAATTAAAAATTATGTAAATAGTAAGTCTCTTCACCTATAAATACTTCCCCTTGTCATGGCTTGTAATACTCACCCCTCTCCTCCATATTTTAGAGAGATCTCTTTCTTTCTCTCTTAGACTAGTTCTCTCTTTAGTTTTAGTTTAAGTTTTTAGTTTTTATGTTGTAAAATAGTTATGTTTAATAAAATTATGTGTGTTTTTACTTTCATTCTGCTTTTCTAATTTCCTTTTTAGCTAAGGAGAGAGGGAGAATTTCTAACAACATTAATTTAAATATTTTTAGTTTTTCAAATTTTTCTAAGCAGTTATAATATTAAAATCATTTATTAGAAAATTATTATTTTCTTGTTAACCTAGCTAAAATTCTTGCAAAACTAAGTTTTGATTTTTCATAGGCATTAGCTAGTACAATAATGCTTAGGTAAACTTTGATTATTCGTAGATTGGAAATGAAACATAAATGCTTAACTTTAATTTTGTTAGTAATTTTGGTTAGTTGATTTTAAAATCATACTTATTTGTTAAAATGAGTTTTTAATGCATTATAGACATGAATTGTCAGATTAAAATGCTTGGTAACTGTTGATTATAGACAAAAAAATGACATATTGCATGCCTAAACTATTTTATAAATGTTTCAAAAAAACTAAAACATATTTAAGTTAATTGCTAGAAAGAACCTTTAATCCTCAACACTTTTCAATTGTTGTTTCTTCTAAATTAAATTATACTTATTGTTAAAGTTTCATCTTCCATTTAAACTAAATCACATTTCTTGTTATTAAAATTCAAAAATTACAAAAAAAATGTAAAAATATAAAAAGTAAAAAAATATGTGAGTATTGTAAATAATTAACTTTAATCCTTAATTTTTTCAACTTATAAATAAAAATATTGTAACTGATATATTGGACATTTACAATATCTTTTCCCTGTGGGATCAACCTCAAATTCATCGAGTATTATTATTTGAACAACCTTATACTTGAGATTATATCGAAATTACAATTTTTGACTTGAGCAAGTTTTTGGTGCCATTGTTGGGGAACAAACAGATATAAGTGTTATACATGTGGCTGGATAAACCGCCTTATTGATATATATATATATATATATATATTTATATATTTATGCAATTTATTTTTCTATTTCTGTCACATACTGCCTTGTACATTGGAGCAACGATTCTTCTTGTGATAGTTTTATTTTTGCATTTTTATTTTCAGTACTTTATTTTTCCTTTCTAACATCTAACTTTTATGTTTGTAGTACTTCTAACTTTCTAACTATCTAATCTAACTTTTAACTTTTACATTTTTTAGCTCCGTCCTTGCCCACAACCCTCCCGTTACACTAAACGTCAAAACCTCCTTCAAGCGGGCAAACAATTATGGATAGGAGATTTTAGAGGGCAACTAGAATTGCCCTACTTGCTAATTTTTTTAGTAAAATACCAAAAGGTTATTAGCGCTATTAGTCTTTGTGATATATGTATTTTATCACTTTGGTCCCTGAGGCTTTAATATTGGAATATCCTGCTTTAACTTTTGATTTTTGACCTTTGTGGTCCTTGCTTATTAAAACAGAGAAATGAAATTTCTGTGAAATAATCCCATCCTATATGCCTAGTTAGTGAAATTTTATAGAAATTTAAGTGCAAAATGTTGTAGCTTTCCCCTAAAAAAATGTTATAGCTTTTAATGGTTTTTAACAACAATGAAGAGAATATGAAGCATTTAATGAAATATTTATGTAAAACTCTAATTTATTATGATTTTAAATCCTTCATCATTTTTATGAGGTGTTTGGCAGCAAATTTTAGTGTAAAGTTCTAGAAAAAACAAAAAAAAAATCACTACAATATAAAGTTAGTATAAAGCTCTTATATATTATCATTTTAAAATCAAAATTTTCAGTTTTCGACTGGTTTGTTAAACATCCAAGTAATGTGGATGCATATGGTGTATATATATATATTTAGAGGATATATAGTAATTATATTGAAAGTTTAAGGATTATTGACACCAATAATCTCTGAACTTTAGAGTGTCCTTCATTTTATCTTAAACTTTAAAAATCACTACTTTATCTCCTGAAGTTTTAAAATTCCTCACTTTACCTCTTAAATTTTTTAAATAACCATTTTGCTCCTAAACTTTTTAAGCTCCTCTTACTTTTTCTCCTAAATTTTTTTATTTTTTTGTTCAAATAGACTAAATTAAACTCACATGATTCGCACATAAATAACATGCAAACATGCAAAGATAAAAACTAGATTTTGTCACTTCTAAATCTTGTTTCATGTTTACACTCTCACTTGATGTCTTTTAAAAATTAAAAATAAAATAGTTATTTTTAAAATTTAAAAGGTAAAATAAAAAAATTAAAAAATTTATAAAATAAAATAATAATTTTTAAAATTTAGTGAGACACGTAAAGTTCCCAAAGTTTGAATCAAAAGTTTGGAAAAAGGGGGAAAAAAAATTGAAGACCCATTCTCATCACCTGTCTCTGCTCTCTCTCTGTCCCACACCACTGGGTTGCCTACCGCGGGCCGCCGTCACAGCCAACCAACAGAGCTGCTGTCAATTTGCAGTTCTCTGAGAAATATTCTTCTCCACTTAGCGTCTCTGTGGCTCTCGCTGAGGAACCCCAAGCGACCAAGTCACGCCGGTCGCCTGCCAGCCATCCCAAGCGTCGCTTGAGATCAACCATTGAGCAGGTGTGCAACATCTTCAAATCTTAGTTCCGTGATTTTTTTTCTTTTTACTTTTTTCCTTGCTTGCATTTCCTTTTTTTTGGTTCTGTATAGTTTTTCCTGCCATTGATGAATGATTTGAGAATCTAAGTCCTGAGACACTGCTGCTTTGTTTTGCAGTTTTTCATTGTTCCATGCTCTTTTTTTGTTGTTCTGATATCTCATTCTGAGTGCTGAGATGCATTTCTTCTATGTTTTTTTTTTTTTTTTGTAGTTCTTTTTTGTACTGAGATACATTTGTTTCAGTGGTCTCTTTTTTTTAATACGAGAATCGGACTATCTGAGATACAAGTGTTCTGTGTTTTTCTTAATTCATTTTGTAAAGTATCTTTTGCATATTTTTATACTATGACAATGGTTTTGGGTTTTTTTTTTTTTTTATAATTTTTTTAATGTTTACATGAAAGGAAAAAATGGCTGAGATTGAAATGAATGTAAATGACCTTACAAATGAGCAAGAGGCAGGGGGTGATGCTCAAACTAAGGAAGGAAAAAAATGAACAAATGGAAACTAAGGAAAAAAAAAAAAAAAGAAGAGGAAAGGTCTAGGATGGTCTCTGAAATTTAGAAACATTTACTAGGATTCCGGGTGGTGATCCTAACAGTCCTACAGTGAAGTGTAATTATTGCAAGAAAGATTATGCCGCTCACCCTAAGAAATTTGGACCAACTAGCATGAAACATCACTATGACATGTTATGTACAAAAAATCCAAGTAGGGTCACTGATTAAAATTTTTTTTGCCTCGAACCATAAATAGAGATGGTGAGAAATTTTTGTGCTTTTAACCAAAAGAGGAAGGGGGCGGTGAGCGTAATTTGGTTGTTGTTGTGTATGATAAGGGAGCTTGTAGAAAATCCGCGGCAAAGTATATTGTCTTGGGGGAGTTATAATTTACGCATGTTGAGAGTAGAGGGTTTAGAGGATTAATTAACGGGTTAGAACCAAGATTTTGATCCCATATCTAGCATGACAGTTGCTAGAGACATCTACTAAATATATTCGGATGAGAAGATTTAATTGAAAAATGTGTTGAAGAAAGAAAGTGCTTCGTGAACTATGTACAATTGGATCAATTGAAAATATAAATTAGTCACCACCCATTGGATTGATGATCCAGTTTGACATGTCGTTTTAGTTTGAAGTTTACTGTCATTTATAAAACAACAGAATGTTGTTTTTCTAGAAGAGTACAATTAGTCATGAAAGTAGATGTCGTTTGATTTTTGTTTTACTGTCATTTATGTGAAAGTTTGGCTATTTTTTTTTATTTGTTTTTACTCCTAAAAATAATTTTCTTAAAACAACATTCAAGATATTTGACACCTAAAATGGTGCGTTTTCTTTCCAATCAAATGTTAGAACAAAATGGCCTGCAATAGTCATTGTTGCTTCTGAAGTCTGCGCTGAGCCAGATTCAGACCTTTATAATATTTAATTCTTGGTTTGGTTTCTTAGAGGGCTGAAAAGAAAAATAGTAAGGTGAAAAATCTTAGATGACTTGTATATTTTCCCGCTTTGGTGATGTATCACAAGACCCAGATATGTGGGGTATTTACATATAGCTCATTGCAGCCGAATAACAAATATTGCGTCACATGTGTTATCGCGTTTCAATTATTATTAGCAAGGGTTTTCTCATTTAAATCACCTTTATTCGTTGCTGTTCATGCCTAGTCTTTACGTAACATCAACCACCTGTTCGATTATATTCCCCAAGATAAATTCATCGATTGGTATCTTGTTAAACATACATGGAATAGTTACAATATTATATCAAGTAGTGCATTTGACAGTAGATATATGGTCATGATCGATGGACTGTGGAGAGGTCATTATTTTATGTTTTGAAACATTTACTTTCTGAAAGGTGTGAGTGTTATTGTTTGATTATACTACTTTCTTGCATATCTAAACTGCAGGAATCTAAAAATTGTTATGAAACTAAAAGGTACCCAATTTTTCTCTAGGAAGTATTTTGCAACATCTGAGCAGCCATGGCTGCTTTCAAGCCATGGGTAAGCAGTTTCTCTTGCAAATTTTCCGCTGCATCGTCGCTAACACCTAGACTTAAACGCAGTCCAAATGGCAAAATCTTCATCGCATCTGGCATACCAGACCTTGACAGTAATGGCCTTTTATTTATTTTAGTTTTAGTCTTTTTCTGCTAGAACATTTATTTTCTACCGGTTCTTACACCTTCTTTTCCTGCATCCATAGAGATTTAGGTGGTGGGTTTTCTTTGGGAAGTCTAGTCATGGTGATGGAAGATTCAGAGGCACCTAATCATATGCTTTTGCTGAGGAATTTCATGTCTCAAGGACTTGTTCATAAGCAACCTCTTCTCTATGCTAGTCCATACCCTAAAGGCTTTTTGGGTACTTTACCTTACCTAGTGTAGGATCATCTAGAGACAAAAAATCGTCTAAGCGAGAGGCTGATCGGGTATATATTTTTTTTAAACTTCTCATTTGTACGTCCAAATATATATATATATATATATATATATATATATTTATGAAACCAATTATGGTGAAACTTTAAGAGCTTTATAGTTTGGTTCGGAAATTTTCAGGAGAAGGGGTTGAGAGTAGCCTGGCAAAAGAAAAAGTATTTTGATGAAAATCAACAGAGTTTAGATACTAATAAAGGTGAGTGTGGTTAGAATTAGATAGATGTGGTATTATGCAACAAACTTTACTAGTCATTTGATGTACACTTGGTTGAATATTTAAGCTGTCTCGGGCACATTATGACAAAGATAAGATGCTTTGAATGTTGTTAGATAATGAACAAGAATTCTACGATGATTTTGACTTGCGGATGCCCTTGGAGAGGCAATTTCTGATTGGCAAGCAGATAAGCTATGTTAGCACTCAATATTCTCCAAATCTAGTTGTGCTTCATGGTTGTGCCACTTTGTTGCCATAATTTTCAAGGCTGGTCTTATTCTTTTTTGGCCTGTTTTCTAACTTTGCAAATAGTGATGTCCAGATTATGAAATTTTGTTTATTTGAGTTGGTTTTTCAAACTGGAAAGCTAGTCCAATTGTTACATTCTAAAGATAATTTGTGGGAATCTCTTTTTCTTCGGTTAAAGATGCAATAAGATTAGATGTACTTGAGTGCTTTATTGAACATGCAATAAGATTAGATGTACTTGAGTCCTTTACTGAACATGAGACCTCCATGAGAAGCGAAGGTTTAAATCATGCAATCGGTTGTTGAGGTGTTTTGTGTTTACTAGATGAGGCGTAATGTTACGGCCTTGTTTCTTTTCAATAAGTTACCGTGCGGCCTTAGCAATTTCCTGATGCTAAGTCAGCTTTTATTCGCCCAAACTCTCAAGACAAGGCAAGAATGATCAAAGCCAAGTAATAACACCAAGAGAAAACTAAGGAAAGGAAATACAAAGTAAGCTTTTATTTCCATGTGGGAACTTTACAAGATTGGAGGAGTGGCTACAATTGAGAGGGGTTTTCCCTTATTTATAAGCCATTGGCCATCTAATGATTATTCTAGGTACTCATGGAACATGGCCTGTCCTAAAATATTCTAGTATGCTTTCTAATACATGTGTATGACCTAGGAGATTCTATTCCTATCTAAAGTCTTCTACAACATATTAGTGTATTACATATATCTCAAAACTTCTATAAAGTTCCAAAGTGCTCCAACGTCTTCCAAAGAGTATTAGATTTTTCTAGGTCTTTTATGAGTGTTTTAAACTCGTGTAGAATCTTTTAGAATGTTATGGAAGCTTTTAGAATATTATTTTAAATAGTCTAGAAACCCCATGACTCCACTTAGTTGTCTTGATTTCTTTAGGATGTTCTAAAGTATTTGTTTGTTGCTCAATCTTGTCTTGTTGGCATACAAGACAAGTCCTCACGTAGGTCTCCACTTTGTCTCGCATTTGTGGCCAATAATAAGTTGTCTTTAACAAGGTTTTAAAAGGCAAAAACGGGAACCGAGGTGTTTTGTCTAATTGACTCGAGGCGTTAGCCTCAAGGCGAATTGAGACGTAAGCCTCGAATGCAAAATAAAAAAATTCAAAAAGTTGAATAAAATTCATAAACATGCCATAAAACACACACTTAGTTAATCACAAAACCATAAGACACAATAAGAAAGTGCATAAAACACATACAATATAATATATATGCTACTGTTCTTTTAATATGGTTATACTTATATGGCTTTTATAGCACATAAGATAACCATTTTTTTTTAGAAAATGAAATAACTATAGATCTAAATGAATAAAAATCACATTTTGCACTCTTTATATAACTTTCATTTTATGTAACATTATAACTTTTGTATAACATCTACTTCTATAAAATATACATTACTACAGTAGCTATAAGAGGGGAAAAAAGATAGAAAATAAAAGAAAAAGGGGAAAAAAAAACCTAAGGAGTGAGGGCTGAGGAGGTCAGAATCTAGAGGTGGCTGCTGTTGGTGGGCCGTCGTTCTAGTAATTGCTCATAGGGCTGTGGGCTTGAAAGTTACAGAGGTTGTGATCAAGAAAGGGTCGATGATGAAGAAGGGGGCAGATGATGATGAAGTGCCGAAGAAGATGGTAGACTTAGGGTTTAAAAATCTATTTGCATATTTTTATCTTATTAAAGCCTGATTTTGATATTGGGTTGACTTTCTTTGAAAGGGAAAAAAAAAAGATTAGATTGAAAACCAGCTAAAAATAGCCTTCAATTTGAGGCTCACGCCTCATAAGCCTTGAGGCAAAAACGCCTCAAGGCACACGCCTCAATGCAAAAAGGCATAAGTCTCGTTCAAGCCATTCAAGGCTTAAGCCTTGAAGCGTTGATCAAGCGCCTCAAACTGAGGCGAGCCTCAAGGCGTACGCCTCGAATGCCTCTTTAAACCATGGTCTTTAAAAGAGAAAAAGTGTGCTTCAAACCTAGGTGGCTTGCCCACTTTGGATCATGACTCCTTTATCAGCTCCCTTCGGAGGTTTCCCCACTTAGGTACATAAAGTTGGTGTCCCTTTGTGTAGAGCAAGTCATTTGCAAACCAAAATCGCCTTGTCCTACCCTTTTCCACAAGGGCAGTATTGTTCCTTACAAGGGATCTTGTTGTAGTCCTTCCTTGATACGGCTAAGTAAGGGGCTACAAATGTGGTTGAGAGACGTCTAACTCCTATTGTGGCTTAGAGCATCTACTACAACATTTGCCTTCCTAGGCTTATACTCCAAGCTATAATTGAACTCCGGAAGAAAGTCTTGCCACCAAGATTGCTTTGGACTCAACTTCTTTTGAGTCTAAAAATAGCTAGTAGAAACATTATCAGTCATAATGACAAACCTGGAGCCCAACAGGTAGTGTCGCCAAATCCTTAGACAATTAATGATCGTTGCCATCTCTTTCCCTTGGACGGTATTGCAACGCTCCTTGGCATTAACCTTCTGGCTCTCATAAGCAATGGGATAACCATCTTGCATGAGCAAGCTGAGTTGACTCGAGCCTATTTGAACAAGGAAACAAAGAGGATGAAGAAATGGGCGGACAAGAAAATGAGGCTACTAGAGTTCAAAGGTGACCTTATCGTGAAGTTATTTCTCCAACAATTCAAGTCATTGAGGAATGTCCACAAGGGCTTGGTGAGGAGATATCCTTCTCCGTCATGTGACATGTTGGTAAGATTTCTTACCAACTTTAATTGCCTCCAAAGCTCAAGATTCATCCGGTCTTTCATAGTCTCTTAAAGCCATATTACGAAGACATGGAGGACCCTACTCGAGGGGAGTCGAAACGGGCACCAACTACAGTGGTGACTTCATTTGATAAGGAAGTTGAAAGCATACTCATAGATGGGCTAATTTGAAGGCAAGGCGTGCTAAACTATTGCTAGTACTTAGTTAAATGGAAGAACTTGTCGAAAAGCAAAGCTAGCTGGGAGTATGAAGATTCACTTTGGCAATTCAAGGATCAAATTCAAAAATTTCAAGAAGAAGGCGCGACGAGGGTGTCAGGAGCTTAGGTGGGGGAGAATGTCATAAGCTGCACAATTTTTGCCCCTTCTCAATTCTTAGAGGCTCATGTAGACTCTAGGATTTTCTAAGGTATTCTTTAAGTGTTGGAATCAATTAAACTACTCTAAACATCCTAGAAAAATTAAGACAACTGGGTGGAGTCATGGAGTTTTTAGAATGTTCCATAATATTTTAAAAGCTTTCATGAAATTCTAGAAGATTTTACATGAGCTAGAACACTCAAGAAAGATCTAAAAACATTTAGAACTCTTTGGAAGACGTTAAAGCATTCTAAAACTTTCTAGAAGCTTTGAAATACATGTAATATACTAGTATTTTGGAGAAGACTCTAGATAGAAAAGAATCTTGTATGCCATGTACATGTGTTTGAAAGCATACTAGAATGTTATAGGACTAGCCATGTTTTACAAGGACCTAGAATATTTATTTGATGACTAATGGCCTATAAATAGGGGAAGACACCTTCATTTGTAACCACTTCTCCAATCTTGTAAAGTTCTCATATACAAGTAGAACCTTATTTTGTATTTCTTTTACTTAGTTTTCTCTTATTGTTCTTACTTGGCTTTGATCATTCTTGCATTGTCTTGTGAGTTTAGGTGAATCAAAGGCTGACTTAGCATCGTGAAATTGCTCAGGCCGCACGGTAACTTAGTGAAAAGAAGTAAAGTCATGACAGATGGTATTAGAGCAAAGCCGCTGAGTTGCATACGAGAGGCACACAGCCGTGATCTTGAGAAGTTGATCACTAGAGGAATTATCCTTGACTCAAACATATGAGATGTTGATGCTACAACCATGCAATCACTCACGCAGTGGCGTGAAAGAAGGTGGTGGGCTCATTAACCACTTCAGAGTAGTCACTTCAGACTACGAGTTTAGCATGGTGGTGTGGGCGAGTTAGGTAGTCGGTGCTTAAAGGTCTATGCCTGGCTGCAGGGGCAGTATGCCAATGTAGGTGGGTTAGTACATTTCGATAGAGGTAAGTGAGTGAGGATGCCAAACCTTTGGTTCGACAATAGTAGTGACAGGATGGGCAAGATTGTCTAGTCTGAGGAAGCAAAACAAAAAAAACACAATGGTTTTTTTGTTGAAGTAAAGGAGATTGAAACAATACTTTGGGAACATAAGAGTTCAACGAAGAAGACCCGACGAAGGAGTCGCGAGCATGGGTGGGGGAGAATGTTGCGGGCTGCATGTTTTTGCCCCACTATTACTTAGAAGGCCTGTTTGAAGACTCTAGAATTCTCTAGAGTATTATTTGAGAGTTGAAATCGTGTGGAATATTGTATAAGAACCTAGGGAAATTAAAGACAATATGAAGGAAGCTTGATGATTCTAGAAGGTTCCAAGATATTCTAGAAGAACTCTTTGGACAACTCTAGAAGTCTCTAGAAGGTTTTAGGAGACTTGTAAAACTTATAAAATGGTTATGGAAGGTTATAGAATAAAGCGTAATTTTGTATATTGTTGGGGAGCTTACTCGAATATTCTAAGACATATATTTTATAAAATCCTAGAATGTTTCTTAGATGGACAATGGTCTATAAATAGAAGAAAGGATCCTTATTTGATGTAGCTCCCGTGTATGAGAATCCCATGGGTCCAACCAAGGCAACAACAACTACCATTCTTTGTACTCCCTTCATGAGCTAATAAAGCTTTCTTCCATTCAAGTTCTCTTTCTTTGTTATCTTTGCTCTTTCCTTAGCTATTTGACTTAGTGTTTGAGGGTTATTAAGCTGACTTAGTATTTGGAAGTGCTAAGTACCACTCGGTCGCTTTGTGAGAACACTAGGCGGTGATAGCCTAAAAAATAAAGTCATTAAAAAAATCATTTTCTCCTTTTGATTTTAAGCAAGTGAGATAGGTTTCCCGTCACCCACAATTTCCTCTTCGATTTTTCAGCAGCAATATCTCTATTCTCTACAATTTTTTTTTGCACAACTTTATGGGACTTTATTTATTTGAAAAAGAAGGGAGAAGGAGCTCAATAGTTCCTTTTTTTTTGTGAAAATATTTTATTGTAAATAACATAGTTTTAAATATTTATGGTAATAGCATGTTTACAGTGAATAATTTATTTATAAAGTGTATTTTTGAAAAATTTACCTCATTAATATTTTTCGTAAGGAAATTATTTACTATAAATATGCTATTTA
Organism: Artocarpus heterophyllus; assembly: GCA_025403435.1. Taxonomy (NCBI): domain Eukaryota; kingdom Viridiplantae; phylum Streptophyta; class Magnoliopsida; order Rosales; family Moraceae; genus Artocarpus; species Artocarpus heterophyllus. Next base: position 317,749 of record JAJQZP010000303.1, read on the forward strand.
TTATAAATAATTATAAAAAAAGTCCTATATGCTATAATTTAAAAAAAAAATCCTGGCTTTTATTTTTTAGTGGCAACTTATGCTAACTCATATATAAGGAGAATTTTCACAAATGCCATATTTTGAAACTTTTTATAAATGTCGCACATGTTTATGTATGATACAACTTAAACATCTTTATGTGGTTAAGCAATTTCTTCTCTTGGTATGAACTTGGCTATGTGTACTCCAATTGTGTTCACATCCTGAAGATGAACAAGTGAGACTCAAACCATTCATTACAAAGTTGGCTAACTTTGTGCCATATCCGGATTGGGATCACCAATTATCTAAATTTAAAAATGAGAAAGTAATTAGACCAACAACAATATTAATCTAAATTGTTTGTAAGCAAAATCAACAAGATAATATATATACACTAAGGTTGCTTTTTAAGTATGATGGTTGAGCTTGATGCAGGCCAAAAAACCGTTGCTTCAATTGAAATTGATCTAGTTAGAGATTGACCTCCACATCATCAGGGTTCTTGAACAACCTATTTATACAATGGTATAAACCAAGCTTGACCTCCAGATGAGTGGAACCTTTATCGGAGTATCTAATCTTAGTATTCAAGTAGTATGCTGCTGTGTGTAAATGTTGATATAACTGAAAATCCCACTTTTTATCTATGATCTTCAAAATCTATTTGTCTCTTTCTCTTCACCTCTAAAGTTTTTAAAAATCTTTTGTTGTTTATAGCCCTATTGACAAACCCTATAGGGGCATCTTTTTGGAGTCAACTAATCTCAACACCTTCCTTAGGAGTTATGTGGACTTAAGGATATATGCAACAGTAGCCCAAAAGTGATGAACCTTCATGACTATCTTTTTCACTTGTTTTGCTTCCGGCTTCTTTGCCCAGACACAATTGTTCCATTGCTCTGATACAAACATTGATTGTAGTGGTTGCATCAGTTTGTTGATGCATTCCAAAGTCAAATAGGCAGTGGCAAATCTTGTTGCAGCAGGTCGAATAAGATCCTTTCCTGTGAACTTCCCCATCAATGACAACACCCAAGAACAATTATATATGAGATTGTTCCTTCTTTTTTTTTTTCCTTCTTTCAACAAGGCTCTTTTTTGTTTTGGCAAGTCTCCTAGTTTCTCATGAATCAAATTGATGCAATGAGCGGCACAAGGAGTCCAAAATAAGTGTTTTCTTTTCTCCATTAGTTTTGCCGACAACCTTGTAAGCACTTGCATTGTCAGTTACAACTTAAACTACTAAATCTTCTCCAACTTCTTCGACAACCTCATCAAGCATCTTGAATAAGAAATCTGCATCTTTCTTTTTATCAGAGGCATCAACGGATTTCAAGAAGATAGTTCCATAGGGATTGTTCACTAAAAAGTTGATCAAATTCCGATTATCTGATAAATAGAAACTCCAGCTTGTTTCCAAATCATTTTTATATCCTCCATATATTTTTCAGTGATAAGTAATTCCTCTGTACAAATTCTAGCAACATTAAATGCAATTGCATTTTCAAAAAAAAAAAAAAAAAAGAAACTTCCAATGTCTAGGCAACTCAATTGCATGCCTCCTTTTGACTTGTTGAGGTTCTAAGAGGAGGTCATTTGTTTTCTTCAATATCATCATCCGCATTGATAACAAACCTGTCCATTGATAACGTAATTGAGTTGCCTAGACATTGGAAGGTGACGCAGTTTCTCACGAGCCCATACACATTGTGAACCTTAGCAGCGAAGAAGAAGAAGAAGAGCAAGGAGGTATTAATTGAATCTATACTGTCGATTTTCACAAAAAGTTTCACAAAAAATTTACAAGTATGAATAACCAACCTGGTATTTTTCTTTGGGTGCAGATATGGTGTTGAAGTTTTCTAGGGTTAGGAGGTTGGGTGCCAGTTATCAAAGCAGTGAGTAGATCAAAAAGAGCAAGCATGACACTTCCAAGGTCAGCCAGACTTAGGTGGGCTAGTTTAAGGGTGGCTCATCTTCTGGTGGTATCGCTCTTGACAAGCAACTGCCTTTTCAAGCCGTGACTATTCCTCCGACTCCAACCTCTGGCACTAGCAGATCCAAAGGCAAACAATCCCAGACAGTCTCCACGGTCCTTACCGATGATCTTGCGGCCGTGATATCTCGCTACCTGCTCTGGATGAGCTCGATTATGGAGATCATTTGTGAGAATTACAAGGAGCAGGAGTGGGTCGACCTACAGGAAAAGACAAGTCTAAAGAGCACAAGTATTTAGTACGGTACAACATGAGGGTATGTGTCCACCTACTCGATGTTCATTCTTTTCCTTATTTCCTCGTTTATTAACAATATTCTTTTGTAGGCTTTGATCTCTTCTCTTACTAGCTTCGACCTCTACGCTTCCGCTGTTTATCAGAAGGCAAAAGCGGATACTAGGGCACTGAATGCCGAGGCAAAGACGGACATAGCCGAGAAGTTGGAGAATTGTCTAAAGGAGAAGAAGAATGCCGAGCAACTCCTTGCCTAAGCTGAGCTGAGGATTAAGACTCTTGAGGGGAATCTGGTGAATAAGAAGGTCGAGTTCCAAAAGAGAGTGGTCGTTGCCTGTGTCGAGGCCGTTGAGGATTTCAAGTCATCGGTTGAGTCAAGGACGACTCTTTTTATGAGCGAATCGAGTCAGTGATTGCTACCTTTAAAGAGAAATTCCCTAATCTTGATCTGAGTTTTCTCACGGCTCTAGCTGGGGAAGCCATCAAGGAGGCCACCGAGACCACTGCTACTGCTCCAGAATCTTAATTTTTTGTGTTTTACTTGTCTTTGTGATTTTTGTAATGGCCATAAGGTCGAGACTATGGGCCTATATGCCCAACATGTGTATATATTTATTTTGTTTAGTAACATAAAGACTTTTCTACAAAGATATTTAGGTAATATGTGTCTGGTCTGACAATTCCTTGAACGTGATATGGTCCTTCTCATGTCGGTCATAAAGGTCCAACATTCTTTTCTTTAGTATTTGGGACTACTCGTCTTAATATTAGGTCACCCACCGAGAAGCCTCTTTCCCTAACCTTTTGTTATGGTACCATGCTTCTCTTTGTTGATATGCTGCTTGCTTGATTTGTGCTTTCAAACGTTTCCCCTCTAATAGGTCCAGCCCCTTGTTCATCAATTCTCGGTTTGTGATTTCATTATAACAGACAGCTCGGCTACTTGGAGTTGTAATCTCGATTGGTAATGCAGCTTCTACTCTATATACCATTCAGAATGGAGTTTCTCAGGTGGACATCTTAGAGGTGGTCCAATATGCCCATCACTTTGGGCAACTCCTTGGCCCATGCACCTTTCAGTAGATCAAGCTTCTTCTTTAGTGTATACTTAAAAGACCTTATTCAATGCTTCAACTTGACCGTTGCATTATTGGTAGATTGGAGCTAAGAAGCTTTTGTTGATCCCCACTCGGTCACAAAACTCCGTCGTCTTCACATTATTGAATTGTTTACCATTGTCTGAGACCAAATAATTAGGGATATCAAATCTACACACGATATTGTTCTAGATGAAGCTTGCACATTTGGCCTTAGTGATTGTAATTAATGGTTCTACTTCCACCCACTTCGTGTCGTAATCGACAGCTACGATGGCGTATTTGTATTCTCATGGTGCAACCTATAGTGGTCTAATTATATTGATGCCCTATTTAGCAAAGGGCCAAGGACTAATCACCGAGGTAAGATGCTCAACAGGTGACTTGGGAATTGTAGCGTACCTTTGGCATTTTTCATACTTTTTGCACATATTCCATGGCCTCCTTTTTCATAGGCCGCCTCATGGATTTCATTCAAAACGTAATAGGCCTCCTCTTTGTCCAAGCATCTGAGCAATGGCATTAAATTTCCTCGATTGTGGAGCACATTGTCATGTATTGCATACCGAGCAGCTCTATACTTCAAACTTCTTGCTTCACCTCGGTTATCAGGAAGCACTCTATTTTTAAAGAAGTTATAAATTGGTGCCCTCTAACTGTCAAGTGTAATAATGATAAGCACATAGTTTGCTTTTGATTTTGAATCATTGAATGTTCTAGTAGCTTGAGTGGTATGACTTTTAGCAGCTTAAAGTCTTTAGTTGCGGCAAGCCTTGCTAGTGCGTCAGTGTTGCTATTATTTGCCTGGGGTATTCTGATGAACTCATGGCATTCAAAACTTCTTCAATTTGTCCTTTACCTTATTCAAGTATGCAACCATTCATTATCCCATTGCCTTATAATCTCTGTTAATTTGGCTTACCGTGACCTGTGAATTGCTATAGACAATGACTGAGCTCACCCCCATATTCTAGCAAGTCGTAATCCCACAAGGATGGCCTTGTATTTAGCTTCATTGTTGGATGCCCTAAATTTGAATCTGATTGCCGAGGTGATCTTGTATTCTTTTGGATTTACTAATATGACTTCTGGTTCGGCAATGTGTTCATTGGATGACCCATCTACATATAACTTCCACTTGGGAAGCTCCAGTTTCCCTTCCATCTCTTCGATGTTTGGCTGGGCGGTGAATTCTGCAGTAAGTCTGCTAACGCATGTGCCTTTATTGCTTTCTTTGGGACATAATTGATCTCAAACCCACTCAATTCCACTGCCCACTTTAATAACCGACCTGATGTGTCTGGCTTTTGAAGTGGTAGGGGGTAGTTGGTGAGGATATCAATTATGTGTTCTTGGAAGTAATGTAGCAGCTTTCTAACTGTTATTATCAGAGCGAGCACAAGTTTTTCCATGTCGGTGTACCTAGTCTTGGTGTTTATAAGGCACTTGTTGACATAAAGAAAAAGGCAACTGGACTCGATTCTATTCTCTGATGATCACTGAACTCATTGCATGTTTTGAAACCCTGCCAATTTGCGCATCAGGTATGCTTATTTATTTTAATTTTATTACTTTAATTTGAATATTTAATCTTCTTAGAATATGTATAATATTGTTATAAAAGAATTATATTTGAATTGTATTTTATTTTTTACATACATGTAGATTGTTTTAGAATGTTTTATGATATTTTATTTTTAAGAAAAGGTGAGTATTTACCACAAGCCATATCCAGTTCTTGACATTCTTGTTTCCCAACATTCTCTTTCTGCTATGCCATCCAACTGTGTGTACATTGTAGGTCTCTGGTTTTAGGCTCAATGAAGAACATGAAAAAGGGAGGCTCATCAGTTGTCCTTATCAAAGGCATTCACATCTATATGACATATATATGCGTCACTTATTTTCCGGCCAATCTTTCCCACCAATCTAGCTTAGATTGAAAAGGAGAGCTTATGAAATTACAAGAAGAAGAAGTTACTTAGATGATCCCCTTGTCTTGTCCTTTTCTCAATTTTTTTTAAAAAATATTATCACATATATTCAATATTGTTGTGTGATTAGGGTTTCTCGCTGGGTAATGCCTTGGAAAGGATAGGTGCTTAACACAAATCAATTGTAAGCTGCCGAAATGCTTCCTCACACTTGGGAGTCCACTCAAAGGGCTTAGCCTTATTCAGTGTGTTGAAGAAAGGAATGCACTTGTCTGTTGCTCGAGAAATAAAGCAATTTAATGTGATCACACATCTGGTTAGCTTTTGGACATCTTTTGGCTTCTTTGGGGATTCCATATGTATAAGAGATCTGATCTTCTCGGAGTTTACTTCTATATCGCACTGATTCATCATAAAACTGAGAAATTTTCCCGAAGCTACACCAAAAGCACACTTCTAAGGGTTGAGTTTCATGGTATACTTTCTTAGAATCTCTAATGCTTTCCTAAGGTCGACAGTATGTCTAGAGGCATTTTGACTTTTTACCAACATATTGTCCATGAAGACTTCCATGTTTCTCCTGATTTGGCTTTCAAACATCTTGTTGACCAATCTTTGATATGTGGCTCCCGCATTCTTGAGACCAAAAGGCATCTTAATATAATAGTACAAACCTCAGTCAGTAATAAACGTTGCATGTTCCTCATCGGGGCCATGCATGGGGATCTAATTGTATTCAGAATATGCATTCATTAGAGTCAACAACTCATGCCCCACCATTGCATCTACTAGCTGATCTATCCTTGGTAAAGGAAAGTTATATTTGGGGCACACATTGTTCAGGTCGGTGAAGTCTACACAAGCATGCCACTTACCATTCAGCTTTCTTACAAGGATTGGATTTGCTACCCTAGTCAGGTAATGTTCTTCTCTGCTGCTTTATTCTTAATCAACTTATCTACTTCCTCATGCAAAGCTTGATATCTTTCCCCATTTAGTGGCCTTTTTTTTCTGTCTTTTCAGCGGGTACGTGGGGTCTATGTTAAGCCAGTCGCAGATTATTTGCAAGAAATACCCTTCATATCATGGTGTGTCCAAACAAAGACATCAAGATTACCTTTTAGGAATGATAACAAATTTGCACGATGTCTAGCCTGAGCTCAGTCCTTAATTTCAGTATCTTGCTTGGATCATTTCCATCGATTATTACTTCTTCCAGGTCCTCCACTGGTTTTGCCACTGTTATTTCTTCATGCATTCTTAGATCAAGGTCTATCTCGCTTAGTGGAGGTGTCCGGTCGACCATCATCATTCTATGCTCAAGGTATTCCTAATCTTGAATTGAATTAGAATATGTGGTCCATGCTTCGTATTGGTCACACCTTATCTTTCCTACCCTACCCTCAGTTGGAAATTTTACCACCTGATGGTGTATAGAGGGGACAGCCTTGAGAGCTCGTAAGGTTGGCCTACCTATCACAGCATTACACTAGGTCCCTTCCTTAACAATTATGAAGTTCGACATTATAGTTGAGGTGTTTGGTCAAGTACCAACAGAAAACCGTATAACGGCTATGAGTAAGGCATCAACTGAATCCTAAGTATGTGTATTTGGTCCAAAGCATCTGTGTAGAGAATGTCCACGGAGCTTCCATTGTCAATGAAGACCTTGTACACCTCATGGTTGCCAATTATGGCTGACGCTACCAATGCATCGTTGTGAGGGAAGTGAACTTCGCGCATTTTCCTCAGAGAAGGGAATTTCCATGCTGGCTCTTCTTGGTATCTTGGATGGTCTTTCGTCTATCTTATAATTATGGAAAGGCCTGTCTTTAGCTTCCTAAGTATATTTCTTTTGAGACGGCCCAGAATTCCCATCGTGGATGGCACGGATTACTCTTGCACCTGGTTGATTGATTCCTCCTTGGGGAGCTGCATTATTCTAGTCAGCCCGTATGCCACCTAAATGATTTTCTCTAATATACTCCCGTAAATAACCTCTCTTGATAAGATCTTTTATCTCATCCTTTAAGTCGATGCATTCTGTAGTGTTATGACTATCCTTTCTATGAAACCTACAATGCTTATTTTGATTTTTCTAGGTGGGATCTTTCCTTATTAGGATTAGTCTTCTTACTATGTTATGGTTCTGCACCTTGTTATAAATTTCCTTATTATTAGTATTGAGCTCGACATACATCTCATACCTCTGACAAGGACACCTCTGCCTTTTATTCCCATGAGTCGTTGGCCTATGCTGGCTGTGCTATAGGCGGGGTTGGAGGTAAGACCGGTGCAGGTGCTGGCAGAGGATAATAATTGTTGGCATTCTGATTATTATTTCCACTGTTTTGGTTCTTTCTTTTCCATTATTCTTCCCCCTATTCTGGTTTTGCGCTTGCTGTTCTGCTGTTGACCTATTGGTGCTGTTTGCGTTGGAGGGTAATGGAACCTCTACATCTATTGATAATCGAGTGGCCTCTTCTATGCATACGTACTTCTGAGCCTGTAATAAGAGCTTGGGCCATGACATGACACTGGAGGCTTCTTGTGCAAGGAAAATTTTAAGGCTCCTTGCTGTAAGCATCGAAGAACTGATGTCAAGGCGGTGTCTTTTGAAAAATTTCTACTGAAATCATCTCTCCGATATAGCAATCAACAAAAGACTTTAAAGACTCGGTGGGCCCTTGCTTAACTGCTTAAAGTCTTTCTCGAGGTGTTTACTATAGTCTTCTTCCCATAAACTTGGTTACAAAGGTTGTGTATAATTCTCGCTAGCATGTGATGATCTGTGGTCTTAAATTTCTACATCACCATCTTGCAGGTCCAATGAGAGTTGCATCAAATGCTTGGCACTTAATGGCATTAGGTGTCCCCTATAAACTCATGGTGATTAAAGAGCTGAGCAAGACCATCTAGGTTTCCTTTTTCGTCAAATGAGGGGATATTTGGTAGTTTGAGTTTAGGTGACAAGGTTTTAGCCATCGCCTCTTCAGTGAACGGGTTTTTATTTGGGTTATCGAGATTAAGAGCCTGATAACCCTGCCTAGCCTCCCACATCTTGACTCTTTCCACAAGCCTAAGATACTCTTGAAGTCTTACTACTGACTTATCGGTGTCTTGGCTTCCTACCTGTCGAGCCTGGATTCGATTCCTGAGGTATTCTTGTCATCATCCTTCATTCCTCCCGTTATTTATTGAGCCTGAAAGCACTCCTTGCCTTGGCCCACGATCCTAGTTTTTAAGGCCTTTGCACCTTCTTAGGCTGCCATTTTCTACCTGCTTCCTTGCGATCTTTATGCTCGTGCTTGATGTGGTTTCACATCATCGAAATCCCTAGTTCCTTCTTGCAGATTGGCTTCGTCTCTTGGCGTCGGTGACGGATCGTTAAAGATTGTTCAAGACGGTCTCCATGTGTTGAAAAGATTGCATTAACTACTCATAATTCTATGTCAAAGTCCCAATTTGAGCCTGTAAAGCCGCATTCAGGTGGGAGGTGTATCTTCAAGTGGGGGCATCCGATTTTGGTCATCAGCTAGAGGAGGTGGTGGAGATGGGTCCCGTCTTCCATCTCAGGTAGCATCATTGTTTTCGTCATCTTGACTATGACGGTTATTTTGGTTCTGGTTATTAACTTCAGTACACTTTCTCGCCATTGAAATAAATGAGACTTTTTTTGGAAAAAGACTGGAAAATTCTAGCTCTCTTTCTAGCAACAATTATTGACGGGCAAACTTGTCTAACAAATAATCTCTCAAATTCCTCATCGATATAATCACTCACATGCAATGTAAATACAACAACAAAGAAGGTAATAGCAAGGACATTAGGATTTAGAGTGGTTTACTTCAATTGAAGGCTATGTTTACTTTTGAGCTTTCTCAAGTGGTTGGGTTTCACTATGAAAAAATATGAGTACAAAGAGCCTGTGCCAAGAATTGGACTTAGGTAGTTCTCTAGAACTGACCCCTATTTATAGTATCCAAGGATTGTCAATTTCTTATCCTGTAAGCTTAATTTAAATTCAAATACATGGGAATCTTTTCTACTATTGGCTAAACATCACGACATGATATCTTATAGGATCTATCCCTTATAGTATCTTAGATTCAGTAGATCATGACTAGCTTGAGTGCTTATCGCTATCTTGGAGATCTTCCCATTTAAATTCGGACATGAATAGACTATTTTACCTCGGGTATCATATAAAAAGAAGCTTCTAGAATACCCCGAGACAATATGGGCCAAGATCATTCTCGAGTCTTCCTGGGCCTAACACTTGAACTGGTCCAACTGGGTGACTCGACGACAATAATAATGTTTATAGTCAATAAAATTAGAAACATTCTAAGTTTCACAATAAACGAACTTTTTAGATTCGTAAGAAAAAGTTATCTAAAAAAAAACTCAAAGAAAAATCAAATAAAAAAATTATAAGTAGTTTTTTGTTAATTACCTGACATAGTGACACAATATGAGGGAGACCTTCTTTGTTGCTTGGTAGAGCCGTAGAGGGTGAGCAGAAGAAGAACGTTGAAACGTGAAGAGAACTTGAGAACGGCAGCCGCAAAAAAAATAAAAATAAAGAAATAAAGAAATAAAATAAAATAAATAATAATAAGAAGAAACTTTGCTTGTTTTAAGGTTTTTTTCATCAACTTGCTTGTTTTATAAAGCACAAATATTTTGGGGCTTTTTTTTTTATAATGTCATGGGCCTACGCTTGAATAGGCTTCAAAAACATTAAAATACATAGGGAAAACAAGAGGCGTACGCCCCATGATCGCACGCCTCTTGTGGCACAGCCACAGGGCGTGTGCCTCAGGCGCTTTTTAAAACCTTGATATGAGGCTCATGCCTCTTTCAAACAGCCTGAGGATTAACCTTGAGGCTTTCAACATTGCACAATACCATGTGAAGCTGTTTTATTTTTATCTTAATTTTTAAATATCTAAATGATGTCTTGTGCAGCTTTCTCGAGGGGTCTTGTGAGATTAACTATATTCTATGATAGGCATTAGTGCACTTATTATGGTTATATAAAAAGGCATTAGTGAGACTATTTTTAGTTGCTAATCCCTAATTTAGTTTGAACATAATCTTTCTGTTTTTTGTTTTTTTTTTCCCACACCTAGAATCGAAAGCAGTGTTTCTCTTGCTGGTCGTATTGCAAGTCAATCACTTTGTGCTCCACAATGTGTACATTCAAACATCGTCAGTGGCAGTTGAAGTTTTGTCCTAAGCTTTTTGTTGATTAGCCTCTGTTTTGAATGCTTTTTTTTTTGTGTTTGTTTATTTTATTTATTTTTTGTTTGTGTTGCTGTTGCTGCTGACTTCTTGTTGGCATTTTCATTTTTTTTTTAATGTTCTTTTCTTAACAGAAACCTTTTTTGATAAGTTTCCTTGCTTTAAAATTTAGTGGTCTCATCGGCACATATTGTAAAATCAGTACATTATTGAATTCAATGACATTTGGTGTGCAGGAATGGGAGATGCTTTCCTTAGATTTTTAAGGGGCATGGTGCGGTCTTCAAATGCAGTTGCCCTTGTGACCTTCCCATCTACCCTACTTTCACTATCTAACTCCAAATGTCGACACCTTGCTTTCTGTTAAAGCAATTCCAGGTCTATAGTTAGCTTTTCCTCATTAGTTTTCAATGATAACACTTGATGAATAACTGGTGCAGACGAGGACAGGGACTTAGCTATGCTTCTCACTGATTACCAGGACATGGTTGGCCTTCTCAACGTGCACGAAGTAGCTCATATTAATACGCAGGTAATTGCACATAGACCTGATTCCATAGTATTCTCTTTGGTGCTCCACTTTCTGTATGTAGTTAACACTTCATATGCTCTTTTTGTTGAAAAAAGTAAAAAAGGCATCAGTGGTGCCACCGCCACCGATGCCGAATAGGACTGCTCTTTTTTGTTCACGCTTCATATTTGCAAGAAAACCGCATGCCACCTGAAAATATGTGTATGGGCCTTCTTACAATGAACAATTTCCAGAAATGGAATGGGAACAGTCATTTGTCTATAGCAGCTCTCTCTCATGACATGATAAAAGCAGGCAAGAACGAAATGAGCGCTTACCCGGTAACTTATTGTCTTTCACCCTGTAGGTTTAGCCAAACATGCTACAACAGTATAACTAGGACAACTAGAGCTGTTTCTCGCTTACCTTCCTTTTACTACAAACTGGACCGCTTTGATTGTAGCTCCTTGATAAACTGGGTGAATGGATTTTGATTTCAAACCGTGGCTGTTGTCACTTGACCATTTATGTCGATTAATTTAAAATGTGTCAGCAGGGTTCATGTGATTCTTGACGCAACAACATTCTCACTATAATTGCAGAAGCGGAGGTTTTTGGTTTTGGAAAGTCTAAAAGCCCCTATTGATGGTTCAAGTGGGAGTTCTTACGGCGCATCTGCTGGTAGTTGTTCCGGATCTTCCAATACTGGAAGTCTTGATTTCTAGATTTTACCGAAACACTAATGCAGATGTTTTAGAGATAACTCTTCAAATTGAGAGTTTAAATCTTTAAGAACCACTTGTCACTCTAGATTTACTATAGGCCATTTGAAAATTTAGTTCAAACTAGCATGGTTTGCACTTAGTGTTTTCTTTCATAAATTTTAAATTTCAAACCAATTTTGGTTCAAACTTTTAGATTAAACAAAAATGTTTATTCTGTGTTGCAGTGTTGTTGAATGAGTTGATATGAGCACAAGGGTGCGCACATGCATGCATACCTATGCCATAACTATATATGTACATATTGCTTGAATTCACTGAGTTAACTATTATCCCCTGTTGAATTCACTGAATTATATCATACAATAGTATATTTCTTTTTTGTGGTTAGAGCTGTCAACTTGGGTCAGGCCAATCGAGTCGGCCCATGGCCTGGGCCTAGCCTGGCTTTGTCCAATCCTCGGGCCGAGCTAGGCCAAAGATTTAGGCCCAAACTAGAATAGAGTCAGGCCGGACTAGCCCAATTAGATATATTTTTTTAAGTTCTTTCTTAAAAATTCGGACGGCCTAGCTTAAACTAAACTCATGCGGTCTTTGGATTGGGTTGGGCCTCCTTTTTCATTAACTGGGTTGGCTTGATTTTTCCTTTAGATCATATGGGCCGAGCCCACACTTCTACTTGTGACTGAGAAGAAACTAATACTTAATCGTTATCAGTTGTTATCAGCAAAGGAAACAGGAAACTGATAATCGGTCAATATCTAGTCTTTTTACCATCTGTAGTAGGGTGCGCCTGAGACGCACTGTGTATGGTGCATGTTCTACGACCGTTCAAATGATATTGGATGGTCAAAGATCAAGAGCTACAGATACCCGTAGGCTGTAGACGGTCATGACTTTTTAAATTAAGATAACAAAAACCAAAAAATAAACTTTCTTTTATAGAAAAAAAAAATCTTCTAGTATTCTCATCCTATGCAGAAACCACTAAGTGATGGATTTAGTCTTCTCAAATTTCAAATGTGGTTTCAAACCCGCTTCATTCGCAATCAAATTGGGAATCGCACCCCAGCTATTTAGTTAAAAAATAAAAAATAAAAAATAAAAGAGAACATTCCTTGAAAATTTTGGGATCAAATCCAAATTTAAAATGCATTGACTACTGAAGCTATAAGGGTTTAGTCTCAAAATCTTATCTGCATAAAGAGCGCAAAGGATCAATATATTAAAAACAACGAACATTTTGAGATCATTTCTATTGATTTGATTTTGTTTTTTTTCTTTTTCTTTTCGAATTCTTTGTAAATCCACATCATCAGAAGGTAAGAGTTGAAGAAATTTGTGCTACTTGGGGGACGAAAGGAGAGATGGGAGATGCGGCAGTAGTAATAGTAGAGGCAATGTCGGTGGACTCAACAACGTGAGCATTTGGGGTCGCGAGCTGAGTAGTGAACTGGATCAGAGTTGAAGGTGGAACTTGGGCAACAAATATGATAGAGGGTTAAAGATTATTTTTCAATTTTATTCCTCATACAATCGTGTGCATGCTTTCAATGTACAACTCCATATTTTCGCCCGTTGGATTCAATCTCGGCGGCCCAAAATGGACATTACTGATACTGCATAACAAGCGATACCTACTGCAGATTGCCCCAATAGAATTCGAATCTTCTGTTTCATTCTTCTGCCTTCCTTCCTGTTCCTTCCAAAGGTCAACTTATTTTTAACTTTTTATCACCCAAAATACTCTGTTACTTTTTATTTTAAACCATTATAACTGCATTATTTATTGTAGGTGGGCCACAAAGATTCTTCCCTCTCCTTTCCCATGGTATTCTCTTTTGAAATCTTTTTTTTGTTATTTTTTTATTTTTTTTGTGCTTCTTGTGAGGGACGTTCAGGCCCTTTCAAAAAATAAAAAAAGCTCAATGCTTTGTTGGGATTTAGTCGTTCAATGCTTTTGTTAGTTTCTTTTTTTGTTTTTGGTCCAAATTGTTGCCAAATTTCAATTTCCTACGAGACTGCTCGCCTAAGTCGGGGTCATGCTTGTCCATAATTCTCAAGAATATTATATGTAAAATAACAAATAATTTTTTTCTTTTATATGAATAAATTTTACGGTTACTCATATAAACAAAAAAAGCCCCACGGTTACTGATATAAACAAGAAAAAAACCAAAAAAGCCACACAGTTTCAAAGAAAATACCCAAATACGTGCAAAAAAAAGGAAAGGAAACGGGCAATAGGACTGCAGTCTGCACGGGAAAAAAGAATCAAAAAATTCATCAATCAAACAAAATACATATAAAACAGAAAAAAAGGCAAAATATAAAAGATAAAAAAATAATAAAAACAATTCAACATAATTGACAATGTCGATTATTTTTCCTTCATAAACGACGGAACTGGCTGATCACGTGTGACGTTTTCAGCGGCAATGGATTAAAAAAAAAAAAAAAAGGACCTGAACGTCCGCCACAAGAATCGTAAGAAAAAAATAAAAAATAACAAAAAAAGATTTGAACAGAAAATAGAGTGGGGAAAAGAGAGAAGAATCTCTGTGGGCCCACTCATAATAAATGCAGTTTAATGATTTAAAATAAAAAATAACGGAGTATTTTTAGGTGATAAAAAGTTAAAAGGGAGTTGGTAATTTTTATTGAGGGGGTGTTTGGAAGGTGGTGGGAACCGGTGGTGAACCACTTTTATTGTAGCATGTGAAAGCTTTACACTGTAGCAATTTTTTAAATCGTTACTGTAGCATGTGAGAGCTTTACACTGTTTATAACTGAATTTGTGGTGGGAACCGTGATTCCCACCACACTGCCAAACAGGAGGTAAAGGTGTCTAGATGTGATTGGATAGACACGGAGGGAGAGAAACGGAAGATTGAGTCCTTCCCCGTCAATATTAGGAAAGAAATACTTGGTCCGTGCAACACCCAGTACTTGCCACAAAATTACTGGGTCGACAAAAAGTCCACATTCACATTGGAGCTTGGGACCAGCCCATTTGAATGCATGTACAACTCGAAAACTGCCAAAAAAGCCAAGAAGCAAGGGCGACATCAGTGATCTGCTTGGGAGCATTGATGCGAAACGTTTTTTCTTTATCGTGGTTGTTGTTATCGTTATTATTGTTAGAAACCAAAACAAACAAGAATTCTATCAAGATCGTTCATGTTAAATTATTGAGAGAAATAATTCTAAATTACAGAAGCATGCCTTGATTCATGATATTAGATTGTAGTGGGTTATTGTCCTCCAATCCAATACGTACTCCTGGAGATTTTCTTTGAAGATGGGATATCATAGAAAACAGGAAGAGAATAAACCTACGTATGGATTGGGGACCATAACCAGAATAAATAACTTTGGTTATTTTAATGTATTTTTATTTTTACCCATCATAAAATCTGAAAATTATAAATTGATATCTACACATATATTATTAATAATAATGACTCATACTTTATATTAATACCCAAAAGCCTTTCAACTTTATCTTAATTATATCACTTTAATTTAGGCTTACCTTAAGATAACATTAAACAACACATTTAAATACATATATAAACCCACATGAAAAATTAATTTCCAACAATTATTTCTCAAAAGCACACCAAGAAAAGGAAAGCATGAAACCCAAAACTTATTCAGGCCACCAGTGAACTCATTTGCCCCACAGTTACGTAAGATAAACGTGACTGATTACGACAACTTGTTTTCTTAACCAAAACAAAAAAAAAATGTTTTCAGTGGAGCCATATAGGACTATAGTATTTTTTATAAAATAGAGACAAAACGTATTTCAATTGTTTAGTGTGGCACGTATATCTACATAGAACATTTTAAAAAATTTTAGGGAGAAGAGTTTAAATTTCAAAAATTGAATAAGAGTATTGGTTTTTAAATTTCAAAAGTTAAGTAGACGCAAACTCAAATATTGCACCATTTATAGCTTTCAAATTAACAGTGCATTTTGCATAGAAACAAGGAGTTTGTCAAATCACGTGATCTGACCAATTTTATTATTTAAGCTTTTTCTCTCAAGGCAAAGAAATTGTTAACAAAGCTCGTAAAAAAACAACCTTACACCAAATTCAGTTTGGATTTTCTCCATACAAGAAACAGAAGCAAAACACGTTCCTTAAGAGCTAGGCTTCAATGTGTTTGCGACGTCGATAACGAATCGATATCTGACATCTGCTTTTGCAAGTCGCTTCATCGCAGTGTTTACATAATCTATTGGAATAACTTCAACCTCAGAGGTTACATTGTGTTTGGCAGCAAAATCAATCATCTCCTGAGTTTCCTTCATCCCTCCAATACAGCTTCCAACCACCGTCTTCCTTCCTGATATTCCATTCAAATCACAAATTACAATGCAAAGTGAACACACATAATAAGAATGTAATGTATCATTGTGTCAATTAATTTCACCTTTTCTTTAACATATATCCAACAAGGTCCACCTTGTTTTAACAAACTTTCAAGCAATGAAGCACATTGTTAAAGGTTGTCATGAAAAAGGAAGTGTTTCTGCTGTTTGTTCTTGAGTTAATGAAACCATCCATTCGCAAATATACACACACACACATATATATATATGTATGTATATGTATATTAAAATTATTATTTCTTATTTACGCCAAAAACAAAAATTTAGTCAAATAACATGTCATGATTTTAGTGTATATATGTACATGGTGGGTCAACTTTTACAACATACGTACCCATGATTAAAGAAAAAACTGGTAGCTCAAGTGGTTTCTCCGGGGCACCAACCATGATTAAGCTTCCATGGGGCTTTAGCAGACTAATCAAAGGCACAAGAGGATGCACTGCAGAGACTGTGTCAATGATTCCGTCCATGGTGCCAATGGCAGCCTTTCCCAAGGGAAAAAAATAATAACAAAAATTAGACCATGACTCAATCAAGCACACGACAAATCAATTCAAATTTGTAATTTGTATGTATGTAATACCTTCATTTCACCTTGGTCACGGCTTATCAAAAATGAATCAGCGCCAAGATGTTCAATAGCTTCCTTCTTCTTGCTAGGGGAGGTACTGATCACAGTGACCTTAACTCCCATAGCCTTTGCAAATTTCACTGCCACATGGCCTAACCCACCTAGGCCAACTATGCCAACATGAATGCCGGGCTTGTCTAGTCCGAAATACCTCAAGGGACTATAAACTGTGATCCCAGCGCAGAGGAGAGGGGCTGCAGCATCAAGGGGTAGGCTGTCCGGAATACGAACAATGTAGTGCTCGTCGGCCACCATCATGTCCGAGTAGCCTCCTTGGGTTGGGGTGCCATCATGGTAGGTGCCACCGTAGGTGAAGATCACCTTGGGGCAATAATTCTCGAGGTCGTTGGCACAGTTGTCACATGAGTGGCATGCTCCCACCAGGCAGCCCACACCCACTTTGTCGCCTGCTTTGAACTTTTTCACTTTGCTTCCCACCTCTGTCACTACGCCAACGATCTCATGGCTGTAATATTTGATCTCAATTTTAAGACAACTCTGGATCAATTGCTATGACATTATGGAAACTCAAACGCAAATTCCATGGTTTCAACTAAAATCTGAGCAAATTTGATGTTTTAGCGTTATATTTTCTGAAATTACAAATTACTCTAAATAAAGAAAAAAAGTGGGAATTCTTACGGTAAAGAAGGTAATTTTACTCTACCAGTAGAATTGAGTATTTTAACCGTCAAATTAATATTTTAACGATTTGATATATGACTGTTTACATTAAAATTTTGCAATGCACAATATAAAATTGTTTCTAATATGGGTTAAACTGTTAAAAAATTAATTAAACAGTTAAAACACCATGCTCCACCGGTGAAAAAAAATTGCTTTCTCCACCATAAAAACTTACCCAAAATAACAAACAAGGAAATCATTTTCTATCTCCAATGAGAGCCTCATGGATGGTGTATGTTTTGAAATTGTTAGGTCTAATTAAAATCAAATTTTTTTTTTAGATCTGACGGTTAAAAAATATATACCCACAGGTGATTTTTTTTTTCCACGAAAGAAATTGTCCTTATTACTAAAAAAAAAAGTGAGAAATTGTCCTTATTACTAAAAAATGTGAGAGTAAAACTAAAACGTACCCAGGGACAAGAGGGTAGGTCGTAGTTCCCCATTCATTTTTAATCATGTGAAGGTCGGAGTGGCATATCCCACAGTATAACACTTTGAAGGTAACATCTTTCTCCCCATTTTCTCTGCCAAACAGCCACACACAACAAAACCAGAGTTTCAGATTTGTGCATATACACATATTTATATATATAGATATATCTATATATATATATATATATATATATATAAACTTCCTTTTATTTTTTTGTCCTTTTCTTTTTCTATGAAGAGATTTTACTTGAACAATCTGGACCAGAGGAAAACAAAGATGGACAAGAAAGAAAAGCTAATCAAGAGGAAAAGAATAATAGGAACCTTCTGGAAAAATGGAAAGGAGAGAGGACGCCGGAAGTGTCCCTGGCAGCCCATCCAAAGGCCTTCTTGGGGTGCTGTTATTTGTCACAGTTTGCCATTTTTTTCTCTTTTGAACTCCTGGTAATTTAACGGACACAAGCCTAGCCTGATACAAAACGAATGAGCTTAAGTTCTGAAAGAGACGCTCTGTGGAATGTGTGGCTGCAATGTAATATAGCGAGCACGTGACCGGCCGACCGTTTAACGGACAGCTGTTGCACTTTATTGCTCACCTACACGCTGAGGATAATAATAATAGAGAAGGAGTAACTGTAACCTCTTTCTCAAGCTCTTTTACCCTTTTTTTTTTATTATTTTTTGATGGACAAGTAGACTCTGTTATTTTATTTTTTGTTTAAATAGAATTTATAATATTGGTGGATTTTATACGTGAAATAATAACTAAGGAGAGTGTAAAAAAAAATAAAAAATGAAGTATTGTTAGCACTTCTCAGGTTAATAATGGTAGTAAAAGAAGAGAAGGGTTGAAAGTGTTGAAGAGTAGATTCAAACTCTTTGTCTAATTTTCAATGTCTCTAACTAATCTCTTTATAACACATAAAAAACATTTAAGAGTTAATTAGACATTATTTTTAAACTTTTAAATTATGTGTAATAATATAATTGATTAGACACTATTTAAAAGACTTAAATTCTATGTCCAATTTTTGATGTCCCAAACAGTGCTGAGCCAATCATATTATGGCACATCATTCAATAAAAATATGTCAAAAGTCAATTAAATACAATTTTAAACTTTTTAAATAGCCTGTTATAATATGATTGATTGGACATAATTTGAGATACTAAAAATTATACACACAATTTAAGTTTTGAAAAAAAAAAATGTTATATTAATATCTCTTTGCAGGGAACTCACCGGGAACTATGAGTAGATCGGATCATCTTTCTATTGAGTACTTGTCTTTTGGTTCGTTTTTCAATGTCATCTTTACTTAATTGTTTTCTATTTCAATATATTTTACTTAAATTGCTTAGTCATAAATTATATAAATATTATATGCCTAGATCTCTTACATTAATTAATCTCAAAATATATATTTTCAATGTTTATTTTATATCATTGGATTCAATTCTTTTTTGAATGATTAAATCCATTTACGATACTTGGAGAAGGAAAACAACAACATTACAAGTTTTTTAGAACATCAACGGCCTATTATATTTGAAAACTATTTTCAAAAGAACAAAAAAAAAAAAAAAAAAAGCACTTGTGAGAAACACGTGTCGGACGTACAATAAGCAAGAAAGAAAAGAAATCGAAGAGGAAGATGCCCATTCCTGCGAAAGTTTTATATATAGATATATGTATCTAAAACAGAATAGGAATTTTCTTTTTTTTTTTTGTTTAGAAAGAAAAAAAAAACTCTTTTCCTATATATATTAGGCACGTACCATGTGTAATTGAATTTTTTTATAACATAGATTATGAATCAATTATTAAAAAAAAAACATGTAGATTGTGAATAGACAGAATAAATATAAGGAAATTGTTATTTAGATTTATTTCCAAAAATAACTTCTAAAGATATACAATTTTTTTTTTTTTTATTTTGGCCTATCGACATTTGCTTAATATCCAGTTTATTAATTGATTTGACCATGAAACGAATGAAAAAAAAAAAAGAAAAAGAAAAAACCTAACTGCAATAGAAGTCTAAATTGATCATAAAGAAAATAATACTTGTAATGAGAAATGTAAGATTTGAAGTTTAAGAAATCTATGAGAGAGGGCCACAAAATTGAAATAGATAGATCATAAAAGAGGCATAGAAAAAGGAAAATGCATGAGAATATTGGTGTAAAAAACTGGGGTAAAAAAATATAAACAAAAAGAAAGGGAAAAAAAAGCAAAGACGAAAGAAAGGAAAAAAGTGTAAAGCATCAAAGAATAAAGGAAAAAAGGAAGAAATAAAAGTAAAAAGACAATGGTAAATAAGTAGAGTTAAAAAGGAGGGAAAATTATAAAAGAAAAAAAAAAGAACAAAAAGGTTAAAGAAAGGGGGAATGTGAAAAATAAATAAATAAATAAAAGACGCACCAAAAAGAACATAATGGACAACGATTTCGTTTATCTACTCTTTTATATATAAAAGGAATTCTCATGTGACTTTAATCAAATATAATGTTTAGAATCATACTATCAGTAGATTGGTGTACCGTTTTTTTTTTTTAAAAAGCAGATTGGTGTGTTCTACTGTAGAAAGATTCTTATAAAAACATATTCCTCGAAGGAAATTTTTTTTTTCCCACGGACTGTAGAACTCATCGGGTGGAGCCTACCTCACTGTAAGGGCTGAGTTATAGTCCAATCAAGATGTATAGCAATACCCTTCATCAAAGAAAAAAAAAAAAAAAAAAAGCGCCAGGCACCAAAGTAATAGTTGGCGCTAGCATTGTACTGGCCAGGCACCAAAGACACGTTGGCGATGAAAAGTATGACATTGGCGTGATGTTCTATACAGACCGAAGTCGAAAACCATTCAATTCTTTAGCGACAAAAAAGTCGTCATTGGCAAGGAATGTATTATCGGTTCCATCACTATACATGCTTGTTAAGAGCGAAAAATAAATAAATAAATAAATAAAAATTGCTTGTAGGATCAACGGCGAAGTCAAAAAAGTTTTTTAGACGAAGTAAAAGAACAAAAAGTTCAAACTAAAAATTGCAATGGAATTGTTATTTTTATTTTTAACTTTATCCTTGTTTTGTTATTGTTTTAATTTGCTCTTCGTCTTAATAAACTGAGTATGTAATAAAATTCAATTGACTTTTTAAAGCTTAGAGCTCCGAAAAGATAGGTTTTCATGGTATTTGATTTATTTGGTGTTTTTAAGTTTGAGATATGAGTATTTTTCAAAGTAAAAACTTGAGATATGATTGAAATATTCATAAAAATCATACCTCCATAATGTAATTTACAAACTTTCAGATGGCGAGTAATAGATAAATAGTAAAAATATTTTTTAGTGGGACAAAATAAGGAGCGATCCCCTCCCCACCAAGCCTAGTGTAGCTCCACCCCTAGTAGCATTACATCAATACTGGAAGGTGTATTGTAGCATTTGGATTTTTTAGCAACAAATGACAACATGAATCTCGGTATTGTTGATATAAGCAATGCCACCTTGTCACTACCAGAAACTAAGCCAGAAATTTTTGTCGGGATCTAATTATAACCAACACAAATTTAGTCTAAATTAAAAGATAGTATATAAATTGCCCCGACATATTTAATGTCTTGAAAATACTTTTTAATGACCTCATTATCAAGGCTATTAGGGTTGTCTTTTTCAATGTACACAAATAAAATTTCATTTGTCAACATTTTATTGCATAACCAAGTCTTTATATTCATAACAAAAAATACATTTTCTACAATCGTAATAACAACAGGTAGAACTAGTGTTGATATCAAGAGCCGATAAATTAATTTATATATATATATATATATATATTACTTTCTTGTATATACCTTTTTTGTGGAAGATTACCAATAATTTCAATTCCAAGAATTTCTCAGTAGAACAAACATCAGAAATATACCTTATTAAAAATATTTAGCCCTTACAATTGCATATTGATGGTAAAAGAGAAAGAGGTTAAATTAGGTTATATAACCTTTTTTTTATTTCCTTACTTGTTAACTTAAAATGCTTTTAACAAAGGAGCTCTTGAAATATATTGGCCGTTAAAATTTGTTATCTACAAGGTTTTTCTATAAAATAATATTTTAAAAATATTGAGCATATGAGACTCCATTTTTAAGTTTTAGAGGGGCCTAATGTCCAATTTACTATATATATACATATAACTTAAAAAGGGCGGCACGAAGTTGAGCCTTAGCCCACTTCGTTACTGGTCGCTGCCGTAGTTTTTGCTCCAAAAGACCCCGATTCGTTTTCTCAAATCATTGATTTCATTTATTCAAAGCTAAGAAATAATTCTACACAAAAGCTAAAAAAAAAAAACATGTAGTCAAAAAATTGATATCCCATCAACTCCATTTTTTATTCGTAGTTTTTGAAAATATTTAAGAACTAGGCTTCAGTGTGTCTCCAACATTGATAACAAAACGATATCTAACATCTCCTTTCGCAAGGCGCTCCATAGCATTGTTTATATAATCCATTGGGATAACTTCAATTTGTGATGTAATGTTGTGTTTGGCTGCAAAATCTATCATCTCTTGTGTTTCTTTCATTCCCCCAATACAAGTTCCAGCTACTATTTTCCTTCCTGTTAACATATCATCGAATCATATCACGTTAGTTGCTCGTGTGATAAAACTTTACACTAGCATTATTATTCACGCTCATAAGTAAGAAATTATAGCCCATTTGGCAATAGTTTAAACCAAATTTGCTTTTTCTTACAAAATTTGAATCAAAACTTGGTTCGAATCTTAATTTTGTAGTTTAAATTGCTTGCAAATGAGCGAATAATTGGACTGCCTAATCCAGCATAGAATCTGATGCTAATGTTTTTTCGGCGTGCAAAACTTACCCAAAAGCAAAGGAAAAATTGGTAGCTCTAGTGGCTTGTCCGGTGCGCCAACCACGACCAACTTTCCTTGAGACTTCAATAGACCAATCAAAGGCAAAAGAGGGTGCACTGCAGAAACCGTGTCAATGATACCATCCATTGTGCTCTTTGCAGCCTTGTTACAATACCAAAAACAACATATCGTTAGTTAACTATTCATTTAAAAAAAAAAAATTCATCCTCATATTTACAAGACACAGGGCCCAAATATAACGTATAATATACTTTTTTATACTGGGTTCTATTGTTTTATCCCCTATTTTGGGAGTAATAGAGTTTTAGTGCTTTTAGTTTAAATAAAAACTTATCAAATCAAATGTATACGTACCAACATTTGATCTTGGTCACGGCTGACCAAAAAAGAGTCAGCACCAAGATGTTCAATGGCTTCATCCTTCTTGTTAGGAGTGGTACTGATCACAGTGACCTTAGCCCCCATTGCCTTGGCAAATTTCACACCCAAGTGACCCAACCCACCAAGCCCGACAATACCCACATGAGTACCGGGCTTGTCGAGCCCAAAATACCTTAATGGGCTGTAAACAGTGATCCCAGCGCATAGGAGAGGAGCAGCGGCATCAAGAGGAAGATTGTCAGGTATTCTAACTACAAAATTCTCATCAGCCACCATTATGTCGGAGAAACCACCGCAAGTGCTGGTTCCGTCGTGGTACTTGGCACCGGATGTGGGTATCATTTTGGCACAGTAATTCTCAAGATCGTTGGCACATGGATCGCATGAGTGACATGATCCAATCATGTACCCCACACCAACTTTGTCACCAACTTTAAATTTTTGCACTTTGTTGCCTATTTCTGTCACTTCACCAACCATCTCATGCCTGTTGGGTCAATTGTGTCCAAAATTAGTTCAGCTGATAGTTTAAAAAGGGTTTTGGGTACTGTGTAACATTTTTTTTTTTATTTTTTATGTTTTTTTATGAACACTAAACAACATTATATATTTGTGTATATATTTTTTTCTTCCTGAATTATACTGTGCTTTCTCTTGTATAGTGTTTTTTTTTTAATATTTAAATTAGAAATATGGATCATCCAGTGCTGGTATGA
Source organism: Artocarpus heterophyllus (assembly GCA_025403435.1). Lineage (NCBI taxonomy): Eukaryota > Viridiplantae > Streptophyta > Magnoliopsida > Rosales > Moraceae > Artocarpus > Artocarpus heterophyllus. Next base: position 341,674 of record JAJQZP010000303.1, read on the forward strand.
TCTTCAAGTCTTTCATAAATCAAAGTATTTGTATCGGACATCTTAATCATTTCGCGTGAAAATTAACGCAGTGTGTTTAGTGGGTTCATAGGCATTTGTTTGGTAATATTTCAAGAGTTAAATTTGTGCAAATCAATTTTTAAAATTTTTTAAGAACAATTTGTGCAAGAAGTTACTATGAATTGAAACACTTGATAAAGTTTGTTCAAATAAAATATAAGGTAAACACAAGATAACTAACCTAATTACACATATATATATATTAAATGAACCTAATTACATATTTAAAACATTATTTATGTTAGAATAATATTAGGGAGTCCAATTTTTATACTATGGCAAGTGAGTTGTCTTTTTTTTATTGATCAATTGGTATAAAAAAGGTTGTACCTACCCGCAAAATAGATGACACCTTATCGTCACACGAGCTAGTATAAAAAGATAAATGAGTAACAATACATGTATAGACACACACAGACATTTTACATAAGCTTTTTGTTCACTTTAATTAAAATTTCAATTTCCCCATCAATAAATGCTTATGAGATAGATTTATTTCTACAGGACTTTAATAACAATAAGTAAATAAATAAACAGAAGCCTTTGCTCGATTTTTTTGGGTCTTTTTCGGTGAGTATTACACCGATAATGCATGTCTCCAAATTAATTGGTCTAGTCAAAATAATTATTTTTACATATCCAACAGTTAAAAAAGTAGATATATATAGCTAAGTTAGTTTTTCAGTAGCTATTGACAAAAAAAAAAAAAAAAAAAAAAAAAGAAAAAAAAACTCCAATTGTACGCACCCGGGGACCAGTGGATAGAGGGTCATGCCCCAATCATTTTTGGCCATGTGTAGATCCGTATGGCATATCCCACAGTACAACACCTTGAAGGTAACGTCTTTTTCCCCTGTTTCCCTACAAATACATATATTTTAACAAAACCCAAAACTCAGATCTCCTCAAAGACCCCAGACATCATCTAAACTTTGATTTCAAAGCTTATTAGCGTTGTTTTTACTTTCAAACATCGGGGTATATATATATATATATATATATATATATATAAAACCAAGAACTAATTATGTACGGTGAAGAAAGAAAGAAAATTAAAGTATTAACCTTCTTGAGAAATGAAAAGGAGAGAGAACACCAGTAGAATCAGTGGCTGCCCATCCAAACGCTTTCTTAGTAATTATTTCTCCGTTGGATTTCGTCATTTTTCACTCTTCCAACACAAAGGGTAATATGAAATAGGCTAAAGGGCGGGTTTTAACAACCAACGTGTGAAGATAAGCAAACAAGAGTCAGAAAATGGAGAAGAAATAAAGAGATAGAAGAAGGATCTATCATTTCTGGCAATAAACAACCAGCGAACGCTTGGTTTTTATAGAGAAAGTCGTCAGTTATGCAGAGCTACGGTCAAAGGCGCGCTTATGAGTCAATGGGGGACCTTCTCTGAAAATAAGTTTGTTTAATTACGGGCAGTGAGTGAGACATGACGTGGGGGCCTTCTCTGAAGAGATTTTCTTTTCTCTGTCTATGACGTGAGAAATGACATGGAAGTTCTCCTTGCAGTCAGACCTACTAATTTTGTTCAAAAGAGAAGTTCTATTTGTTACGACTCTCGCATCTTGTACGCTAAAGGGGTATAAATAGGAAAATGTATGTATATAGAAAAAAATATATATTAAATAGAATTATAAAAAAAATCAATTGTTCCATGTCAAGGGCAAACATTTATATTATGACCCACTCAACATCTTTTTTTTTTTTTGTTTTTTTATATTATGACCCACTCAACTTCCTTTTTTTTTTTTTGTTTTTTTGCTTTTGAATAAAAAAATTCCTCTCCTAACAAGCATCGCTCTTAAAGCATCTTCAATATAATACTAAATTAATATTTAATAGTAATTTTAACGTTTAAGTGTAAAAAAACTCAGTAATATAATGCTATTTTTACTTCTAAATTTGTTATATGTTAAACTTTATAACAAATTTGACATTTGATTTTTATTAGTTGGTAAATTAACTTGTTTGTTTTACAAAGTATTTGACAGGGTGATTAGAACTGTTGATTAGGAGTGTTTTTTATTGTAGCATGTCAAAGCTTTACACTGTAACGATTTTTTTAATTATTACTGTAACATGTAAGAGCTTTATACTATTTGTAACTGAGAAAGTAGTTTAGACTACCTTTGCCAAACACCTTTTTAATAATTACAACATTCACTTGGTGCTTGGCAAAGGTGGTTAGAACTAACTTTTTAGTTCAAAATACTATAGCATGTGAGAGTTTTACATTGTAATAATTTTTTGTATTTTACTGTAGCATGTGAGAGCTTTATATTATTCCTTAACTAAAAAAATTGATTCTAACTAATTTTGCCAAACACGCTATCATACTTTTTAATTATTACAAGTTTACTTCTATAAGTTTTTAGGTTTCATAATTATAACAAAATGCTAGTATGATATTTTAAATAGTATTATGTATTAGAGTATAAAATAAAATAATACATCAACATGTTATTTTTACATTTTTCAGTTGCAAATATAATATTGGCATTGACATTGACATCGGAGATGAGCTTATGTAACTTTGGCTCTCTCTTTGCTTTCTATTTCTGTTCCTCTCTCCAGCTTGTTGAGAAGATTTTTTTTCTTGGTTAAAGAACATTAAACACGAGAAAAACATAGAAGCCCTAAACAGATAAATAGGAGCATATGCTGGAACAAAGCCTGAGGGCAGAGCCAGAGTAATGAATGAGGGGACAAAGATGTAATTGAACTATTAAGGTGAGGGACAAGATTGATTTTAGGAGAGAAAATATTTTAAGGAGCGGAATATAATTTTAAGGAGGCGGAATATAAGTTTTATAAAATTTCATATACAAAATTATAAGAAAGAAAGAGCCGACTGCCCACCCTGGTCACTATGTGACTCTGCCCCCTAACAAAGCCAAAGGAAGACAATAAAAGGTTCTTAAGAGGCATGCCTCTATTTGAACCATGTCCAGTAGTTTCAAAAGGGATTTCTCGGTACAACCAAAGGACTAAGAGATAAACACCCATTGGACTCGATCATGGGCGCAAAAATTTTGCATCAATGCGCTCCCAACTGCTGATAGCAACAACATTAATGATCGTCTTCTTCTTCTCCATTTTCCTTTCCGTTGATCAATAAGTGACCTTTGCAAATTTTTTTGTTTAAGAATCTAGTTGTGGGATGAGGTCTCAGTTATAGTATCGGTGATTCCGACTAGTGCCGGAGAAATGTAGGTTTTAATTGTCTTTTCCCGCTTTGTAGCTTTTCAAGCAAATTTCCTTAGGTAACAAGAAAAAGAAAAAAAAAAAAAAGTTTTGGACAAACTCAGTTTTAACTCATTAGTTCTCACTCAAATGATGCAAAGATCTTATATACAACAATTTAAAAGAAAAGTCTGCTATAGTGTAAAGCTATTATATGCTACGGTACTTTCAGTTTCAACTTTTAATTTCAATTCAACAGTTTAAAAAAAAAGTATACTACAGTATAAAACTATCACATACTATAATACTTTCATTCTAACTTTCAGTTTCAATTCACTTTCTAAACAACCACGCACTTCATAATTTATCCGGGATATAAAGAGTGCTTTCTGTTTGAAAAATACAATGAGATTAGCATATCTCCTCTTAACACGCACTCAGAAGTTTCTTTTGTTTTTGTTTTTGTTTTAGTTTTTTTTAATTTTTTAAGTTCATTTTTTTTTTTATTAACAATGTTTCTCGGGACGTACTCTCTCCGAAATTTTAAATTGATGTTCATCTGTTGAACCCAAAATTCTTCTTCCCCTCATACCCATGCCAAAATTCACTTGCTGATGCGAGAAGGTTCTTAACCAAAAAAACAAGCTTTCATTATCTACATGCCAAGTTGAACAAAGCGGTTCATGGAAAATTCAGTGACCTATTTGGGATAATTTATGTTTTTGTTTTTAAACAGTAGAAGTAAAGAAGCATAATTTAAAGCTTTTTAAATACTATTTGGGTGGTGCATGAAGATGTGTTTTTTTAATTTTAGGATAACTTTTGAATATGTTTGGTTAAATAAATCAAAAACTCTTATTCGTAAAATGTAATTCAAGAATATCAATAAAATTCTTAATTTGTTATTCTTATATAAAAGGTAAAATAATGTAAATAAAAAATTCTTAAAACATTATAATTACCTAATAGTTGGTTTTTTTTAGAATTATTTTTAAAATCCGAAATTACTTTTTCAAGATATTGACTTTGAAAATAAAATAAGTCAAAAGTAACTTTTGAAGTCATTCTAAACAGGCTCGACAACAATTTAATTTTGGCTATGCTTTTTGCCCTTTTTGTGAACTTGACCTAGTGCTAAAAAGCTAGGTTCGGTAAAAGGCAAAAAAAAAAAAAAAAGAACAAAAACTAAAATCAATAGAACCAAAACTCATTTTAAAGTTTAAACCTGAGAAAAATTTAAACCCTATTGCTACAAATTTATTTGGGAAAACTAATCTAATGGCTCACTCTTCTTCTTTTTTTCTCTTAACAAACCTCACTCCTTATTTTTTTTAACAAATCCCACTCTTTTTTTTTTTATAAGTAAAGGGTTTGCTTAACACCGTCGTTTTGGAGAAAAAAAGAGAACATACACGAAGGGAGAAGGAAGACAGAAAAAACAGAGAAAGGAAGGTTAGTGGGAGATTAATATTTAATATGTAGACAAGAAAGTCATCAACATGATAGTGAGTTCCACTAGAATACCAAATCAACACCATGTTCGCAGCCACTTGGCTGCCGTGAGGGTGCCACTTAGCTTTATTCGTTCTTTATTGGCCAACCGCGGAGAGCTGGTTACACTTTTTTCTTACTTTTTTATACTCTCTATTTACTGGTTAACACATAGACTTTATTATCTTATTTTTTGTTTAAATAATAATTTATAATGTTGATAGATTCTACTTGTCAGACAATAAATAAAAAGAGTATAAAAAAGAGTGAAAAAGAGAATGTTTTTGTTTAACCAAGAGATCACTCACTCAACATAGGTGGGGGCTTTAAGCAAAGGGGGAGGCTTATTCAAAAGCAAGTCTTTTTCTTCAGAATAATTTTTTGATTGCAAATTTAGAAGAGCTTTCTACAAAAGGAGAGAGCAAAATATTATATTTAGGTTAAAACTTAGTAAATAACGTCGTATAATTTTAAATGTGTAATAAATAACATATCATAAGAAATTGAGTAATGTCTCCTAAAAAATTGAGAACAAAAACCTCAAAATACTCCCACCTCGTTATCCTCTATATTTCTCACATTCCTTTTACTGGCAGTCAAAAAATACAATATTTACTGAGAAATATAATATTTACCATGTAAATATAAAAATTCACCTGTGATTTCGCTAGACTGTCAGCAGCCGAAAAATAAAATATTTATTGGGAAATATCGTATTTACTATGTAAATATAAAAATTTACCGACGACTTCAACGGACTGCTGGCGGCCAAAAAATACAATATTTACATAAAAATACTATATTTATTGTGTAAATGTTAAAATTCACAGGCAGTTCGGTGGCAAACGAAAAATATAATATTTACTGAGAAATACCGTATTTACTATGTAAATATAAAAATTCACTTACGACTTCGCCAGACCGATGATGGTTGGAAAATACAATATTTACAGGGAAGTATTGTATATACCATGTAAATACAAAAATCGAGGACTTCATTGGACTGCTAGCGGCCTAGAAATATTATATTTATTATATAAATACAAAAATTCACTAACGATTTCGCTGGACCACCAGCGGTTGAAAAATACAATATATATTAGAAATACTATATTTACCATGTAAATGCAAAAATTTACCAGCGACCTCATTGGACCGTCGGCGGCTGGGAAATATAATATTTACCAAAAAATACCGTTCTTAACGTGTAAATACAAAAATTCAGCGTCAACCTCGTAGGAATGCCAATAGCCAAAAAATACAATATTTATTGAAAATACCATATTTATTGTGCAAATACAAAAATTCACCAATGACTTGTTGGCCTGCCAGCAGCCGAAAAATACAATATTTATTAGAAAATATCGTATTTACCATGTAAATATAGAAATTCATTGATGAATTGTTGGACTTCTTGTGGCCAGAAAATATAATATTTATTGAAAAATACCGTATTTATTGTGTAAATACAAAAATTCACAGCTATCTTGCCGGACCGTAGTTGGTTGAGAAATACAGTATTTACTCGAGAATATCATATTTTTTGTGTAAATATAAAGAATCACTGATAGCCAGAAAATATAATATTTCTCCACTAATATTGTACTACCTTGTAAATACAAAAATTTACTGGCAACTTTGTCGGGTCGCCAACGGCCGAGAAATGCAATATTGTTTTGTAAATACTATATTTTCATATAAATATAAAAATTCACCCTCGACTTTGTTGGACTGCCAGTGGTCTAAAAATATAGTAATATTTTAGTAATACTATATTATCGTGTAAATATAAAAGTTCATTAGCAACTTTGTCAAACCGCTGGCAGCTAGAAAATACAATATTAACCTATAAATACTATAGTTACATGTAAGCACAAATTTTTACCGGCAACTTAGTCTAACTTCTTCGACACCAACAACCAAAAAATACTGTATCTCCTCCAAGATACAGTAGGGAAAAAAGAAGAAGAATGGAACGGTTTATATAATGGAGAAAAAGGCCAAAAATACTGTATCTCCTCCAAGATACACGGCGAAAAGAAAGAAAGGAACGGTTTATATAATGGAGAAAAATGCAAAAGGTATTTTCAATTTAATTATTTTGCATACAATAAAACATAATGCTTAAGTATCGAAATCTGAACTGACAAACTTCAAATTTTAGCAAACACGCATTCTTTCTATTCTGATTAATTCTTTTGTATTGTAAGTAATCAGATTTGAAAAGTACCTAGCATTAATTAAACATTACCTCAAAACATGAACAAAAGTATAACGAAATTACAAATTTCCAAAGTATTAAGTCAGTTATCCCAAATCAAAAGAAAATATATAAAAATCAAATAAATTCCAAATAGGCCAGATTCCAAAAATCCCAAGAGATGGCGTTTTCCCAAGAGATGAAGTTGGAGATATGAAAAGATTAAACAAACAAACAAATTTTTAAAGATACACTAGAAACTAGATCTGTAATCAAAACCAAATTAATCTCCTCCAAACCAAAATCCTTGAAGTCAATACCACAAAAAAAAAAAAGAAAAAAATCTTGGAAAACCAAAGGTCGGCGTAGTCAACAAGCATTGTCGGAGCAGGAGGAAGTCGGCATGGCTGAGATCGACGTTGTCAGACAAAGGAGAGGTCATAGCGTTGGCACGATCTGGCCAGTTCTCGAGATGGCAACCTGAGGTGTGACAACCGTTATTTTTCTAACAGTTATTATGGTAATTAAATCAATTATTAATGTGTCAATTAAAATTATTTCATTTAAAAACTATTTCACAATATTTATTTTCACTTATTTTTAAATTTTTTATACCTATTTAGTATATTTACCAAAATGCTCTTGAAACTTCTAATTAATTACGAAAATGCCATTTGGTATTATTTCGATTAAAGTCTCCAGAGGAGACACATTACACCGACTCTTACCATTCTTGTCTCCCCCCCAATTATTCTCTTCTTCCCTTCTCAAGTTTCCTTCTTTCTTTCTTGCTCATTTCTTTTCTTCTTCCTCTGCATCTTTTTCCTTTTCTTTCCTTTTCCAGATGAACAAGTAAGAAAGACCAAAGAAAACCCAAGATAATCTTTCACAAAAATCCACAGACAAATTACTTATAAACTCAAGAATCATGGTGGCTTAAACATTTTCAAGATCAAACTACGGATTTGAGCAAAGTTTTGAGGTTAGAATTCTAAAACTTTAATTTTGATTTTAAGTTGAATTTTGGTATGAAAATCGTGATTTGAGTATGGAAATTCAAAGAAGTTTGTTTATCCACATCTTAGTATGTTTTCAAAGTGTTTTAAACGAGTTTTATGTATTAAAAACTTATTTGGAGTAGAAATTTTGTTTTAAAACACGATCAGTCCACTTTAGGTTGAATTGGGTAAAACCCAGTTCTGGTGGGACGCGGTCGACCACGTATAGTATAGTGCAATCAACCGCACTGAGCAAAATCGACAAGACGGACCTATATCGACAGGCCCGGCAGGACGAACACTATAGATCGATAAGCCAAACTACGAGGTTCGACAGGCCGAATTGGAAGTCCGGCAGGCCGATGGCTAAACAGTATCAGCAGGCTAAACTTTGAGACTGGCAGGCCGACAGAAGGTCCAAAAATAACAGTTTTGTTTAGAAGGCCAAAAATAGTGATTGGTAGGTTCATCGAGTAGTTCAAACTCACTTGTTTTTCATTGTTTTGTATTACAAATGTTTCGGGGATTTCATATAAATGATTATGCCATACTAATAAGAATAAATGGTAAATCGGTATGATTATGGATTAAGAATTTAGTTAAAGTATGGTTATTTTATACGTCGTAGGATGACGGAGTACTTGGAGCTTACATTGTGAGCTTGGTATTGTGAGCTAGAAGTTATCAGCATGGTATTCGCCAAGAGGTAGAGAATCTATTACTCATCTTTTGTGAGGTTTTTATGAAATTAAAATTAGTTGTTCTATTGTAAGATATATATGTATGTTCAACTGCTATTATATGAGTATCACATATAAGATAATGTTATGAACTCGTCCTTAGTGTACAGCGAGAAAAATATTGATTTGACATATGTTGTTGGAGATTGAGATGCATGGTTAGGAATATTAACTCTATAAATAATGAATGATTATAGAGGAATGGTGAGACATGAAGAGGGTGGCGGTTACGTCCTTGGATACGAATACCCTAAAAAGTAAAATAGGGGGAGGTTATAACACTCATTTGGGTCGAAAGTCCCAGAACGCACTATACAAGAATCGATTTGGAAAGGATCCGAGATTTGATATCCCCGCATCGGAACACCCTTGGAATGTTTGGAGGGTGGTCAAGTGCGCCCATTGGGGTTTCGATGAGTTAAGTGAAATGATATCTATTGCACAACGGATATTGATGGGCAAATTGAATCCTGAATAAATATGTATATATATATATATGTGTGTGTGTGTGTGTGTGTAGGGAACTTAGTGACAATGATCATAATATATTCACTAGAATTGAATATGATAATATTGATGAATAATGATTATGAACTAACTATGCAGGTTTTAATATGGTAATGGTAAAAACCAAAAGATGAGTAATGGTTTTCCCTAATGAGCATGTTATTGCTCATTCCCCTATATTTTCATCTTTTCAGGACTCACAATGTGTGAGATAGTGACAAAATATATAGTTGATGAAGCTATGTAACTGTAAACATTGGAATTGCTTCATTTGCTCAAGAATGTCCTTCATGATAATGTAAGTATTGTAGTGACTGTATAAGATGTGTTGAGGGCTGAAATGATGATGATGACAGTTTTGTATTATTAAATTTATGGTGCTACATTAAACAATAGTTTAATTGTTGTTTATATTTTTGTTTTATTCTAAGAGTTTTTATTTAAGTCCCAGGCAAATTTCTTTTGATGTTTGTTTATAGTTTCTGTTCTTTATCTTATTTATTAAAAGCTGTTAACCCCTACTTAAGGGCGTTATATAATTTTTAGTATCAGAGCCTAGGTTTGGTTAACCTAGGGAGTGTAGCACCACTTTAAATATTAGTTTTTGAGATGGTTTTGAAGTTGAATTTTGAATGTCATTATCAAAATGAACCTTCATGTTGGTTTATATAGTCTAGGAGGATATAACATGGAAAGGCCCTAAAATGAAAGTATTAATGGTTATATGGGAATAATAATTATATAGAAAGAATTATGCATAGATTGTTTAAGAGAGATTTGTGTAGATAAAAAGAGTTAAGAGCCTTTTATCTCTTGAGAAAAAAATAAGAAATACAAGGTTTAAGTTGTTGATTTCAAAGTTTGGCATAGATGCTTTAAATTCTTCATAATTGATTCAAACCATGTAGTGATTATCATTTTAAAACTATTTCACAATATTTATTTTCACTTATTTTTAAATTTTTTATACCTATTTATTATATTTACAAAATGCCCTTGGAACTTTTAATTAATTACAAAAATGCCGTTTGGCATTTTTTTGATTAAAGTCTCCAGAGTAGACACATTACACCGACTCTTACCATTCTTGTCTCCTCCTCAATTATTTTTCTCTTCCCTTCTCAAGTTTCCTTCTTTCTTCCTTGCTCATTTCTTTTCTTCTTCCTTTGCATCTCTTTCCTTTTCTTTCCTTTTCCGAATGAACAAGTAAGAAAAACCAAAGAAAACCCAAGTCAATCTTTCACAAAAATCCACAGACAAATCACTCACAAACTCAAGAATCATGGTGGCTTAAACGTTTTCAAGATTAAACCACAGATTTGAGCAAAGTTTTGAGATTAAAATTCTAAAACTTTAATTTTGACTTTAAGTTGAATTTTGGTATGAAAATCATGACTTGAGTATGGAAATTCAAAGAAGTTTGCCTATCCACCTCTTAGTATGTTTTCAAAGTGTTTAAACAAGTTTTATGCATTAAAAACTTATTTGGAGTAGAAATTTTGTTTTAATACATGATTTGTCCACTTTGGGACGAGTTGGGTAAAACCTAGTTATGGTGGGATGCGGTCGACCGCATACAGTATAGTGCGGTCGACTGCACTGAGCAAAATTGACAGGCCGGACCTGTCGGCAGGTTCGACATGCCGAACACTACGGATTTGTAGGCCAAACTGCGAGGTTTGGCAGGTCAAATTGGAAGTTTGGCAGGCCCAATTTTTGAGTTCAGTAGGTCAATGGCTGAACAATACCTACAGAAGTCTAAAATAGTAGTTTTGTTCAAAAGGCTAAAAACAGTGATTGGTAGGCCGATTGGACAGTTTAAACTCACTTGTTTTTCATCGTTTTGTGTTACAAATGTTCCAAGGATTTCATATCAATGATCATAACACACTAATAAGAATAGATGGTAAAACAGTGTGATTATGGATTAGGAATTTAGTTAAAGTATGGTTATTTTATACGTCATAAGATGACGGAGTATTTGGAGCTTATGTTGTGAGCTTGGTATTATGAGCTAGAAGTTATCAGCATGGTATTCGCTAAGAGGTAAGAAATCTATTACTCATCTTTTGTGAAGTTTTTATGGAATTATTAAAATTGGTTGTTTTATTGTAAGATATATATGTATGTTGAATTGTTATTATATGAATATCACATATGAGATAATGATATGAGCTCGTCTTGTATTGTATACCGAAGAAAATATTGATTTGACATATGCTGTTGGAAATTGAGAAGCATGGTTAGGAATATTAACTCTATAAATAATGAATGATTATAGAGAAATGGTAAGACGTGAAGAGGGCGACGGTTATGTCCTTGTGCACGAATACCCTAAAAGGTAAAATAGGGGGAGATGATGACGCTCCTTTGGGTTGAAAGTCCTATAACGCACTATACATGAATCGACTTAGTGAGGATTTGAGATTTGATATCCCCTCACGGGAACACCCTTGGAATGTTTGGAGGGTGGTTAAGCGCGCCCATTTGAGTTTTTGATGAGTTGAGTGAAATGATATTCTATTACATGGTGGTTATTGATGAGCAAATTGAATCTTGAATAAATATGTATATATATATATATATATATATATATATATGTAGAGAACTTGATAACAATGATCATAAGATATCCATCGGAATTGAACATGATAATATTGATGAATAATGACTATGAACTAACTATGCAGGTTTTAATTTGATAATGATAAAAATCTAAAGGTGAGTAATGATTTTTCCTACTGAGCATGTTGTCGCTCATTCTCCTATATTTTCATCTTTTCAGGACTCAAAATGTGTGGGGTGGTGACAAGAAACATAGTTGAAGAAGAAGCTATGTAACTATATACATTGGAATTGCTTTATTTGTTAAAGAATGTCCTTCGTGATAATGTAGGCATCGCATGTTACTTTTTGTGACTGTATTAAGATATGTTGAGGGTTGAAATTATAATAATGACCGTTTTATATTATTAAATTTATGGTGTTATATTAAACTGTTGTTTAATCGTTATTTATATTTTTATTTTGTTTTATGAGTTTTTATTTAAGTCTGGGGTAAATTTCTTTTGATATTTATTTATAGGTTTTGTTTTTTATTTTATTTGTTAAAAACTGTTAATTCTCTCTTAAGGGTGTTACATGAAGAGATCGTCTAGGAGACAATGGAGATTACGACGACGGCAATCTAGGGTCGTCCCAAAGAGATCTACCGTAGCTGAGGCTTTGATGGACGAGATTGGCTGTGACTGAAGCTTCAATAGACAATATCAACATCGGCTGAAGGCTCGTGGGTGAGATCTTTAACAGACGAGATCAACGACGGTTGAAACTTTGATGGTCAAGATCTTTAACAATCGTGTTTGGCTCTGCAAATGCTCAAGGTTGGCCACCTGACGAAATGGCGAGGATGGTGGTCGCGATCTCCGGTGAAGCTCTCGTCAATAGAGGAAGAGAGAGAGAAGAGAGAAATAGAGTGACAGACAGAAACGGGAAGAGAGGAAGAAAAAAAAGGAAAAAAATTTCCAGGGTACAAATACGAGTATTTTGGGTATTTGAGTAGTTTACATATTAGACTAATTCTAATTATACTATTTTCTATAATTTTTTAAACTACTGACATTGTTTACAAACTGAAAGCAAATCTGATGCAATTTCTTTTCTACAAATTATTGGATGTAGTTAATATGTGGATAAAAGTAGTCCGCAACAACTAGTTTTTTGTCCTTACCGTGCCAAACGGTCTCGTGGGAATGACGAATATAAAAATAATCTATTAATTCTATATGTACAAGTATCTATCATTGAGCTGTCTTGTTCGGTTCAATTGACGTTATCATAAATTATATACATATTGGTATCTCTCTCCGTATTCCCATTTGGAAATAATCAGGTTTGAATGGACATTTACAAGCAATATAGTGGTGTACTTGGGGTATGGCAAGTCGTGACCTGAATAAACTAGCGTAGCACAGGGAGGATTATAGTACGTAAAAATGTGCACGTTCATGATTTTAAAATAATATATTTAATATTTTATTTGTTATTAAAATCTCTAATTAAATATTTTTATGTCTTTTTAGCATTTTAGTGTAATTTTTGTAAAATATGTTTAATTCCATGTTTTTATTGTTCAATTATATTTTTGGTAATTTTGAGAAATATTTTTAAGTATTAAGTATTTATTTTAAAATAGTAAGTTTAATTAAGTTTGGTTTCGATTTTGATTTTAATCTTTATTTTTATTTTAAAGTTTGTTTTTAGTTTTAATTTAGTTTTATGGTACTTGAATTCTCTTTGTTTTTCAGTCTTGTTATCTAAACTTTAGATATTTTTTAGATTTAGTCTCTAAACTTTATATCCCTTTTGGTCTTAGTCTCAAAGGAATTTATCTCAAATTTCATTAATTTAACTGTCTATCACATAGACAGCACATGTTTTTTCAATTTAAAACTTAACAGTCAACTAATTGAAGAACCAGAATTGGGACAAACTAATAGCTTAAAGACTAAAATAGACTTTTCAAAAATAAGGGACTAAAATGGGATAAGAGGAAAACCTTAGAGACCATTAGTGTAATTAATCCCTTATTCTTTATTATCCAATCAGGCTGCTTAACGTAAGTTGGGGCCTTAACCAAAGCAGACTTTTTCAAAAGTAATTTTTTTTCTTCAAAATAATTTTTAGGCTGAAAATTCGGACGAGGTACCCTTATAAATTGTTGAAAGTAGATTGGGTAAAAGTAGTTCACAACAACTAGGTTTTTGTCGTTAGATATTGTGAAATAATATATTAGTTTCATGTACAAGCGTGTATGAGATCAGTTCAGTTGACTTTTTCCTAAATTAGTTTTCATACTCGTATCTGTCAACCTTTTTTTTATTATTTTTTGGTGTAAGTCTCTTGGTATCCAGAGCCACATTAGGCTTTCACTATTTTAGAGTCGAGTCAAGTCAGACTTATAAAATAAGCTCTTTTAATACTTATTTCTCTTTACATAAGACTTAAACCGGAGACTTTGTTAAAGAAAAATGGATTCTTTATCATCTAATTCCATAGGTGGTTGTTGGTATCTGTCACCCTCAATGTAAATGGACACTTTATAAGCACCGTAGTGGATTATAATTAGGATGGTGCTAATTGTGACGTTCTTATTACTAAGAAAACTAAGGGGGTGTTTGGAAGGTGGTGGGAACCACTTTTATTGTAGCATGTGAAAGCTTTACACTGTAGCAATTTTTTAAATTGTTACTGTAGCATGTGAGAGTTTTACACTGTTTATAACTGAGTTTGTGGTAGGAATGGTTCCCACCACAATGCCAAACAGGGGGTTAGCTTCGTTGTACTGAGGCACCTTTCTTTTTTCTCCACACCTCTTCTCAACTAAAATTTCTTTCCACAAAAGACCCCTACATAAAATGACAATGGAAGAGACAATTATAATTTACTTAATTACAAAATTAAATTATATGCCATTGCGACGGTATATCATAAGTATCAAAACTTCAGTGATGTGTCAGTCCACTGTTTCACCCCTCACTGCGACAAATCTGTTGCCAAATCCGTAGGAGATCTTCTGACAAGATCTTATCAGGCTAGAAATATTAAATATTGCAAGTGGAATGTTGAAGTAGGCGGGGAACCGAAAGAAGCCGAATTCAAGTGGTGCAGTTAATTTTTTAATTGTGAGAAATTCTGGTGAGGGGGAGTTTATTGTCATTGTATCGTGAATGGTGTAGTTTCTAGTACTAAAAAATGATGGTGCCTCCGAAGAAATCTACACGGTAACACTCCGTTAAAAAGCGATGGTAATGTTACTAAGAAAGAAGGTAACTGTCCGAGTTATGATGTGTTTGGAAAAAAATGTAGAAATAATATGGGGTTTAGGGTTATGTTAAGTTTATTTAGATTTATTAAAACTTTAATGAAAGGCAAGATTATCGTTACACGTTTTGAACTGTAAATTCTAATATTACCCCTGTTTGGCATTGTGGTTCCCACCACAAACTCAGTTATAAACAGTGTAAAGCTCTCACATGCTACAGTAACAATTTAAAAAATTGCTACAGTATAAAGCTTTCACATACTACAGTAACAGTGGTTCCCACCACCTTCCAAACACCCCCTTAGTGAAAGTTGTAGTGTTTTTTAAAAGTAGTTTTGAAATTAGGAGAAGAAAATGTAAAAGATAATTGTTGCAGAATGCATATTTTATACTTTACTATTGGTGTAATTGATTTGATTTATTGTTTGGCTTGTAAAAGTAAGTAAAGAGTAAGGAACGAGGGGTTAAAAAAGGAAAAAAAATTATTGGTTTAATCGAAAACATAGATGAATGGAGAAATAAAAGTTAATTTTGTTACTATTAGACAATTTTGTGCAATGCAAGGAAAAAAGTAATGACAAGCGATTAACAAAATTAAAGAAATCATTATTTCAACATTCACTCAACATGAAAATATGAACAAAATTAGAAGTGTAGTAAGACAAGTGAAAGTCCCAACAAGTAGCTAAATGATAAATCCACATTACAAATACGTGGCTTTAATAAAAAAATGACAATTAAAAGTGAAACAAATAACATGTGATTAGAAAAATAAGTGATAATTACACATAAATCTTGCATTAAAGGTTTACAGTTGTAGCAGTAAACCTGTAACATGAGTTCTATCATCTGTTTCTTTTCTCTGTCTTTTTTTTTAATTGTTTATTACCCAACCATGCTGCTCAACATAAGTTGCGGCCATAAGCAAGGGTGGGTTTTTCAAAGTAATTTTTTTTCTTCAAAATAATTTCTGACCGAAAAGTCAGAAGAGGTTTCTATAAATTGTTGGAACTAGTTTGGGTAAAAGTAGTTCACAACAACCAGGTTTACGTCGTTAGAAATTGTGGCAAAAGGTCTTATCGGAATTGTGGACATAAAATAATCCATTAGTTTTATGTACAGGTGTGTATGAGATCAGTTTGAAGTTTTCCTAATTATATGTGTTTGTATCTCTGTCAGCCTTTTTACGTAGAAATAAGAGCCATTATATTTAACCTCGTGAGATTATAAACTCTTTACTAATAAAACAGTAAAATATAATCTAAAAAATACATTGTATATTAGATTAAGATCTACAATTTTATGAATAATAGGGTATTAATCTCAGGCGGATGAAAATAATTTTTTTAGATATAATCAGTTTAAATGGATACTTTATATATAATCAACACTGCAGTGGATTAATAATTGAGATGGTGCTAATTGTGACATTACTATTATTAATACAAATAGGGTTGGTTGTACTCAGGCACCTATCTTTACTCTCCACAACACTTTTATACTAAATTTTCTTTCTACAATAGACCCTCTCATAAAATGACAAAAAAATAGACAACTATAACCTACTTAATTACATAATCAAATTTTACTATAAAAAAGAAACTAATAGTAAGTTTCTTTTTTCTCTACACACCCCAAATGTCATTTCCCCAAATCATAAATTAATAACAGTGGTTCTTTTGTCTCTCTTTTTTTTTTTTTTTCATGTTTATGTTTTTGGTTAATCTTTTCGTTTTTTAAAGGCTCTTATTTTCTCTTTTTTATGAAGTTTGGTTGATTTTTTGTTTTCGTTTCGTTTCGTTCTTTTTTTTTTTTTTTTGGGTTTGTGTATGCTCATATGTTGTCTTTTTTCTTTTCTAATCATACCTCCATTGATATAATAATTTTGTTGCCATTTATTTATTGAGTTATTTTATTTTTATTTTTATTTTATATAAAAAATACTTCTATTTGTCGAATTGTTTGTAAATAAATTTTCTTTGTTTTTATAAAAGAATGTTATTATAAATTCTTTTTATGTATGAAATAAAGGCTTATTAATGTTCTAAAAAAAAGAGTAACGAATTAAAATGAAATAGTAGGTGCAAAAAGAAATAAAAGAACAAGAATTAATAATCTTAGTTTTGAAAAAAAAATAATGTTATGAAAATAATTTTGAGTAATTTAGGAATACAAAATGTGTAAAAGGTAAATTTAATCGTTTCAAAATTACTCGGAATGTATCTTTAGTTAGAAGGGGCTGTAGAGTAAACTTTGTAAAACCATTATAAAAGTTAGAGTAGCACCTATAGGAGAATTAGACTACAAAAAGCGTACCTTCAGAATTAAAGTTGCAATTTATTGGACGGTCAAGCCAGAAAGCAATGATTACATGATGAGATGAGACTAATAATCCCCTTTTTCACATGGAAACTATTTGTGTAGCTACGTTTTTGAAGATTTTATTCTAGGAGAACCGAGTGCCATACAATTTTTTTTTTTTTTTTTTTAAAGGGGAGTATCATATATGTGGGTGTGCATACATCCAAACGCTTGAATGACCTTCTCGATGATAAATTTTGCAATTTTCTCTACCCAAGAGGATAGGGAAATGATGTTGTATTTTTTGTTTTTGAGGGATAAAGATGCTATCATTTTAATGCTATAAAATCTCTTGACATGTTTGGTTCACTGATTTAATCCATTCTAATCGAATCGAGTGGTTATTACAATTTGAATTAGTGTTTTACGGAGTATTTAATATAAAGTTTTTTAACAATTTAAATTAGAGTGAACAACCTAGAATTTAACACTCCATTCATTTCATTTCAAACCAATTTTGAATAGTCAATTTACTTTCAATTATTTAGAGTTTTCTATACCACTATTATTTCATATTTTTCTCAATTAAATAACTTTTTAACTATTTCTTATTTATTTTCCAATCATTTATTAAAATTTTTCATATTTCAAACTCCATGTATTAATATTTTTTCAAATACAAATTTAGTTTGGATCTATGTTAAGGTTAACTCTTAAAAATTCGTTTTTTTTTTTTTTTTGTACAAATCAACACAGTTGGTAACAACAAACCAAACGAAAGTCTACTTCTCTGTCTCTCTATATATATATGGTTAGAGATCTGAACTCTATAATTTATCCTAGTGTAAGTATATATACCCAGTATTATATTACGTTTACCACTTCTACATGTTTTGGCGTTATATGAAAAGTGATAAATTTTGGAAATTGTGCACATTTGGTTCTACAAAGTGCTTGTTTGTGTGCTTTGATTTCTCTTTTTCTTTTTTTCTTCTTTTGTGTAGTTAAGCGGTGGGAGTTAATGTGGTTGAGGTCCTTATTCTTTACATATATGATATATATAATAAAATTAAAATTTAGATAGGTTTATGTAAAAATATATAAAAATATAATTGCAGAGATCTCCTCCACAAGGGTCAAGACTATTTTGTCATATACACCAAACCGGATAGTGACGTGGTGGGTTGATTAAATTAATTAAATCAAATTTTAATTGAAATTAACGATTAAATAAATACTTTGAGGTATTTTAAAATGTGGCAATTGAAAACTTTTTAATGCAATTATTGTTAAGTTAAAACAGATAAAATAAAATAATAAAAGCCAATAAATACGAGCCGGGCATGACCAAGACAAATCATCTCCCACTAGGGACATAGACAACATAACAATCTTTGCATAAATAAAACACCCAACTTTATTCTCTCGATTGTAGAGATGCAACAATGGGTTGGGGCCCGTGGGCCAGCCCGACACTATTCGTTGCTCGGCCCGGCCCATAAATATTGGTGGGCTAGGCTGGGCTGGGCCAATATAAGTCGGCCCATGGGCCGGTTCGGCACGACCCATGGAAAATTATGGGCCAGGCCGGGCTGGTCCGTCTAGGCCCATAATGGGCCGGCCCATCTCGGTCCACAATGAACAATATTTTTTATCTTTTTTTATTATTTTTTTGTTTTTAATAATTTTGTAACCATCTTATATATAATTATTCCGATTGTACTCTTTTTTCCTTACTAAGGTTTTATCCCACTGGATTTTCCTTGGAAAGGCTTTTAATGAGGCAATCGTAAATAAAATATCCCTTTTTATCCCTTGACTATTCACACTTTTATATTTGTTAACTTGTTTAAAAATTTAAAAATAAAAAAAATAAAAATTACGTGCTTAGATGGGCTAGCCTATTTAAACCCATGATGGGCCAAGATGGGCCGGCCCATTTAAGGCCCATGGCATGGCCCGACACAGCCCGGCACGACCCATGTTAAGTTGGCCCGTGGGCCAGGTCGAGCATTTTAATATGGGTCGGCCCGGCCCCCGTCCTTCGTGGGCCTAAGGACAACGGGCCGGCTTGGGCCTGGCTAGCTTGTTCTTGCATCACCACTCGATTGTGGATCTTATAATTTAGACCGCCACCTTAAGAATTGTGTCTTCTGTATAATCTGTCCATCATATGCCCAATTCTTAAAAATTGTGTGTAAAACTTGTATTTTAGAAAATACTCTGATATTAAAAAATTTTAAAATGTCACTGTGTACTATTTTTCTGACAAACCCACATTAGTGCAGTAAATTACAACCATAGTCCAATACGAGAAATAAGGGTGAAATATTACAGGCCTTGATTTAATAAATAAATAATCCAAACAGAATTCCTATAGCTTACGCATTCGTCCGTAAGCGTCACAATTGGTCCTAAGCTAAAGTCCACCTAGAGGGAAGAAATTTTAAAATAGATAAAATGTGAACGAAAGGCTCAGTAAGACTAAGTTTTGAAAATATTAAGTTGAATATAAAATTTTACATTAACTTAAGAAATATAAAATGCAGTAAATGAAATTCATTAATTTTATTCTTACTATTAGTCCAATTATTCATCCAAAAATGGTCTCATTATATAATCTTTAGGCAAAGCCATTACAATCACTACAGTAATGGCCCACCTGGGTTTCAGGACCTGCCCTCAAGGTCATTCTCTACACGACCCGATCTTTGAGTAGCGCATCATGCTCTAGTATGTCATTTCAAACGGTATTTACGACACGTTCGGTGTTATGTCATTACTTAGGTCTCTTCTTACCAAATATTCTCATTTACATTCATTATTAAGTTCATTATGATCATTCATTATTCAGCAAATAATAAAAATGACTAATAAATTCTTCTCAACTATCCTTGAAATCATTTTGAAAGAAAACATTTTGTGGCCAAAACCCTTTTCAAAACATGGCTACCAAAAGAGAGGTCTAGAGTCCTACCTCAATATCCCCTACCGAAGCTTAACATCGTAGTCCTGACCCGCTATACGTTAGCTCCACGAAGCTACAAACAACCTTAAGTGTAAACTAAATTCATCAATATCTAACTTAGAGTATTCTACAATACTATACTATCTCATGATGTCTTAGTGTGCTATTAGAGTTCACAAAACCATGCTATAAGGTTAAAGTTTCTACCTGTGGTTTAAACAGTGATCAACAAATTTCACAAAGCCCTGTCGGCCTACGAAACTTCCTAGTCCGGCTTGCCAAACTCCACAGTTCGGCCTACCGGCCTGCCAAACTGTTCTAGGTTTGGCCTACCAACAATATGAGTCCGGCATTCCGGACTCATGAATCCAGCATGTCGATGCTCATGATCAGCCTGCTAAATTGGCAAAAATCTAGAATTTTAGATTTTGAGTCTCGGCCTCCTTGAGTTCAAAATCTCATTTCTAACTTGTTTTCTCAGTTCTCAAGCATGGGTAAATGTTCATAAATGATAAAAAAATATATTAGAACATCTTTAAACAATTTTAAACAAGTTTTACATAGAGATTTCAATTAAATTCAAAAATGGGAAAAAAAGAAAAAACTTGATTTAATCCGATTCTTATCCAATAGAGCCTAGATGCATGATGATTTGGGTCCTACAAACCTAGATTGAAGGTTTTTCAAGCTCAAGAAACTCAAATTCAACATACAAAGAAAACTAAAAAATTGGGGAAAAGTTTCAAATTTTGAAAAATAGAGTAACTAACCTCAAATTTGAGCTTTGAATCGAGTTTGTGGAAGCCCAATCATGTTCCTCGACCTCTAATCCAGTTGAGATCCAGGCTTGTGCTCAATCTTGGAACAAAAATGAGAGAGGGAAGAGAGGAAGAGAGGGATGGTGAGAGAAAGAGTAGAGAATGAGAGTGAGGAAGAAGGGGGAATAAATAGAGGGAAGGAGGGTGGCTTTCAGTCACAAAACCATGTCCTGTGCATGGTTTTCAAAATAGGACATGTTGGACGTTTGACAACTTGTTTTGTTTTAAAATTCAAAATGACAAATAAAAGTAATTAAAAGTGAGATTAATTTGAAAATACCACAAAATAATTACATTAAGTTCAAATTACATTAAGGCATACTAATTCACTATTTTACACACTAATCTCACTTAATTAATTTTCGAGTGTTACATAGAAAGACCTCATATCATGTGGAAGAGACAAATCTCACTCGTATCACCGCAATGGGGAGAGATCTGGTCCACCTAGACAAAGGGAATCTCCTCATTCAAGCTATTACTATAGAAGCTACTTGAGAAGATTTTGTGCACGAATGATTGATGGCGATCTCTTCATTTGTTAATCATGAATGGGGGTTTTGTCAATACTTGTGCTCAGTGGATGTCTTTAGAGATAATAGTAGAGAAAGTGGCCATGGAGCTTTATGGTTATGAATGGGGGAGAGAGAAGAAAGAGAGACACGGAGGGGGCACGGAGGAGGAACAGAACATAAGGAGGAAAAAAACTTTATCAGGCAAGCCCTTGATAGAAAACAAACTAATACAGATCTTTAGTAGAAAAAAAAGGAGTTAAAGACCGCAAAGATTCAACTAGTTAAGGTTTAAATCATTCAGTATAAGAGGCCACATAGGAAAAAGAGAAAGAGATGCAGAACAAGTATCTAAAACTATTTGACTAGTCAAATTTTAAAGACAAAGTTTTATAATGAGCTAGGATTGTAATCCCTATTTAACTCACAATTAGATAGTAATAAGCATCTTGCATATTTATGCATTTATAAAACATGCATCATTGAATTTTGAGCATATAGAAGCATACTTTCATGAGCATAAACACTTATTATTTTCTTTAAAGATTCAATTATACATAAACATGCTTATATTTATTGAATACTACATTGAATTATTAATGTATGATCTGGCATATTTTTGAAGTTCTAATTGTAGTGAAAAACTTGGTTTCTCGGTTAAGGAAGATTGGTGTGGTAAATGGTTAAGAAATAGATTACAAAGTGTTTTTTCATGTTAAATGCATTCTAAACTGATTACATTACCTATTTATTGCTTTGCAATAGCTAGATTTGATTAGAATTGAAAGTATACAAAATGGTATAATTTGTATGGTTTGTTGACTAGGGTATAGCAAATTAACTTGTACTTGTTTGTACTTGATTTAATTGGCTAACTATGTGCTCCAATCTCTTATTCAACACCTTTTCACATGTCAAATCCTAATAAAAGATGGCAAAAGTTCCCAATCAATTTTCGTCTTTCTCTCACCTAGTTAAGTCATATTAACTGGAAATTCTATTCTTTCTTCTTCTCTTCTCCAACAGCCTCAAATTTCGTCCAGAACTTTTGCAATTCCTTTCTTTCCATTTTCCGAGTCCTCGTACTCATAAAAACAAAAGCACGACCATAAAAACTCGTATTACACAAAACAGACCAAGTTCTCACCGCTTTTAGCTTGAAAATCAAACATTTTGATATTCCAATAGAACCCTAACTTCAAGCCTGATAATCTAATATCTAAAT
Source organism: Artocarpus heterophyllus (assembly GCA_025403435.1). Classification (NCBI taxonomy): domain Eukaryota; kingdom Viridiplantae; phylum Streptophyta; class Magnoliopsida; order Rosales; family Moraceae; genus Artocarpus; species Artocarpus heterophyllus. The sequence continues at coordinate 364,513 of JAJQZP010000303.1, forward strand.
TTAGGTTTCTTATGATGAAATGAAGTTTTTTTGCGTTATATCTGATTATAAATTTGGAGAAAGTAAGGATAGTATAGGTTTGAGCTTAAACTAAGTTAGTTGAACTACATTTCTTTTTATTAAAATCTAATCAGTATTTTGTATTATGTTGTATCCATGTTGTTTATTGGATATTTTAAATTGTCTTTTAATGATTAAGAATAATTAATGACTATAATTACATTCAGCTTACGATTGGAATCAAAATTAAGTCATGTTGAATCTTTATTGGCGTTCCAATGAATTATTAATATGGTGAACACTTCTTATTATTTTAATTGCAGCCCTATTGATGTTAAATATTTGATATTGTTAATGAAATATTGAAACTTGACTTAGTCAAGAAGTACTGAGACTCTTATAAGTTTTTATACTCTCAGTTTATCTTTACTGTAAATATGTTTATTTTAGAAACTTCATTGTTATGAGTTTATATATGTTAATATAACATGTGATTTTATATTTGTTTATTCAATAATGTTGTATGATTAAGAACATGCAATATTATTAAGATGCTCATACTATGTTAGGCTAAGTTGAAAGCTACTCCTACCTTAAGTCATTGTAATTCTATCTTAATATATGATGGTTTTTCTTGTCTATTCAAAGAAATATGATTTGATTATATTAGACCCTTTAACGCAACCAATCTCTTAAGAGGACTGAGTTTTTACTCTTTAACAAATTGGAGTTGAGGTAAGTAGAAACTATCATTTTACGCATCATAAGAACTACATAATGTTATTTATGTTTTAATGTGTAGTGATTGGATTAGAATGTTGTTGTTTAACAATGATATAAATTGTTGAAAAACATTCATGATTCATGACATTTACATTAGAACATGTAACATGATTTGACAAGGAAATGAGATTATTATAAAAAATGGGAGTACGCTACTTCATTAGAGGTCGGGTAGGCACATGACATGGGTGAAATCAACAGACCTAACAAATGCTTGTGTATACTTGAGGTTGGAAAAACAAGATAGGGAGAGCCACAGAGATTGAGACTTAATACGCTAGATACCATAGGTCTAAAGACCGAGATGGAAAAGCTGTATTATTACTATTGCATTTGCCAATTATGATGAACATATTTTGAAAACCACGGCCTATCATTACACTCCAAAGATACACAAAAGTTAAGTAAAAGAAGAATGATTTGTTGAAAGAAATATGATAAAAGAAAAGGTCTGGTTGCATTCTCATTCAGTGTTCATGTTCATGCATTTTGTTTATGCTTTGGACCTTTAGCTTGTTATAGTTCTTATGATATAGGCAAGGATATACATTGTTAAAAGTTGATCTAGTGTCCAGAGCTATCAAATATAGATTTGTTTATATGCCATTTAGATCGACTTATAAAGCATATTTTGAAATTCTGTTTTTGTCAAACTTAACAACTCTGTTATAGTTTTGTAAATAGATGTATTATCAATTTTAGATGTGATAGTATACTTCAAATCCCGTTTTTAAATATGGTGTATGTTGTACATAAATGAAATAATAGCTTCAAAACTCGTTTGTATTGAAATGAATGTTTTAAATAAACCATAATATTTTCAATATAAAAGAAAGGTTAATATTTTTTATCCTAACTAAATAGGATTGATATGAATTTATTTGTTAGCTTAAGGGGTGTTACAATATTTAGTTCTTGACTATATATTTAAGGCTTTTGGTGTTCCCACTTAGCCATGACATTATTCATTGAATATATGAGTCGCTGTAGAGTACTAATTTCTTGATTTGAACCCATTAATATTTGAGCCCAATAATAAAGTAGGTGTCAAAAACTAATTAGATAGAGCTACTGAAACCAAAAGATTATCAATAAACCACACTATAATGCTAAATACTTTATCCATATATATTATCAAGAACAAATGAAACAACCAAAAAAAAAAATACTAAATGATGGATTCACTTATTTTTCCATCAAGTCAATTAATATTCAGAAAGAATGTGAAGTGAATAATAATGCATTTACCGTCCTATATACATTGATGTATAAATCATGTTTGAGGAGGTCCTTCTAGTCTAATATAATCATACATTAGTCCATCGAAAGCGCTAGTGTTTCTTGTTTGGGTGAGATACATGATGTTCTTTCCATGTCGCAGTAGATAGCTATGTACATTTATACTGTAAAACCAGTACAAACCATGAATTCCATGCCTTGCAATGGCATTGTCTTTGCCTATTAACCCTGTTGAGAAAATTGGCTCCGAGCTCCGGTCGTTGAATCGAACCTTTAATTAAAACAAATTTTATCAATGCCATAGCAAAAATATGTTTGATATTGCATTGCATCCTCTATAAATTCAACAAAAAAGTGACTGTCTTATGTAAAAGAAAGAAAATATATGGATGTAAATTACTTGCAACTCAATATTTGTGGCTGAGGCCAGTCCAAGTTGGAGTGTGTAATTTCCAGGCCGTGCAACGGTTTCAAGTTCGAATATAATTTGCCATGTAGTTGCTTTGTATGTATCATTCCCTACATTTCTGCAAGATTACAAACAATAACTATATACATGATAAAAAGTTTAAAGGGATCATAATAAAGACCTTAATCGTGTCTTATTCAAATATTACATTGCATTTTACGTTTTTGGAAATAATGCATCTAATTTACACGTTTGACAAATCGTGTTAGAACCCCCCATCTTTTAGCTCAATTGCAGGGGCACATCCCCAAATCCCCTAGTTTTACAACATTCTTGAAAATATATGGCAAAACGCATCATTTAGAGAAAGTACAATATTGGAGGCTTTCATCTGTATCCCAAAGCCACTAGAAGAGCAGCAAAATCAAAATATATACCTGTTGACCTGAGCAAAAAACCAATCTTTGCTATAATCATTGACACCAATGGTGTAGACTAAATCTTCGTCAGGATATAAGTCAGCATAACGATCCCACAATCCGTATTGCCTAAACCTGCTAAGGGAAAAACAAGTTGTTGTACTGAACTTAAAGAGGATAAATCTAGGCTATAAAAATAGTGAATTTTGGATGGAGAAAAAAATGGACTAACTTGTCTGGGTGATTGCTATATAATTGGTTCATGAGAGTTGGATATGGGTCAGGTACATAGAATTCAGCAGCAGTGCGATCTGGGATACCAATTTCCCATAATGTTGTTCCATTTCTTGGTGGTTCATAAACAAGCATATCCAATTCAATTTTACATCCTGGATTAGAAAGTCAACGGTATTAGATTTATTTTTTTCCGCTGATTTCAGGGTCAATGTTTTCAGAGTGGTGAAGAATTAAAAGAGAATATTTACCTGGTTCGATGATAATGTTTTTGTTATATTTGTAATCTCCAACTATGCCCGGGACCCACGCATATAGACTATAGTTGCCAGGTAGAACATTACTAATTGAGAAATAACCCCTTTTGTCCGCTTGGGTCCAAAATTGATAACCCTAAAGAATATTTTAAGAGAAAGACATTCAATTTAAAGCCTATCTTATGAAACAGATGTTTATATTTAATAGATTCATATGCGGTGGTGATAGACATAGTCTAATAGTAATTACACATCAGTTTCTACCATGTATTTCATTAAATCATGCCTATAGCCATTTATATTGAAACTAATATCTATTCACTTTGTAGAATTACTATGTGGTACAATAATTTGATGATAATTATTCTTGCCACATAGAAATATCAACAACTCGAATGGAAAAATTTAAAATTACCTTACTTTCCTTCTGCCATGATCCGACTTCACCAGGTGCAGCCAGTCCAACATAGGCAGAACGAGCCCAAAATAGCCTCTCATTTATGTATCTAAAACCGAATTGTATGCCATCAAATGCACGTATAATCTTATTGTAAAGTAACAAAAAAAATAGTAATAAAAATAAAAATATTATTTAGAGAGTTATATAGAGAGAGAGATTCCATTCTAATTTCCCATCCCAGAAAAGAAAAAGACGAAACAAGACAAAAAAAAAAAAAAAAGGATTCCATTCTGACTTAATAAATTACATACCGATCACGAATTACTAATTGGCCTCCAACAATTCCTCGTTGGTCAGAAGGAATGAAATCTTTTGACTGAGGGAAATTGAATGGCCATTTCTCAACTTCCTCTTGTAACTACAATAGACATGAGTAATAAATTAGTGCCGTATATTGATTAGGTTTTAATCACAGTTCGAATCATTTTGTTTTAACATTTTCTCTCATAAAAATTTTAATTTTTGTTTAAACTTTCTGTTAAAATCTATGAACCAAACGGACGATTTGTGTCTGCATCAAGAAGTACTCTTGAACATTTTTAATAGTATACCTTCTCCTTAGCATTTTTCCAAAGTAAACTTGGATCTTCATTGATTGAAATTGAATTAAGATACACAGAAACTGGCCCGAAAACCTTCTTCCAAGGTTCCCCTTCTTCAAATTTCATCACTGCGTCCCTTCCAGCATAGTGGGCACTCGTAAACATCTGCATATGAATTTCATTAAAAAAATAAATTTGCTCCTTAAATAAAAGATAAATGTTACAGTAAGTAACACCATAACAGTCATGCTTTACTTAACCAAAGGTAATACTCGTTGATTGTTAATTGAGGTGTGGCTAAATTACATCATTCTCACTTAATTTATAATTTACTTCTCAAATATCAATCATAGTGAGGAATGTGATTGGGAGAAATAGAGGAACATCCCATAAACTTAGGTTTTTTTCGTGGAGAATAAAATCAGACGGTGAAAATTTTGAACAAGTTGGTCAATAGCAATTAATTCAAAATTTACAAGGTAATCTTGAATTTACATCATATTTATTAATATCTTAGTTAATAATAAACTCATGTTTTTTACTTTTAACGTCTAAAAATGTACTTTTTAGTAATTGTAGTCAGTTACATAAAGATTCAAAGCCACGCTATTTGCTAAAATTGGTAAAATATCTAAAATACTGTATGTGTTTTGTTTAAATGCCACTTTAGCACCTCTTATAATAAATTTCCATAAAACTTCATGTGTTTATAAAATTAGAATTTGAAATATCCCTAAAATAGTTAAATTTTGGAAAATTCTAAATATGACAAAACTAAAATGTTATTAAATGTTATTAAATGCTAAATATGACAAAATCTTTATTAAATGTTATTTTAAGTATGACAAAACTAAAAGAGTCAATTAAAACAAATCGAAAATGTTCAAATAAATATTTCAATCAAGCACTTCAATTATTTTGAGAGTTTTAAATTTTTTAAGACTAATTTTATTTAATATTTTAAATTGTCTTTAATAAAGGTTGAGAAGGGTAATCTTAGTATTTTAAAAATTTTAATTAATTCAGCTTCAAGAGCATTTTAAGTCTTATTTTATAACATAGAAGGTGTCTTTTGTATTTGTGTAAAAATAGATAAAAATGATATTAAGACAAATCATATGAAGTATTTTGGGTATTTTTCTAGCTATTTTTCACATAGAAAAGGGGGTGCACGTTTTACAAAATTTGTAGTAGTAAATATCATTTCAAATGTTAGTGAAAAATCACGTCCTTTTAGAAACTTTGTTTGTCATTACTATTTTACCCGCATTTTCAATTACAATAAGCCCAAAACTGTAAAATAATGATGATGATGATGATGATAATAATAATAATAATAATAATAAATAAATAAAAAAGCTTCAATATTTTGGGACGTTAAATATATGGTTCTTATCATCTGATATTTACTTAAAATTTTTAAAACATATGCTAACATAAATTTTAACAAGTCCTCACAAAACTGCTATTTTCCTCCTCACTAAATGATAATTCCATTACTTGCTCAATATTTCGATGGGGAATTTTCACAAATATTTTCTTTTAACATTTACTTTTTATAAATGCTACACATGTATGTTTATTTGTAACATAATTTAACGTATAATATGAATAATAGTGTATCATAAACTTTTTTAAGTGTAGCATAAATAAATATAACTTTTAAACTGTGACACAACATGCGATTTTCTCTATTTTTTCTTCCATTGTTAAAGAAGTTGGCCCAAAGTTCTTGCAATAGGAAATGGGTCGGACTTTTTTCGTTTGGGAATAAAATGGGTAGAGATGCAACAATGAGCCGGGTACATGGGCCGGCCCAGGCCCACCTGATACAGTGACGAGCAGGGCTGTTCAAGGCATAGCTTAGCCTATAAATATTGGTGGGCTGGGTTAGGCCAACATTTATCAACCCATGGTCCGGCCCATGAAAAATCATAGGCCAAGCTGGGCTTGGGCTGGGTCAGGCCGGTACATCTAAGCCCATAATGGGCTGGCCCATCTTGGCCCGTATAAGGCCCATATAGGCCCATAATGGGCTAGCTCAAACACACTGTGGCCCAATTTTATTTAAATATATATATATATATATATATTTATTTAAATATATTTTTTCACGTTCATTTATGGGTAAACATGGCTGAGTATGGCCTTGTCCAGTAGAAGGCCTCATACATCACATGATGGCAAGTTTTTTTTTATTTTTTATGTTTTTTTAGTAATTTTATAAACATTTTATGCATAATTATCCTGATTATACTTTTTTGTTTTTACCAAGGTTTTATCCCGTTGGGTTTTCCTTGGAAATGTTTTTAATGAGGCATTCGTAAATAAAATATCCCTTGTCATATTTCCATTGTATTCAAACTTTTATATTTGTTAACATGTTTAAAAATTCAAAAATAAAATAAAAATAAAAAGTTAAAAATTGCATACTTAGATAGACTGGCCCATCTTAACTCGTAGATGGGCTTGAATGGGCCAGCCCATTCAAGGCCCATGGCACGGCTTAGCCTGATCTATATAAAATTGGCTCGTGGTGTAGGCTAGGCTGAGGTAATTCTTATTTGGCCAGCCCAACCTGGCCCACAAAATACGTAGGCTGGGCCGGCCCCGCCCACGGCCTGCATGGGCCTAATGAGATGGGCCGGCCAAGCCAGGCTAGTCTGTTCTTGCATCTCTAAAAATGGGTTGGACTTACTGAGAGGGTAATTGCGCCAGCGTGGCATGTGAGCTCTTGCTTAACAGGACCACCTGTGCGGAACTCATAACTGGGCGTGATTATCCAGAATCCAACGGGCGGGTCAGAACTGATCCAGCCATGGACCCTGTTGTCTTTGCTCTCTTTCGAGTATTGATATTTGTCATCCACCTACAACCATGTATCCAAAATGTCAATAATATTTATATTAAAAAAAAGCAAAACAAAAAAAAAAATTACGATAAGCATTTCATATGTTCAAATTTAGTTTGCATTTTTACAAATTGATTTTTTTTTATGTCCGTAACATTATATAATAAGGGTAAATTACATAATTATATCTTTTAGTTTTAATTATTTTTTAATTTATCAATTTGTTTTAAAAAACTATAAGGGTATTTTTTGAATTTGAAAAACTTGTTTCAATTTTATCCAACGTAGACTTTTTAGACAAAAAATATAGAGACAATATAAAGATACACTTAATTAGTCCAAATTTGTTTTTAAAATATATTTGTCTTCTTGAGAAAAGTTTTTAAAAGATATTCTAACATTCAAAAAACCATAAAACTTAAGATCTTTCTTTTTTTTTTTTTTTTTTTAAATTTGATGTTTTGTTTAAGGAGTTTTCATGTTTTACATTTATAGATATTTTTTGTAACTATTAAAGATAATTATGTCGTTTTGCCCAAATTTTTTTATTTATAGGGATGAAACTGAAACAAGTTTTTTAAATACAAAGAATATTTTTTTAGTTTCTAAAAACAAAGAGAGAATGATTAAGAATAGTCAAAACTAGCTAGGATGTATAATTATCTAACTTAGTCCTATATTAATTTAAAATTGGCTTGATTTGTTAAGAATGGAGCTAATTTTTTTGAGAAAAATTAGGAGAAGAAAAACCATTGATCGATGCAAATTTGTATCTAATCTAATCTAATATAATCTATTTTTTTAGAAATTCTTTCATCAAATATATTGTGTCTAGAATAATTAGATTAGTTACCAGTTTTATTTATGATACATTGTAAACTAATTAATTATTTTTGTAGTGACAATCAATAACAAAATGAAGAATATTAAAGAGATGCAACTAAGATACCTCTCCTCGGAGTTCAGGGTTAGAAGGATTAGTCAAGAGAACAGCTTCTGGATAAGCAAGTGGCTGACCAGATAGACGGTCTTTGATCGTCGGCATTATCCTTTGCCTATTGTCGGATATTGCCATGAATTGAAACCTAAAATTATTGATTAAAAGTACAACAAAAAATTTAAGTACAAATTCATATCTTCATATAGTTCATTAAAAAAATGATAACGAAGTTGAAACTACTAGGACAATATATAATTGTATTATGAAAAATGCTTAAGGGCACTACCAGTGTTAAGCACAATCACTAATAAAAGGTAAACTCCACCTGGTCTCATACCGCAGGATTTACCTTCTATTAGTGGATGGTGCTTAACATTACTCGTGTCTCATAGCAATGCTCTTGTATTATACGTACTTGTCTTGTTGAAGCTTGTAAACGATTCGAATTTGGCCAATCTCTACTTCTGGCCACCCTTCAAGACGCTCAAGTATCGAATATGTGTAGAATCCCGTATAGTTACGTAGCATTATATACCTGTAGATGTTTAGCTCAATACTAGGTAATTCCAAAAAAGACAAAGATAAAGGCAAAAGAATACCTTGCCGATAATTCATATTTTTTATATTCTCGTATATTTTTGATTTAAACTAATAATTTATAATTGTGTGTCACTAATAAAGTATTCATGCTACTAGAGGTTAATAATTCTCATTTTTTATTATAGTAAAATGAAAGATTTCAACCATCTTCTTGAGACCTTTTGTCTATATTTAAGGGAACGGTGGTGCCACCAAGGGAAACGTTCCATGTTCTAGTGAAAGAAATTTCTGCCCCATTTTCATCTGCCCTTATAACCTCATATCTTGCTCCTTGTAATCTGCAAATTAGTTTTAACCAATTTCAGCTTGGAAATTAAAAAAAAAATCCGAATATTAAGTTTCCCATATAATACTAGTATATAGAGAGCTAATCATAGAATTTACGTGTCAATATTGTTAGCTTTCTCTCCTGGCTTCTTGCTCCAGACGAGGTCCCAGTACCTAGAATATTTATATGACGTTTTGTGATAGTTCTAAATTTAAGAGGATGTAATAATTTAAGTAAGAGTTAATTAACCGGAAGTAATTGACATTCTTACCCTCTGTTGTTTTTGTTATTCTCAGTCTCGAGCAAGTTGTCGATTCCGTTGTATTTAATTCCAATTACGTCACCGCCCGGTTTTGAAAATGTGAGTCGGACGAGGTCATTGTCTAAGATCACCTCCTAAAAAATATAGATTTTTAACATTTACGAATGGAATTAACAATTTTGTAATGCTAATCGATAGTTCGTAAAGAATATATGTCAAATATATGATTTTTTTTTTGTTGTTCAGAAAACTTTACAGTATTATGTTATAAGAAAGTAAGTTACAACTTAAAATTAGAACTAAAAAACTGTAGCATGTAAGAGCTTTATATTATAACATATTTTTACTTTATACTGTAACATGTAAGAGCTTTACATCATAAACAATTAAAACTAATAAGTTTAAACCTTTTCCCAAACACTTTCAATCATTTCGGCGTTTCTGGACTTGGCCACTATTTACTTTTAAGATTATTTATTATTATCCATCTAAACTAAATGTAAATAAAATAAATAAAATTTGTACGTCGAGTTCCCCTTATAATTAAATTTAATCTATAATCATATGAAGAACAGTGTTTTCTAATTTATTATCTAATAAATTAGACAGTCAATTTTGTTTTTATTTTTCTAGAAAATTTTTTAAATAGATGTGGTATTATTTTATGAATGGCATTTTTTTTTACTGCATGCAGTGATTTTGTTTTCATCTTTTATTTTCTAATTGTATTATTTATGTAAAGCATTGTGTATGGGCAGTCAATCTTGATGAATACTAAAATATATTTAAAGCTTATGGTCTCAAATAATATTGACTTTTAGTGGTGTAGGATGTAATCACTCCCTCACGCTAACATGACATATATAAATTCAACACATATATCCATTTTCTATTAATCATTTTTTATTTGTTAGAAATATATCATCTCCGATAAATCAAAATATTTTAAGTGACACAGTCTTTTAATTGACTACAACTAACCTGTCGAAGCCTGTTGGTTTGAAGCCTAACGTTAAGAGCATGCCTCGCTCCTAGTTCACTAACGCTCCTTAAGGCTCTCCTGCAATTGATTGAGGAAACATGCATGTAATTTACTAGGTAATCGTAAGTAACTATGTTACAAAACGCACTCTTAAATAACCAATAAATTAAAGTAAAAGACACAATATATATGCACAAAATTATCAGTATTGACTACTACATATTAATAAAAAGTGAGTCTTACGATACAAGACCTATAAATAGGAACATTTTTTATTAATTGTGGTATATATAAAGGATGATGCCCAACATTTTTTTTCTTGTTTAGTTGATGAACAAAGTGGCTCATCCACTACATCTATGTTAAACAAGTGATGGTTTTCAAACCGAATGTTAATGAACCGGTTATCAATCTAACTACTCCTACCAAAAACGACTTCATGACGTCAAAATTTTAATGTTCAGAAAAAGGCAAAAATTGGGTAGGTGTGCAAAATGTTGGGCGACTTATTGTTTGCTTTCCTAAACGTGGAATATTTTATTAGTCTTAATTTCTACAATAATCGGGTCACATGGACTTCTAGAATTCTCGCGGTAAAATTGACATCATTCTCTTTAAATATATACCAATGGCCCATTCTTTGCCAAATCCACGCATTAAGGTTCACAAAATGTAAGGTAATAGACGAAAAAGAAAACTAAAAAAAAAAAAGCCGTCATGAACACGAGTGGTACTGAGAATCACACACTATTTGAGTCTTGTAGCATGAAATTTATAGATAAAATACTTTTTTTTAGTGATGATGCTTAGCGTGGTCTGACATTCTTAGAAAAATATAAAAATGTTTTTATTCCTAAAGAAAGTGTTAAAAACTCCAAAGCATGTTGGAAAACGGAGACACTATCTTTCCTTGACATGCTGAAAGAGACAGGCAAACATCATTGTTTAGCACAAAAATTTCTCTGGTTTTTATGTTTTTGTGTGCATGTGTTCTCTCGTGAAGATCAAGGGTACCACAAATAAGCACTGCTTAAAACGACAAGAAAACTAGAAGCCGACAGAAAAAAAAAAAAAAAAAAAAATTCCCCCACCAACAAACAATGGACGTGTGCATATATGTCGTATGCAAAGTCATGACTCACGACTCACGAGCCAGAAATTCAGCTAAAAGAAAAAAATCACGCAAGAAAGAAAAAAATTCACGAGCCGGAATTATCCCCTGCCTTGAGGTAACCATACATGTCATATCATCATCATGTTCGGCTTATGTATTGGTAAACTTATACATATATATATATATATATATATATATATATATATGTTCTTGTAATTCTGATTATGATAGATAAGCTTCGATGAAAAAGAATGAACAGCCAAAAAGAGAATAAAAACAATAACTATAGGTAAAAAATTTGCATCAATAGAGACGTCAGCGCCAAAAATTCTTGGGGGTCAAAAAAAAAAAAAAAACTCTGTTATGTTTTAAAGAACAGAACAGTTCAAACAGAAAGCCATTTTTTTCTTTGTTTTTTTATTTGCTTTACTAAAAGATATAAATGAAAGAAATTCAATGAATTAAAGTGCAAGTTTAGGAAAGAACCTAACAACTGAAGGACTCTTCATCTCATCCGAACTACAGGCAATTAGCAAGAAATAGAGAAGCAATAAGCCCGTCGTGGCGCAGAATAAACGAAGTAGCCAACGCCATTGTCTTCTCCAAGTTTGATTCTCCATATTTAACTATGTAATTACAAGCCTGCAAAATACATGACATGAGATAAGAGCTTGCAATTCGGGTTATCCGAAACGTATGGAAAGAATGTCATAAGAAATGCAGAGAAATTCCACGTCATTAGAATGCCTCGGAAGAAAGAACATTCTTGTTTGTCGTATGGATTTCCAAGGAAGCAGAAAAGATTTAGTGCGCTTTGCCTTTACCTTAGTAAACTTAAAGGCAAATAATGAGAGTAGTTGTAAATGGTTAATTGGAAGCCAGAAGAAAGCTACAGAGTCACACAAAGCACAATATATACACACACACACACACATATATATATATATGTGGGTTTGTTTCTCTTATTGGAAAAGTATACTTTTCTTCTCTCTCTCTCTTCCCCAATCTCGTTACTAGATTCTGGATGAAACCTTGAGAACTTCAAAAACCGTGCCAAAAGATGGTGCACAATGCGCGGAGGGAATTTGGAGATTGGGCTTTAAATAGTTAATGCAGAACGTCAACTTTGTTTCTTCTTGTCTTTTAATAATCTTAATGTTGACTTTTGTACATTGGTTCTAATTTATATATTGCGGTCTTTGTTGTTACATTTAACAGTTTTCCTTCTCACAACTATTCCATAGAGAGTTTGTATTTTTGTTCTAACCTTACCCATCAATTGGAGTTGGGTATAGAATGAGTTGTTCACATAGTGCCAAATTAGTTGAGTTGTTACCGATATTTTGATATCAGTTATTTTCTCGCGTTATATTTGTTAAAAAAAAAACTAGCTATTAAGAGAGTCTATATATTATTTTTGACCACTAATTACACGTTTTAAAAATATAGGTTTTGAGGACTACATAACTTGACCGTAGAACATACAAGAAAATGAAGAAAATAATAGAGATCTAAGTTAAAACGTGGTCATGGGAAAGAATGTGGGGTTAACTAACTGTGCCAACCTTTTTGACAAATTAAGTTAACAAAAATGTTGAAAATTTTGGATTTATTCTTCAAAGGGGCTTGTGCCGTTATACCAAAAATTTGACATTCATTGAAAATTTTCATAACAAAACATTATAAAAAGTGTACGTTGCGCAATTGTATTCGTCTTCCCACATGGGTGTCAATAGGTTGAACATCTAGATATATTGCATGTAAAAAATGGCGTAGAGTTTGTGCCTAATTATGAGGTATATTATCAGTCAAAGTATATATTGTGATTAAAAAAGAAAACAGATAGACCGTATTACATGATATTATATTTTTTCTATTAGTCCATTTCTGACTTTTCGATAAAAGGAATTCAAGTAGTTCAATTAAAACCGAAAATATTTGGATGTGTATAAGAATGTAGTTGAAACTATAATATTGTTGGAACGAAAACACTGTAATATGTGAAATCTTTATAATGTAGCGTATTTTTGCCTTAAACTATAGCATATAAGAGCTTTATATTGTAGTTAATGCTTGTAAGTCTTAAAGACTCTGTCAAACAAATCGTTTCTTCCTTAAAAAAGGGGCAAGACTCTAAGGGTTGGTTCCAGGATCACAATAAACCTTGGTAAACTATTCATACATATAAGCTGTAAATATTTGAAAACTTCAATAAATCTTGGAAAGCTGAGGGCGGACAATACATTGAATTTCAACAATTAATTGTGAAAATATTGATTATTTGAGTGCTTAAAATTCTTCTCCTTTTTAAAGGAACGCAAAATAATACAAAATCTTTAAACCTCAAAACACAACAAAGGAAGACTTTTCCTTCTTCCCTTGGCTACTGAACAAAGAAGGAAAACTTTATATCATGACTTTCTTCGAATGACATTTTGTTTTTTTGAGGAAACTTCTTCGAATGACTCTGATCAAAAGTGAATCTTATAAGTGCCCAACCCGTTAATTGCGGATTGGAATTCTATGGAGAAAAAAATACAGCGGGTTCAAATTCACATATGACACGTAACATAAAACAATTTCTAACATTATTATTTGGTCATATACTTTGACACTTATGAGTCATTTCCTCTAAAGTTGTTTCATCAGAACAAATTAAAGTATCCTAACATAATTATCTGCTTTAATTATATAATTTAGTATGTGTACTAGCAAATATTATGTGAGTAAACAACATCAATTAGATGTAAACATCGGGAACGCGGCCACTAGTGATGCATGGCTATCGTCAGTTCGTGCCATAAGGTGTTGGGTTAAGTCCCGCAACAAGCGCAATCCTTGTATTTAGTTGTTACCATTGAGTTGGAACCCTGAGTAGACTGCTAGTTATAAGCCGGAGGAAGGTGAGGATGACGAAACTCTTTCTATTTCTAGGAGAGAAGGAAAACACACGCACACACAAAAGAAAGAAAATAGAGAGAGAAATAAGAAAACAAAGAAACTTTTCATAAAATTTTAGAGTAAATTGCATTGTTCCACTCCAAAACTATTCATTTTTTTGCATAATGCACTCTAAACTTTTAATGTTTACAAAGCACTATAAACTTAGAAATTATTGGTAATTGAGGTCCATGTTAACTGACGTTAAAGGTGTGGATGGTTTGAGTCAGGGAATTGCTCGTAAGTTTTTTTTTTTTTAAGGGTAGAGCTCATTTTAAGGAAAAAAAAAATTAAAGCTTCACACGTAGAAAAGAATATGGAACCAAAATTGAAAAAAGCTTTTCGACCTTAATTGTCAGTGATTTCAAATTTTAGATACATTTTATTAAAATTGAAAGTTTGGAATGTTTGTTGGAAAAAGTAAATAGTCCATGGAGTAAGAATGCAATTTTCTAAAAAATTTATAAGAAATTGCTTTGCACGCTTTCAGCCATAATGTAGAAACTCCAACTATTCATGAAACGGTATATAAATATCATAAAGTATTTATTCCTTTCTCACTACATTCTTATGGTTTTCTAGTCAAATTGTTGAATTATACCACAACTTATTGTACTTGAATTAGTATTGAAATTATATTCACGTAATAGGGTGTCAATGTCTTGCATATCCCAGGGTATATTTAGTTACCTTTTTTCCGCAACTTTAGTTTGAAGTAAAACAAAATACGCTACAGTTTAAACCAAGCTGCCAAACGTACCCTATTTAGTTGTATTTAAATTCGTATATTTTAGATTCAAAACGTACCCAGGATACACCCCAACAAATTTTCAAAACTCAGTTTGTCATTTTCCCATGTTCTCTACGTTAAAAATTTCATACCAACACTTTGATGAATTTGACTAACAAAAATAGGACCATCAAAAAACCACTTTTGATAATTAACCCACCGAAGGAAAAGCTCCGAATCATCATGTGACCAAAAACAGCATTTCAACATGGGAGCCAGCCGCCCGTGACGTTTTCCTCTGTAAACTTCACATCTTCCACTACTTTTTGCTTCTACACGGTTCGAAATTTAAAGTGTTTGTGTGTGTGTGCTTATATATATATATATATATATACATATATATAAATATAGTGTAGTTCATAGAATAGGACTACTGCCACAAATGAAAATAAAGGGAGTGTGCGCGGCTATTTGAACAATATAATAATTCGATCCAAGGCCTCTAAAAGACGGGACAAAAGAGTAAGGGCTCCAGAGAGGCACTTGGTAAATCTAATCACGCTCCAACACTATCTTGATTTAGATATGTTATACGATACTAAAAGTATACAACATAATGGGGCTGAATAAAAAAGTGATATCTAGTTGATTGATTAATAGATTAAGGGGATTAGTAAAGTGCGGGAATGTTTCATGTAGTCATTCTACTCTTTATCATCCTATGTCATGAAACCGAAATAAACTCTCTTTTGACCATTTTTTCTACATTTGCAACAACTTTTAAGAACTATGAAGCAATATATGCCCATTCTCTTACTAGTGGAGAATCGAACTTTTTGCATAACCGGCCAATTTGTAAATAATAATAGGTGTCGGCCGGCACAGATGCTGTGAAGCTTTTAAGGGGAAACAATCCAACATGTAAACTTTGTTTACGAAACTATTAAGTTATAACCTATAGTTTAAAGCTCTCACATATCACATCACATATCACAGCGAAGAATGAAATTATATTATAGTATAAAACTCTTATATGTTATAGTATTTAAGTTTCAACTTGGTTTTTAAACACTGTCTAAAGACCAATTGATTATTGAGCAGCTCTAGATGAGCTATTTTCATGCATGTACTCACCGCTAGAGGAATTCAGAAAAGAAATGATACTTCTAGAATATTGAGAGATTTTCACTCATTGGGTTTAAAAATTACTTCTAGAAATGCTTAGATAATTTGTTAAAATGACTTTGCCTCTCTGAAAGAGCTTCTAATCAAGGCTACAAATTAAGGTTTTTTAAAAGATGTTGTACCAGAGTTTTAGTAGAACATCATAAATTTCATTCTTAACATTTTTATTACTTGATAAAAAAAATTAAAAGTATTTTGACCAATTTAAAGTTCTTTTAAAAGTATAGTTCTAAATGCTTATCGAAAAGTTAAGGCGTTGTTTTTCTTCTTCTACTGATTAAAAAAAAATTGTATAAAATAGTATACTATTCAATCTTATTGTAAGTAAATAGCACATTTTTAAAAATATTAAAGTATATAATATTTTTGTAGTTTTATGCTTTTTTTTAAACATTAAAATTCTCAATTTTACCCTCAAATTCTCTCTCCTCTCCCTACTCTTTTCTCTCCAGCCTTGGCGGCAGCTCTGACGACAACTCTGGTGACGCTGCTATCCCTGGATGACTCCAACAATCTCTCCCGATGTGACTCCGTCGACAAATCTAGCGTTTCCCTCTGCAATGACGCCTCCCTCCATGAGACCTCGCATAATCTGATGAGCTGTGCGACTCCAGCAACAAATTGTGGGGGTCGTGCTAGCCGTGAGTCAACAACGTCGTCTGTGTAGGGGGTGGGGGGAAGTGGTGCGAAGCCAACGAGATTTGTCCGCTTCTCTATTTCAATCATTGTTTGAAGCTCGACAACACCGTCCTCCATTTCCGCTGTTGTTCGAATCTCCATCGTCCATTTCCATCATCGTTCAAAGCTTGCTGATGCCTACTCTGTTTCAATCATGTTTGAAGTTCGTCGTTTGGGAGAGAAAAAGGAGGCCCAAGAGAGAGAAACGAGACTTGAGGATGGCTATTTTTGGTATTTTATTTCAGAATAAATACATATTTATAGGTAGCCAGCCTATTAATTTTAATTCTTAAAATTTTAGCCTATTAATTTTAATTCTCCTTTTAATATGGCCTAAAACTCTCCTTCTCTACTGATTAAAAGTGCACATGTAAATACTCTCCGAAACTGAAGGGCCAAAAATAATATGTTTTGGATATGAATTTTTTTTTTCATTTTATAAAGTTAAAACTCTACTACTCACTAAATTGTGGGTCTCAATGCTTCAATAAATAGTGTATTTTTTTAGAATCGGTCTCACTATTTTGTTAAGAATTATAACCTCACGAAGTTAAATAGAATTACTCATTAGATATACTTGTCCTCTTTCAGCTTTCCACCGACCCAATGGTTAGCTTATCTAGTAACAACTTCGGCCAATATTTTATGTACCTTTTTTTTAGATCATTATTGACTATTTTCTATCAGACCAACCCCCCTCCCCCCTTCCTCCCAAGACCTTTTCGTATAATAACTAATCTCTTCCTTAAATAATAAGGGATTCCTAATCTTCTTCCATGTGCAAAGTGGGTTTACCCAATCTAGTTTAGAAACTCTTATAACAATCAAATAAATTTATTCACTAAAGTTAGTAATAGGCATTTCTCAAGTCACCTTGGCACAACCTTCAATATTTGTTTCTTTAAAAAACTAGAATAAACCTGAAATGAGGATTCACATTGAGAGTAGTTTAAACTGCATGCACTTATAAAAAAGTTTTCTTGGCTTAAAGGTCATCGATGGCAAAAGTTGTTTCTTGGCTATCCCATGCCACAAGAAACAAAGGGCGGTTGTCCCTATAGAGCTGTTTCATTTTTTTTTTTTTAATGTTCTCCTAGTAATAGTGTGAGTCATGGTGATTGATGACTGCCTGCACACAAGATTCTCAAAGCATGTTGGCCTTCCACTACAAGACATAAAGAGCAACAGCGTCTCGTGACACCAAACAGTACTAATGCGGCCACGCGTCAGAAATCCCCCCTTGCTTGATCGGGTGCCTCGTATGTTGCTTTTTTTCTTCCGTTGATAATCTTTTGAAGATCGTCGCATGCTAAATGCCCGTTTAAAAACGTTTGTAGTTCTAATTGAAAAAGTTTAACCAAAATTAGAACATAAACATAGTTTTAATTGCATTCCCAGATGAATTTTGAAACACCATTCCACGAGGCGAGAGTCTTCTGTTGGCAATAATTGCTTTAGGAGCGTTAGCACAAGCCAAAAAAAAATTTAGACCAAAAGTTTATAATTCAAACCAATTTTACTATAATATTTTTTTCTCACAAAATTTAAATTTTAAACTAACTTTAATTTATACTTTTTGTTTAAACTATATTTTTAAACGATCTAAAGATTACAAACTACCCTTTGTAGTATTGTCTAGCAGTATTCTCATAAGATCACTTTTGTTCAAAGTAGTGATACTTGAAAAATTATTATAATTCTCTTGATATATAGTCGCTCCAATTATCTTCATCGTTTCCTCCGACCAAATAGAATCTAAGATGATCAGGGCATTAGTGGCCTTAACCTTCAGCTTGCCCTATGAAAAGGTAACATTTCTTGTTTCCTTTTCTAAGCGCCAACAACCTTAGTGTTTCAGGGAAACATGAGACATATATCTGCCTTCACATTATTCCATTATTTACTATCCGTACTTGATCTAGTCAAGACAACAAACCAAAACTAATAACGCAGTAAACAATATACGACACTTATAATTAGATGTGATTTTGTATATTTTACCGGCTTTTAAACTTGTTAGACTAAAAACGTAAGGGCTTGTTTGGGAGGGCTTTTTAAAAGTTGTTTTAGCTTCCTGAGTCCAAATTGTCAACAAACTGATATCAGAGCTAGTATTAGGGTTCAAGAATGGGTTCAAATAAATTCAATATAGAGAAGTTCAAAGAGAAAAAGGATGGTGTCTCAAGATGAAGGCTATCTTGGTTCAACAGGGTCTAGAAGATGCTTTCGGTGGAGAAAGGGCTTTGTCATCTTCTCTGACTAATGAGAAATAGAAGTAGATCTTGGAGAAGGCCCATAGCGCCACAATCCTTTGTTTGGGAGACAGAGTTTTGAGGGAAGTCTCAAAGGAGAAGTCTGTAGAAGAAGCATGGAAGAAACTACAAAATCTCTATATGACAAAGTCTCTCGCAAACAGATTGTTCTTGAAAC
The DNA here is from genome assembly GCA_025403435.1 of Artocarpus heterophyllus. NCBI lineage: Eukaryota > Viridiplantae > Streptophyta > Magnoliopsida > Rosales > Moraceae > Artocarpus > Artocarpus heterophyllus. Next base: position 383,836 of record JAJQZP010000303.1, read on the forward strand.
AGAAGCTCTACACTTTCAAGATGCTAATGGGAAGAACAATTGAGGAACATCTTGATGAATTCAATAAAATAATCTTGGATTTGGAGAACATCAATATAAAAATCGATGATGAGGATCAAGTGTTGTTGTTGCCCAAGTCTCTCCCAAGTTCATATGAAACCCTATTAGACACTTTGGTATATGGGTGTGATTCTTTAACTCTTGAAGAAGTTCAAACTGCTCTTATGTTAAAAGATTTGAAGAAAAATTCAGAGGTAGAGATGGAATGCTCTGGAGATTCGTCTGGTGAAGGTTTGATTACTAGGGGACGAATTGAGAAATTCAGAGACAGAAACAAGCATCGTTATAAGTCTAAAAGGGAGATGAATGCTCATCTACCATAGAGAAGGGCATTTCAAATGGGATTGTGCTAAGAAGAAAATAAAAAAGAGATCGAATGTAAGAAATCAAGAAGAAAGAGATGCCAATGTAGCCTCAAAAAGGTATGAAAGTGCCGAAGTCTTGGCAGTTTCAGAGATCAAATCAGGGAATGAATGGATTCTTGATTTTGTGTGTTTATTTGTTTACAAAAAGAATATCAAAGTCAGAGATTAAAAAGGTGTCTTGCTCCTTAGTTAGTAGTAGAATTTCTTTAGGTGCTCGGCATTCCATGGATGGGTGAGTATGCTTCCTTTGATGTCGAAAATTTTATGCGTGCTTGGTCTTACGTTGTCGACCACTTTGAACAGTCCATCCCATTTGGGCCCAAAAGATCCATGCCTGGGCTGCTGGGCAATTACTTTCTTCAAGAATAAGTCTCCAACTTTAAAGCTTCTCGGTTGTACTCGCTTGTTATGGTACTGAGCCACAACTTGGTTCCGAGTAGTTGTTCAGACATATGTGGTATCTCGCTTCTCTTTGACCAAGTCAAGTTCGACCATCATGAGCTCGGCATTTTGCTACTCGTCATAATGCTCTACCCTGTAGCACAACAAGAGAACTTCTGCTAGGATCATAGCTTTAGCTCTATAGACCAAGGAGAAAGGAGTCTCTCTTGTGGCCGTCCGTACAGTTGTACGATATGCTAGAGTACCTTTAGGAGCTTGTCGATCCAAATGCCCTTTAGGCCTTCCAACTTCTTCTTTAGGTTATACTTGATAGTCTTATTGACAGCCTCAACTTGCCAGTTACTTTGGGGGTATCCCGGTGAAGAAAAGAATTTTTGATGCCAAGCTGCTTGCACATTCTTAGGAGGCCTACTGCTTTAAGCTGCTTAGCATTGTTGGTGACTATTGTGTGTGAGATACCATACCAGCAAATTATGTTCTTTCAAATGAGGTTGGTGTAGTTAGTCTCAGTAACGTCGGTGTAGGGCTCGACCTCTACCTACTTTGTTAGACAATCGAAGACCACTATGCAATATTTGAACTGTGATCGGGCCATATGGAGAGGTCCTATGGGGTCGATGGCCCACTTGGCGAAAGGCCAGGCGCACATGACTAAAGTGAGCCGCTTGGTAAGATGTCTAATCATCTAAGCAAACTGCTGGCACTTGAGGCATTTACAGGTATATTCTTTGCAATCTTGGTCCATAGTAGTAACCATGGCGGAGGCATTTGAGGGACAAGGAATGGCCACCCGCATGATTGCCATACAGCCTTATGTGGATTTATTTTATGAGATACTAGGCCTTCTATGGTCTACACATCTCTAGTAAGGTGTGGTGTAGCCACACCTATAAAGTCTTCCCTCGATCGTCGAGTATCGAGCGGAGTTGTTGTAAATGCGCCAGGCCTCTTCTCGGTCCCTGGGTAGTTCAGCTGTGGTTAGATATAAGATGATCGAGTCTATCTAGGTTCTAATGTAATGCCCAATTAACAAACAATTAACCAGTAATAAGCATCTTGCATATCTATGCGTTTAACAAATACATGTTATCGAATTTCGAGCATATAGAAAGGATCTTTTACAAGCATGAGTACTCATTATTTATAAGAGTGAATCATACAGAAACATGCTTATATTAAATAAATTGACATTGAATTATTACTATATGATCTAACATGTTTTTCAAAAATTCTAATTGTAGTGAAAAGCTCGGTTTCTCAGTAAGGAAGATTAGTATGCTAAACGGTTACAAATTGATTGGAAAGTGTTTTTCATTTTAAATGCATTCTAAACTAATTGTTTTTCCTATTTATACCTTAAAAATAGCTAGATTTTGTTAGAATTAAAAGTATGCAAAATGGTGGAATTTGATTGGTTGGTTGACTAGGTTATAGAAAATTAAGTTGCACTTATTTGTACTTGATTTTAATTGGGTAAATATTAGCTGAATTATTTTCTTACTTAGCACTCTTTCCATATGTCAAACCCTAGAAAAAGAAGGCAAAAGCTCCTAAGCCACCTCCTCTTTCAACCTACCTCCGTTTGACTAAGTCAAATGCACTAGAAAACTCTATTTTTGCTTCTTATCTTCTCCAACAACCCCAAATTCGACCAAGCCTTTCCCCACTTCTTTCTCTCCATTTTCCATGTCCTAAAGCTCACAAAAACTTAAACAAGACCATAGAAATTTGGGTTACATAAACCAGACCAAGTTCTCACCATTTTGAGCTTGAAAATCAAGTGTTTTGACCTCCAATAGAGCCCTAACTTCAAGCCCTACAAGGTAACATCTATATTTATATTTCTTATGATGAAATAAAGTTATTTTCTATTATATATGATTATAGATATGGAGAAAGTAAGCTAGGATAAATTTGAGCTCAAACTAAGCTAGCTAAGTTAGTTTCTTTGCAAAATTGATAATCTTGCGGAATTTGATTATTTCTTTTATTTCTATTGATCCTAAGTGTTTATTAAGTGATTTTGAATGCTTGTATATAGGTGGGAATTAATTAGAATGTTATTTCTAAATTTATGGAAAGAAAATGCAAAAATAGGTTAGATGGAATATCAAATTTGCACCATGCTTGATTCTCATATATTAGGTTGTTTTTATAAGATTATGTACTTCCTTTAACGATATTTAATGCTTAGAAAAATTAATTATCTATTGAAGACTTGACTTTGGCTAGAAAGAGTGTGTTTGACGTAATATAATTTGTAGTAGGAATGAGTTAAAATGAATGTTTGTTGAGATGATTAAACATTTAATATCCATGTTTAATCATAATTTTAGTAATATAGCATGTTCCTTGGCCAAAAGTGTGCATTGTGACATTTTGATGCTCAGCTCATTTTGTGTTTGAATTAATGCAAAACTATTGAAATATGAACTTATAACATGATCTAATTAGTTTGTTTATTGAGAAATTGAATGGCATACATATTTATGATTTTAGGCCTTTTAGCACATTTTATCTTCTAAAAGAACTGATCTTTTACTCAACGTAAATTGGACTCAAGGTAAATAGAAACTGCATCACAAGAAATATGTAATGTTATGTTTTAAGGTGATTGATTGGATTGTTATTATTTGAGAATCATATAGATTGTTGAAAAGTATTCATGGTTGATGACATTTACATTAGGAGATGTGATATGATCTAAAAAGGGAATGAGGTTTTTAACTAAAATAGGGGTATGGTGCTTAATTGGTGGTCGGGTAGGCACGGGATGCGGTTGGGACCGACAGACCTAACAAAGAGTGGTGAATATTTTGAGGTTGAAAAACCAAATAAGAAAAGGCACAAAGATTGAGATTTAGTATGGTAAATACTTGAGGTCCAAAGACCAAGATGGAAACTCTGTATTATCATTATTACATTGGCCAAAATGATAAATGGGTTTCGAAAACCACGGCCTATCATTACGAGTTAAGCATCATACTCCAAGGGTGCCCAACAGAAGAAAGATTTGTTGAAAGAAAACTGATAAAAGAAAATATCTAATTGCATTCTTATTCAATGTTTATGTTCATGTATTAGTTTCTGCTTACTAAGCTTTTAGCTCATTATAGTTCTTACGATGCTAGTGAGAACGTACAGGGTTAGGGGTTGACCGAGTATCCAGAGCTACCAGACAAAGATTTGTTCATATGTCATGTTTTAGATCAGCTTTTGAAACATATCTTAGAACTCTAATTTGTAAAATTTAGCAGCTCTGTTATGTTTTTATGAATAGATATATGTTACTAAATTTAGATGTGATAATATAGTTTTGTTCATGTTACTAAGTTTGAATAGTGTATATATTGTAAATAAGAAAAAAAAATGAAACAACAATTTCGAAACTCTTTTATACTGAAATGAATATTTTAAGTAAACCATAACACTTATAATGCAATTGAAAGGTCAATACTTCTTATCCTAACTAAATAAGCTTTGCATGAGCTCATTAGTTAGCTGAAGGTGTATTACAGTTTTTGGTATGAAACCAGAGGTTAAATCATTTCAAAAGGCAAAAGAAGGCATTTGAACATATCTTGGCTGGAAAACTTGGTTAACCATTGGTATCTCTTGTCTTTATGATTCATTGTTTTTACGATTTTGTTAATTTACGATTATGTTTATTATAGGCTAATTAAAGGAATAAGATTAGGCATTACATAGGAAGATATGGTACCAAGGAAGAGAACATGGGATGATGATCAAAAGGGTGATCATGGTTTAATAGACAATTTGACAAATCTGATACAACAATAGACCAGGAAGCATGGTGAACAGATACAACAGTTATTGGATATGCAAAAGAATAACCAGTGCCAATCGTCTCCTCCACCTCTACCTCGACTGGATGCTTTACAAGTTGTTTATGAGAAATTCAGGAAAATAGAGTCTCTTGACTTTGATGGTAGTTCAAACCCATTAGTTGCAAAGGAATGGGTGAAATCCTTAGAGGCCATCTTTGATTACATGAGGATTACTAATGCTGAAAAGGTACTTTATGCAATTTTCTTGCTTAAAAAGGGACCTAGAACCAGGTGGGAAAGAACTAAGCTTGGAGTGAATATGGTTGAGTCAACACGGGACAAAATCAAGAAGATCTTCTATGAAAAATATTTCACCAGGGATGCTAGATTGCTCAAAGTGAAGGAGTTTCTAGAGCTGAAGCAAGGAGGGATGTTAATGTATGATTATGTTAGAAAATTTGATGAAGGTTGCAAATATGTCCCTTATATTGCTAAAGACAACAATGAGAAGATAGACCACTTCTTGAGAGGTCTTAATCCTGAAATCAGAAGGGATGTGAGGATATCTTCTGCAATGGAGTTTAGGGAGTTGGTGGATAAGGCGTTGATGGCCGATCAGGATGAGAAAGATATTGAGAAGTTTCACCAACAAAGGAGATTAGGATTTACTCCAAGGAATCCTACCCAGTGGAAAAAGGCAGAACAAAAGCCACAACAGGGAAACAGTAAAGGCCCTAGAGTTGAGCAACCTGCTAATGTAACTGAGAAGCCATTATGTTCTAAGTGTGGGAAGAATCATTTTGGAGAGTGTTATAAAGGTAGTAACTTATGTTTCAAGTGCAAGAAGTTAGGACATTTGGCAAAGGATTGTCCACGATGCAAAAGAAAGTCCAAGGAAAGATGTGCGTTGTGACAGAGGAACAAGCTAAAGCAGACACTTCTATGGTCTCATGTAATATTTTAATTTCTAGGGTTGTTGTAAATGCATTGATAGATTCAAGATCTACGCATTCATTTGCATTAAGTGTATTTGTGAGGAAATTGGGCATGACACCGGATTTGTTGAAACTAAGATATAGTGTAACGTTACCATCCAGGAAAGAAATGGAATCGAATTAAATGTTAAGGGCTTGCTCGGTTCAGATTGGTGATAGAGATCTCGTGGTTTTAGATATGGCCGATTTTGAAGTCATTTTGGATATGGATTGGTTGACAAAATATCATGCCACAATTGACTACAATAAGAAGATTGTGATCTTTCAGCCACTTGGAGAAGAATAGTTTGTATTTGGAGGGACAATAAGGAGATCATCTATATAAATTATAACTGCAATGAAGGCTCAGAAGATGCTTAGCAAAGATTGTGTTGGCTATTTGGCTAGTGTTATGGATACTTAAATGGAACAGAAGTTAAAGCCAGAAGATGTAGACGTGGTTCAAGATTTCCTAGAAGTGTTCCTAGATGACTTACCAGGATTGCCACTTGATTGAGAAATTGAGTTTGTAATTGATCTTGTTCTAAGAACTGCACCAATTTCCAAAGCACCTTATAGAATGGCAACAATATAGTTAAAAGAGTTGAAGGTGCAATTGCAAGAATTGCTTGATAAGTTTTATACGCCCAAGTTATTCTCCTTGGGGAGTGCCTATATTATTTGTAAAGAAAAAGGATGGCACATTGCAGTTATGTATCAATTATAGAGAATTAAACAAGGTGACCATCATGAATAAGTATCCATTTCCAAGGATAGATGATTTGTTTAATCAATTACAAGGTGCTTCTATTTTCTCAAAAATTGATTTGTTGCATGGATTTCATCAATTGAAGATCAAAGATGAAGATGTGCAGAAGACTGCTTTTAGAACAAGATATAGGCATTATGATTTTTTAGTTATGCCTTTGGTTTAATAAATGCCCCTAATATACTTATGGACTTGATGAATAGGGTGTTTAAGTATTTTCTTAATAAATTTATGATTGGGTTCATTGTTGATATTTTGATTTATTCTCAAAGTAAGCAAGAACACGAAGAACACTTAAGAATTGTGTTGCAAGTTCTTACGGAAAATAAGTTGTATGCTAAATTTAAGAAGTGTGAATTTTGGCTAGAACAAGTGGCATTCCTAGGACAAATACTGTCTAAGAATGGAATTTCTGTTGATCTAGGTCAAGTGGAAGCTGTGGCTAATTGGCCAACACCAACGAATGTATCGAAAATTAGGAGCTTTTAAGGATTGGCAGGGTACTATCAATGATTTGTTGAGGGATTCTCTAAAATAGCCACTCCCTTAATATCGCTGACTAGAAAGAATGTGAAATTCTAGTGGACTGATGTTTGTGAAAGGAGTTTTCAAGAATTGAAGCGTAGGCTGCTCATAGCTCTGGTGCTTACCATTCCAACAGAAACTAGTGGACTTATGGTGTATAGTGATACCTCCAAGCATGGTTTAGGCTGTGTGCTAATGCAGAATAGGAAGGCAATCACATATGCCTCAAGATAACTAAAAGAGTATGAAATGAATTATCCAACGAATGATTTGGAACTTGCTATTGTAGTTTTGCTTTGAAAATCTAAAGTTAGATTGTTAGAACTTGTGAAATACTATGATTATTTAATCAATTACCATCCTGGAAAAGCAAATGTAGTCACTGATGCCTTGAGTAGAAAATCAATGCCATCCTTCTTTGTCATTTAAAAGTCAATATTATTGGATTTGTAAAGGTTGAAGCTTGAAATAGTCCCCAATTAAATAACGAGAAGATTGTCAACTCTAGTAGTGCAACCTGTGCTACAAGATAAAATTAAAGAAGGTCAAAACATAGACAAGTATTTGATTAGGTTGAGAAACAAAATTTATGCATGACAGAGACTAAACTTCTCAATTGCTAATGATGGAATTATAAGATATAAAGGAAGGTTGTGTGTGCCATTTGATAAGGCCATTAAAGAAGACATCTTGAAAGAAGCTCATATGACTCCTTATTCAATACACCCAGGTAACACAAAAAAGTACGGAGATCTAAAGCAATATTATTGGTGGCCTAGAATGAAGAAAAATGTAGCAAAGTTTGTGGCTAAATGTTTAACTTGTTGACAAGTATCAATGACCAATAGGGTTGTTGAAGCTTATATTGATTCCAAAGTGGAAAGAGGAACACATCATAATGGACTTTGTACTTGGATTGCCTAGAACTCAAAAAGGATTTAATTCCATATGGGTGGTTGTGGATAGGTTAACCAAATCAGCCCATTTTCTTCCTGTAAAATCCACTTATACCATGGACTAATATGCTCAATTATATATCAAAGAGATAGTCAGATTGTGTGGAGTGCCAGTTTCAATACTCAGATTGCGTGGAGTGCCAGTTTCAATAGTGTCTGATAGAGATCTTATGTTCATATCTACATTTTAAAAAAGTTTACATAGTGCTATGGGAATGATGCTTACATTTAGTACAACATTTCATCCTCAAAATGATGGACAGTCTGAGAGGGTAATTTAAACATTGAAACATATGTTAAGAGCTTGCATGCTTGATTTGTAAGGGAGTTGGGATACAAAGCTTCTTTTAGTAGAATTTACTTACAACAACAATTATTAAGCGATGATTGGATGGCACCTTTTGAAGCACTATATGGAAGAAAATGTAGATCTCTAGTTCATTAGGATGGAGTTGGAGAAAGGAAATTACTTGGTCCAAAGATGGTACAAAATACTGCTAAGGTTGTAGAAAAGATACATAATAGAATGAAGACAACACAAAGTAGACAGAAAAGCTATACAGATAAAATAAGAAAAGATTTAGAGTTACTGTTGGGGATCATGTATTCCTGAAGGTAGCTCCAATGAAAGGTGTCATGAGTTTGGGAAAAGAGAAAAGCTAAAGCCAAGGTATATTGGCCCATTTGAAATCCTTGAAAGGGTTGGTGATAGAGCATGTAGATTGGCCTTATCTCCTTCATTATCCACTGTAAATAATGTCTTCCATGTGTCCATGCTCATGAAGTACATTCCAAATCCCTCGCATATTTTAAGTTATGAGCCATTGAAAATAACTTCTGATTTAGCATATGCGAAGAAACCAGTATAGATCCTTGATAGAAAAGAAAAGGAGTTGAGGACCAACAAGATTCAACTAGTTAAGGTTTTGTGGAGGAATCATTTGGTAGAAAAAGCCACATGGGAAAGAGAAGAAGAGATGCTAAACAATATCCAAAATTATTTGGTATGTTAAATTTCGAGGACAAAATTTCATAAGGAGGAGAGAATTGTAATGCCCAATTAACAAATAATTAGCTAGTAATAAGTATCTCATATATCTATGAATTTAATGAGCACATGTTATTGAATTTCGAGCATATAAAAAGCATATTTTACGAGCATGAGTACTCATTGTTTATAAGAGTGAATCATGCATAATCATTCTTATATTAAATAAATATGACATTGAATTATTAATATATGATCTAACATGTTTTTCAAAAATTCTAATTGTAGTGAAAAGCTCAGTTTCTCGATAAAGAAGATTAGTGTGTTAAACAGTTACCAATTAATTGGAAAGTGTTTTCCATTTTAAATACATTCTAAACTATTTTTTTTTCTTATTTATTCCTTAAAAATAACTAGATTTTGTTAGAATTAAAAGTATGCAAAATGGTGGAATTAGATTGGTTGGTTGACTAGGTTATAGAAAATTAAGTTGCACTTATTTGTACTTGATTTTAATTGGGTAACTATTAGCTGAATTCTCTTCTTGCTCAGCATTCTTTCCACATGTCAAACCCTTGAAAAAGAAGGCAAAAGCTCCTAAGCCACCTCCTCTTTCAACCTACCTCCGTTTGACTAAGTCAAATGCACTAGAAAACTCTACTTTTGCTTCTTATCTTCCCTAGTAGCTCCAAATTTGACCAAGTCTTTCCCCACTTCTTTCTCTCCATTTTCCATGTCCTAAAGCTCACAAAAACTTAAACAAGACCATAGAAATTTGGGTTACACAAACCAGGCCAAGTTCTCACTATTTTGAGCTTGAAAATCAAGTGTTTTGACCTCCAATAGAGCCCTAACTTCAAGCCCTACAAGGTAACATCTATATTTATGTTTCTTATGATGAAATGAAGTTATTTTCTATTATATATGATTATAGATGTGGAAAAAGTAAGCTAGGACAGATTTGAGCTCAAACTAAGCTAGTTAAGTTAGTTTCTTTGCACAATTGGAAATCTTGTAAAATTTGATTATTTCCTTTATTTCTGTTGATCCTACGTATTTATTAGGTGATTTTGAATGCTTATAGATAGGCAGGAATCAGTTAGAATGCTATTTCTAAATTTATGGAAAGAAAATGCAAACTAGGTTAGGTGAAATATCAAATTTACACCATGCTTGATTCTCATGTATTAGGTTGTTTTTATAAGATCATGTACTCCCTTTAATGATATTTAATGTTTGGAAATATTAATTATTTATTAAAGACCTGACTATGGCTAGAAAGAGTGTGTTTGACATAATATAATTTATAGTAGGATTGAGCTGAAATGAATATTTGTTGAGATGATTGAACATTTAATCTCCATGTTTAATCATAATTTGTAATATAGCATGTTCCTTAGCCAAAAGTGTGCATTGTGACATTTTGATACTTAACTCATTTTGTGTTTGAATTTATGCAAAACCATTGAAATATGAACTTATAACATGATCCAATTAGTTTGTTTATTGAGAACTTGAATGGTATATGTATTTATGATTTTAGGCCTTTTAGCACATTTTATCTTCTAAGAAGACTGATCTTTTCACTCAACGCAAATTGGACTCGAGATAAGTAGAAACTACTATTTACTGCATCACAAGAACTATGTCATGTTATGTTTTAAGGTGCATTGATTGGATTATTGTTATTTGGGAATGATATAGATGATTGAAATGCATTCATGATTCATGACATTTATATTAAGACATGTGATATGATTTAAAAAGGGAATGAGGTTTTTAACTAAAATGGGTATGTGGTGCTTAATTGGTGGTCGGGTAGGCACGAGACGTAGATAGGACTGGCAGACCCAACAAAAAGTGGTGAATATTTTGAGGTTGAAAAATCAAGATAAGAAAAGCCACAAAGATTGTGACTTAATATGGCAAATACTTGAGGTCTAAACCAAGATGGAAACCCCGTATTATTATTACTATATTGGCCAAAATGATGAACATGTTTCGAAAAGCATGGTCTATTATTACCAGTTAAGTACCATAGTCTAAGGGTACCCAAAAGA